>OY776112.1:29199306-29725710 GCA_963675035.1 Allygus modestus | reverse complement strand
TCTTTAAAAAAGAAGTACAATAACAGATTGTCTGTTGATCTTAAAAAGGTTAAGATGAATTTTTCTTAGAAAACATCATTAGTATGATGACCCAGTGACAAATGACAGGTTGATCCAGTATCATACCATCACAAAACTTTGATTAGAATGAATCTCACAAACCTCAGACTATGAGGAGAGAGCTCTAACTACCAGTGGCGGATTTAGGGGGGGGCTATAGGGGCTGCAGCCCAGGGCGGCAAGTTTTTAGGGGCGGCAAATTTACAAAAAATTAATAAGTTGTTTGCAAAAGAAATGTTGAAACGGCGAACATTTTGACGAAAACGTATGACAATGACGGTGTGCCGCTCTTTTAAAGGTAAAGGTAGTAATCAGAGACTAATGTATTACGCTTGCAGTCCCTCACACTGCAGTTTCTCAAAACAGTCATCATGCATTTGTCATTCATCCATACTACCGACAAGACGATTACGTTACAGAGAAAGGGCGGCAAGCCACGAACTACATATCAGGGCTGCGCCACTATGACTGCGTCCAACTCACGGATTTCCAAGTTTACCCGTACAATCGCATAGCATTAAAATGATTTTGTACACAATATCAATAAACACACTAAGGCACACGGTTGAGAAATGTTGCATCAATCGAATTTGTGATGAAAATAACAAAATTTAGACTACAATGATATTGTCGATTCATTTTCAAACTCAAGGTAACAAAGCAAGTTATTTCAGCCGTCTTCTACTTACCATCAAAGGCTACCACACATAACCGTTCATTCTGGAGGTAATTTTTGTAAACAAAACATGGGACCAAAGACAAATAAAGACTAACATAATTTGTGAAGAGAGAGGATTTGATTGGCTGTTGTCATGGGAGCATAGTTGACAGAGGGTCAAAATGGTGGTCAGCATGTAGGCTGCAGATTTTTACTCCAAGTGAGACCTCTATATAGATTTTTTTTGGATGGGACGGAGTCAAAATTTCCCATTTCATTAAATGAAAAACTGTGATATTTGAAGTCTTTAAATTAATATCTTGTCGCATTTTTCTTGAGCATTCCTCTTTACTCTTTTGAAGAGTTTTTAAAAATTAGGCACAACTGATCCACCAGCTCTAAACTATTTTAAACTATTTTATATTATTATTATTATTATTATCTATACAGAAGTGAACTATTTATTATAATTTATTTATTAGATTAGAAATGACACTATTCTTGTACCATGTACAATTTTATGAATAAAGATGATTGATTGATTGATTGATTGATTGATTTTAGGCAAATCATGATGTCAAACTTAACTTTATAATCTTAAGACATATTTTATATGTAATTTTATTGTTTATCTCGAAGCAAAGTTATGATTTGAGGTAAATGAAAATACCCTTTTAATATGGCTTTGGAAATAGTGTTGAAAACAAGGCGCCTTGTACATCGAATGACACCGTCCCACCAACAAGTTGACACCACAACAGGACAAAATACCAAATATGACGGCACGATTTTTGAAGGTAACTTGACAGAGTGTGTAGTGACTCCTGTAGGTATTATATTTTAATTCATTTCATTTGATCTAAACATCATCGAGGTGAAACTAGAAGAAGTGTTTGAAAATGTGTAGAGTTTTATGAGGATTAGGCCTACATAAATTAATTTTATATTTTGATCGTTTAAAACATATAAACAATTCTTTGTATAAAAGTATAAATTACAAAATGTCTGAAAAACTGTATTACAAAGCGCGAATTCAGGGTTAAAATAGTCAGAATTTTGAGGCTAATGGTCCGAATTACGAATTTTAGGCTAAAGTGTCATCATATCTTATTTATAGGTTATTTATTATAATTTTCAGTAGTCAATGCGTTGGTGTAAAATTTAATGTTTTGATGAAGTATAAGACGGAATTTTAGGCCTTTTTAGCGAATTTCCCCCATAGGGAAGAAGCTATTACCGTAGGTCTCATGGTAAGACTTAAGCCCGAGACCATGATAACTTTTTGTTTTGAGGTCCCCAGATGCCAAAAACACTATTCGTTCAAATTTATATATATATATATATATGAATATATATATATATATATGTATATATATATGTGTATATATGTATATATATATATATATATATATATATATATATGTGTCCGTTAACACGGTAACTTGAGTAAAAAACGTCCGATTTTGATGAGATTTGGCTCAAATGTGTAAAATGACATTCATGACTTTAAGTTCGAAAACCAGAAAAATCGGACCATGGGAAGGGGGGTTTATGGGGGTTTTAAATTTTCCAAAAATCAGTTTTTTTTGCATTTTTCACCCTACAATTTTTAAAAAACTTAATTTTGGTTTTGACCATGTTATAGAGCTTAAAAAAACAAATAATTTTGTATCTTGAATTATTAACCTAGAAGTGGTTGCGGAGAAAATCCAAAAAAACCTGCTCATAAAATCTCCCATGTTAATCTTATGGGAAAAAGGTTTTTGGCTTTTCCTCAGTTTATTTTAATGTAAACTTCACATTTACTTTTACCAATCCGTTCAGCTCCACAAAACAATCATTTTGGTGTTTAAATTGTGATTCTACGCCCAACCGTTGAAGAGATATTCAAAGTGCTAAACACAGTACGTTGTCCAATGTTATCCTTATGGAGAATAAATAAAATTTGATATCTCCATTATTTATGAATGTATGTTGATGAAACTTGGTATGTGGCTTCACGTAGTACTGGTATATTGATATTTGCACAAAAAATTGATTTTTTGTTGATCATTCCCGTAGCAGCAAACCTGCGTACTCAGCCCCCATGTTATTCTTATGGAGAATAAGTAAAATGTAATGACTCCCTTAATTATGAACATAAATTAATAAAACTTTGTATGTAGCTTCACTTGGTTGAGTTATATTTGATAATTATATCAAAACCCATTTTTCTTTCCTTGTTGCAGCAAACCTGCTTTCTCAGCCCCCACGTTATTCTTATGTAGAATAACTAGAATGTTATATAGCACTTATTTATGATTGAATATTGATGAAACTTAGGCTTCGCCTAGTTAAATTTGATTTATATTTGCATAAAAACCAATTGTTTCTGATCCTTGTTTCAGAAAACCTACATACTCATTACCAATGTTATTCTTATAGAGAATAATTAAAATCGCTTATATGTGAATATATTTTTATGAAACTTGGTTTGCGGCTTTATGTGTTATTAAGACATATATTATGCATTGGAAATTCGCTGAGTACGCAGGTTTGCTGCGACGGGGGTATTTGAAGGATTTTCTCGTTATTAAAAGTAGCACTGCTTCACTGCTGTTAACAACTACATTTGTCTATAGGGCTGATTGTCTTTGAGTAGGCTATATTGAATATTAAACTGTAGTTAATGTGAATCAAATCAATTATACAGTATTTTACTGTTTTTTCAACTAGGAAATAACAGCAATTTCTTAAACTTATTCATTCAGTTTTTCGTAAATTCTTTAGATACTGTCACAAAATAACCAAACGAGGTAAATAACATGTGGGTAAACTTGGGCGGCGAAAAGGACAAATATAGTGACAGTGGTTATAGTGAAATAGTTATTGTGGGGGAGGAGGGCGGCAAATTTCCTAATAGCCCTTAGGCGGCAACTGCTTAAATCCGCCACTGCTAACTACTGCACTACTCTGCCAGTATTGCCTGTTATCATCAGATGTGTTAAAACTGCATTTATGAACAAGACATCGAACTCTACTCAACACTAAACTATGAGTACAATTGGTTTATGTTTTATTACTGTGATTTAAAAACGTTAACAAATATTTATTTTGCCCATGTGCACTCTCACATTTCCTGTTGCATTGCCCTGTATGGTTCTACGAAAAAGATAAATATGGATAGTATTTTGAAGCAGCAAAAAAGAGCTATCTGAATTATACTTAAGTACAATGAATCAGCCAAGGAACATTTTAAAAATTTAAGCATTTTTACTGTTTATGGTCAGTATATATTTGAATGCATTCTCATAAAAAAAAAACACAAATATCAAAAATAAATTTTAAGGCACCCACTCACTCTTATAACACTAGGAAAAGGAATGAAATTATTCAGCCTTATAGGCTGAAGTTTTTTTATAAAAAAACTACCTATGCAGGTTATAAATTTCTAAAATATATTCCTGAGTTAATAAAAAAGAAACCAATTCAATCAGGTTTAAACCAATTCTTTAAGAGTATCTGATAAACAGATCTGTGTACTCCATTTGAAGAATTTTCTATCTCCCTTGAATAGTTTTATGTTTAAGTAATTATTTTATAAGACACTGTTCTTTGTACCATTAATGTACATACAAATGAATAAAGATATTTGACTATTGACTATTTATAATGTTTAAAAATGTTCTACTGAACTACTAAAATACATCATATGGCAAGAGGCTAGAGCAATCTTAGTTCAGGTTAAGGAAAGAGTTCTAGGATTTATTGAAAGTAAAAAACAAATAATACATGAATATTGTATTTTCATTTGATTTCAACATAGATTCCATGATCGTACATATCTTTGCTCAGCAAACAAGTTGCCCCTTCGGCAGAAACACTCGTGATAACCCATCGAACGTTAAACAACTATCTTTGGAACTTTTGATAGGAGCAAACTAGGCAAATACATATTTTATACTATAAAATTTCACAAAATATATCAATATATACAAACCGCACAGCGCAAACTCGAGTATTCGGAAATAATAAAACCGAAACAACAACTTTGCAAATAAACATTTAACAACAACATTCTAGATCACAACCTTTGTATTGAAGATGTTCACAGTAACGAATGTGCTCAATACCATAAACACAGATGTAGCCTCCCGTCGTATGGCTAGGAACCGGTCTCAGATCAGATGAGCGATACAGCACATTATTTAAGATCTTCAGGGATACTGCACATTTGAACAATTTCCACCCTTCGATATCAGCTACTTTTAAGTAATCCATCGATCTTTGCATTTTTAAAGCACAACAAACATTGAACAGAATAAATGTTAAAACCTACCATAGTAATGATCCGCAGCGTTAAATCAAATTTAACGTAAATTCACCGCTTAGACATCAAATAACAAATCACATTTAATTTCCAGAGATCTATTGCGATAATTATTGGTTTTTAAACAAACTACAGATAATATATAAAAATTTAAATCGTTTTATAATATCTCAAACTGCCATTTAAAAAGTATGTATATCGACAGCAACCGAACATAAATATCGTGATGTATATGTAAGCCTAAAATAAAACCGTGTAAAATTAAATTACATTAACGGTTGCCTAATAATAAGTATAAATTAAGTAGATATATATGTACACTGATGCTCGCCGCTTTGGCAGCCCGCACAGACATTTGCGCATAAACTATAATACAGTCTAATAAGCTATGTACAAGTCTTATCTTATCAGTACAAAAAAAAACCGTATAAAATAATCCCATTACAGTACAGTATAGAACGGTACAACTACAAAATTAACAAAAATGAATACTATTATGTATACACAAGGTGAGATTCTTTAATATACATTTGTACAGTCTATCGGAAGGGATAGAGCGGCAAGCCATATCACGAGGCGTACATTCTGTTGATCTCGTGCTGATATCGCTCCTGGATGTCCTTCCGTTTGAGTTTGAACGCGGCCGTCACGAGCCCCATGTCCGGCGACCAAACCTCCGTGCAGAGCTTTACCGCCGTCGGGATCTCGAACCTCTCCAGTTTGCCTGGGGAAAAACAGAAATTATCAGTTGGAAAAGACCAAGAGGGAAGCCGAATGAAAATTTTGTTTGGCGAAACCAGGAACTAAGAACCAATCTAAGGTATTATCTCTTGAGAAGCATTTTCTAAAAATATTAATTGAGAAAAAATTGTTTGTACAAAACAATCTTTCTACACTGGTATGGGGGGTTCGTACTCTTCCTCTCATACAGCTTTCAACTAGGGGTGTGGAAGTAGTGATTTTTTTAATCAAGTCGAGTAGTGTCAATTATTTTTGAGTTTTGAGTACAGTAGAGTCTCACAAACTCGACTCCCGATAACTCGACACTCTGGGAAACTCGACACCTCATTTACTATACAGTACATGTATTACAAGACTATATATTTTGGAAACGAGGACAATTAGTTATTAATTCTCAATTTTTAAGTATTTATCTAATTTTTATATTTTTCTTAAGTTTGTAATACAGTATCATTATACATTTATAATATAATGTGTTTAAGTAAAATCTAATACAGTATACAATTTACAGTTAAATAATGTGTTTTCCTCCCCTCCCAATGTAATTCTGGATAACTCGACATTCCACAAACTCGACAGGGTCTTAGTCCACATTGTGTCGAGTTTGTGAGACTCCGCTGTATTTCCGAGGCAGAAAAATTTAAATTCAAACTGATGAAGCCAGATCACGGGGTTAGCCCTCTGAGAGGTCAATTTAGCTGCCTGACCCCTTCCTTTCCTGCTATATCCTATCCTTCCAGTAACCTGCGCAAAATTTCCGCTTGTGGAAAACTTGCCCAATGAGTTCAGTAAGAGTCACTACCCTCTGGAAAATAACCTTCAAAAAGCGTGCTGTCGTATTTCGTGTTTTGGTCTGTTGTGTTGTCAACTTGTTGGTGGGATGCTGTCATTCAACCTAAGCCACATTACAAGAGAGTTTTAATTTAATTCAAATAATAAATTTGCTTTGAAATAGACAATCCAATTGAATCTAAAATATGTGTCAAGATTATAAAGTTAAGTTTAACATAAAGTTTCACTTAAAATGCGACTACATAATAATACTTAAAGACTTTGAAAATACCGTCTTTACATTGAATCAAATGGTTTTTTTTAACAGCGTTCCACCAGAATTACCGCCAAAATAACTAAGCAAAAACTGGCTTTCACAACGGCACACTTTCTAAACCAAGAGCAGTGACTCCAGATTATACTTGGCTGACTCACATTTCTTGCCGTGCGCGGCCAGCGTCGCCACCACCGCCTGCTCCACGTCGCGGTCGGCGCACAGCTGTTCGAACGTCAGCTCCTCCGACTTGCCCAGCTGTGCGGCGAGCGCCTGCAGGTGTTGGGGGTGGGGCATTACGAGCGCCACCACGTGGTCCTTGCTGGCGTCCCCGTACACGCAGATGTTCTCCACCAGCGGGCAGGTCTTGAGCTCGGCCTCCACCTTGCCGAGGCTCACGTACTCGCCCGCCTGCAGCTTCACCAAGTCCTTCTTGCGGTCTACGACAGATCAGAGGAATGCACGTTAACAAAATGTTGTCCAATATACATTGAATTTGTAAAAGGACAAATGTTTTGATCAAATTTTTATTTCTTGAGCTGTAGCCTTGGGTATGGCAGAACATGTTGACATAGCTGTTTTGTCTAGTATTAATTTGCCGAATCCTGTCCTCTAGGATAGTTGGCACTCATTGACATTTGGGTAAAATGAATTAAGAGAGAGCAAGTTTTCATACAATTGTACCGTTGTAAATTTATAGTCAGTTTAAAAAAATGGATATACAGTCAACTCCCGATTATCCGGGGTAATGACCAGTTGGATGGTCACAGATAACCCAAAACCACGGTTAAAAAAGAAGGGATTCAGAAAATTGAATATTACGAATATAATAAAGGTTTATCAAATTACAGTAGACGCTCTTTTATCCGGCATGTTCGGGGCCACGCCCATGCCGGTAAATAGATTTTTCCGGATAATAGAAATTTTTAGTTATTAATGGGAATACAGTAATCTGAGAGTCTCGCTACAGTAATGAGCTGTGGTTGCGTGCATTGGTTGACCTTGGCACTGCTCCGGAACACCTGCATTTGTGGATGGATAGACAGACAGACAGACAGACAGAAGGGCGGACAGACAGCCGGGAGGAAGTTGGCGTCTAAAAATAGGTTGAATACAGTAGTGTACTGAGCAAAGGTTACGAACATCACTGAACGTTACTGCTTGAGACGTAAACAAACAACAGGTGACTAAGAAAAAGGCGGGAATAGTCCAGCGCAGTCGCAGTACGAAACGGAAACGACCGAAAATACCTGGAAAAACCCGGGTCGCCTGGTGCCGGTTAATAGAATGTGCCGGTTCATAGAATGCCGGATAAAAGAGCGTCTACTGTATTATACTACAGTGTTGTGATTTAATGTAATTACTTATTACTTATAACTTATTTGATGTAAATCAAACTCTTTTGAGAATCTTGAAAATGTGATGAAATCTACAAAAAATCAACACTGCTCAGCCACCTGCACTTGCGCTGGACAGAGCGACCGACGGACGTCTAAAATAGAAACCTATAAAAACAATCATCCTTCCTGGTTTTGAAAAAGACAAAAACTCTCACAGAGTTTTTCAAGAGAGTTTAGAAAACTTTAATCTATTAAATATCATTTGGAGTTTTGGAGAGTTTTATTGCTATCAGCCATTGCTAGTATGTATTACAATTATTATAAAGTAATAAATACACTAGCTTTGGCTAATGACAGTAAAAACTCTCCAAAACGCCAAATGATATTTACAGTAATAGGATAAAGTTTTCTAAACACGTTTGAAATACTCTGTGAGAGTTTTTTGCCTTTTCAAAACAATCACGGGAAGAGTCAACTTCCGTCCGTCGCTCTGCCCAGCGCAGGTGCAGGTGGCCCGGAGCAGTGTCAAGGTCATCGCTCCCTAGCACGCGAACACGGCTCATTAGCAAGATAACATACTCTCTCAGATTGCATTATATTTACTAAATTGTTTGTATGGTATTTATTCTGATAAAGTAAATTTTATATTTCTGGAGATATTAACCAAATAAATTGTTGTTACTGTTCTATTTATTTTTAGAAAGAGAAAAATAATAACAATAAACCTTTCGTGACCCCAGTTAAACTGCAACCCTATTAACCCACTCCCGCATAATCGAGAGTTGACTGTATTGTAACATGTACAAATACCACACACAAGTTAAATTGGTTTAGTTATTTGCTTAGTTTTATATTGCAATAAATAACCTAATTAAAATTGAAAAATCTCACTTAAGGTAGAAGATTTTGAAAAAGTGTATCCAAACCAAGAAGTGAATAGTGTACAAGATCACTAAATCACTGTCCAAGACGCTGACGCAACTAGGGCATATTTTAAGGTGAATATGAATGAATGATGATATAAAAAACATAAAAACAAACAGGTCATATAAAAACCTGCTGTAGTTTATAAATGCACTAACACTGGATTCAAAATTTATAGCATGTTGTAATATTTTTTTTAAATAATACTAATTCAAATCATTGTTCTGCAGCTGTGAAGCAAATTTAAATTATTTGTGATAAGAAAATAATTTTGTCTGAAGGTTCAATGTAATCACTTAAACCGAAAAGAAACATCAGCTAGGCTACTCCTACAACTCAGAGCATCATGAAAAACATTTCCTTCCAGGCATTTCACACATTGACGAATTCTAACTTGATGCACTCACCGATGATTTTCAGCACACCGTCAACATGGATTTCTCCAATGTCTCCTGTCCTGAACCATCTTTTGCCGTCTTCCTCGAAAAAGTCTTCCCTTGTCTTTTCAGGATTCTTGAAATAACCTGGAGAAATGTTGTCACCACCTGCAACAGAAAAGATATATTTCAGCTGTAATGATGACAGACTGCAATATACACACTAGCCTTCTTATGTTTGATACCTTCCCACTTCGGTTGATTATTTTAGTTTAAAAAAGTTAAACGTGAAATTCGAATGTGACACTGTTTTTTGTAGGTATATGTTTACATGAGAGATCAATTCAATTCAAAACACCACTCTTATGTTCGATGGCGACCTAGAACCAATAACACAATGTGGTTGCGGTTGAGCAAGCAACAGTTGCTACATCCACTTTACTGTTACCTTGGTAGTGTATGTAACTACCAAGCTCACAGCCTGACTCGCCTGGCATTCAAACACCCTTAATGATGACGTACACGCTTGTAAATAGCATTATTTTCTACTGTGGGATATAGTGGCAGCTAGCTCCGAAATTTGCTTTTAACATCCCTCTAATAATGTTTTTTGCACTTTCAAAAGTACTGAAACCAATTGAGATCCTAATCAAAGTTCCAAACGAGAGAATTAAAACAAGCATAAAACCTGCTTGTTTCAAGTGACATCAAACCTTGGAAATTCACTGCTTGTCCCTCTACGAGACTTTTACTACCAATGTACGTCATAGCTGAGTGGGGAGTACTGACCTACCACTCAAAAGAACCTGGTTCAATTCTCGGTGAAATTCATCTAAATTGAAACTCAAGACTGCCACCGTGCTTCAGAAGGTATTTTAAGGCGTTGGTCACGGCAACTAAAGTAGATAGGTCATGTCAGAAGCAATACTGGGACCTGAAAACTCTGACAGACCTCGGTCAGAAAGTTACACAAACTTTACTTTATCAGGGTACTTACCGATGACGATCTCTCCGCGGGGGAACGGCTTGTCCTTCACTCTGTAGTTGCCCTCGTCCCAGTCCACGAGCCTCACATCGCAGACCGTCGCTGGCCCCCCGGCTCTGCCCCTCGACCTGTCGTTTACTGCAACATCACATGATAGAATTACCAAACTTCCACGTGATCACTGCACTGTCGCAACTTGGTTATATAACAATTTAAAGAAGTGACCATAATCATAATTTGTTGCTGGATTGTTGCATATTTCATCCAGGCAACAGTATTTGAAATTCGGACGAGTTAAAATGTAACTCAAGGACAAGATCATCCATCCAAGTTGGTTGGGACAAAGTTGCCCATTATAAATGAACTTTTGTTCTCCCCAAACCTTGATAAGTTTTTACCATTTCAAATCGAAAACCCGGTAAAGAAAAATCGTACGAAATTCATCCACCTTAATAAATAAATTATTGGGGGAAAATATGCAACTCTGGGTCAAATGTACATCTCCTTCCACTGGCGAAGAAGGCGAAGCCTTCAATTAAACAATTTTGTGTATTTATTATTATTTTTGTTATAGCTCAACTCAGCAATCTCCAATCAGTAAAGATACGCCTGCCAACTTTCCCATCCATTAATTTAATCCTTTAATACCTGGCCTGTATTTTACAGTTTTTTATTACGTTATCAATAATACATTCATTATATACACAACAATAACAACTGAGGAAAAATAAATTTTTAAATACAACATTTTTTAATCGATGTTTTTCTAGAATTGGTTAACAATATAGAAAGAATAACATACCTTGATGACCCCAATTCCTTATAGTAGGCTAGGACGTCGGAAACCCAAACAGTTCAGTGACAAGTACTGGCTGCTGATCTGTTTTTAAATTTGCTGTGACTATGGGAGATTTGCTATGTGACACCTGTAGATTCTCTGATTGGGCCTGATGATGACCGGTATGACTGGTTAAAATCGATCGCCTTGGACCATCTTTTTAAATATTTAACGTCTTGTATGTAAGTACAGTATAAGTGTAAATATATTGTTACATGTTGTGATTCATAGTCTATTTACCCTGTTACGATGGGAGTCACATAAAACACATGGGTGATCGGTGTATTTTTAAAATTAAAAACATTCAGTAGAATAGATTCACGTTCTTATGCTTTGATAATGGCTCCCTGTGAGCCGAAACTATAGTAAACTATTGTACCATAAGGAATTATGGACGTCAAGGTATGTTTACTTGTTTATATTGAAAGACTTAAAAAAATAGTGTTGCAAATTTACACAAAATTGACCTAAAAAAAATCCCTTCATGTTGAAATGGGAGTTTTTTTGATTAATGCATCTGCCAACAACTTAAGCTAGCAGGGATAGCTTAACCCCCCCCCTCACTAGCGGGATACGTACTGCTCATGACGGTCGCACAAGACGTGGTCTCGGTGAGCCCGTAGCCCTGGATGACTCCCTCGCAGAGACACACCTTGATCAGCTCGTGGGTGTCCGGGGACAGGGGGGCTCCGCCGCACAGGATCAACCGGATGCGGCCCCCCAGCAGCTTGCGGGTCTGGTTGAATACCAGCCTGAAACACGGAAACGTTAGTCTCTCCTGCAGGGGGCAATATCAGTCATGTAAACTGTAGGGGGGAAAAAACAAGGTGATATTATATATACCCTGAATATTCATAACAGACGATTTTTTAGCAACGCCAGAGTATTCTTAAGCTCAGAATATAATCCTCTCCTTGAACACTGCCGACTGAGAATACATCCAAAATATACAACAAGAATTCTCAAGCCCTCAGACAACTGTCAAGATTTCCAAGTCAAAAATTTAAGGGTTCCATTAGAAAAATACCTTTTATACCTTGGAAGAGTACCTAATAGGAAAATGGACTTTGAAGTTCAAAAAAGCTAAGCCAATTCTTTCCTGTCGACATGCCATTGTGTTAGTATTTAATATTGCTTGGCTGAATAAAATATTTTGGTACTTTGGTATTATACGGATGCCACCCTTATACAGCGCGCTGCGGCAGTTATGTTAGGATGGGTTATCATAAAAATGATTGTAGAACTTTCCTTGTTTTGTTACGAATCGAATGATACCTGATGAGTCATACTTCAGGCCGCCAAACCCCCTCCAAATAGGCCAAGGTCAGGTCGTTGACCGGAGCGCGCGCATCACCTGTCACCGCCTGTATCTGGGTCAGTGTCATGAGTGATTTATTGCCGTGCACTACGTTACATTTGTTTTCATAATGAGTGACGTTCTTCTGGTGTGGGATTTACCTCGAAATGAAGAGGAAACCGTACGTATTTTTATGATAACCCATCCTAACATAACTGCCGCAGCGCACTGTATATTTGGCGGAGTACATGTGGCGATCGGGTGTGGCTGCTAGCGGCGGCGACGCATTCAACACGATCCTAGCGGACATCGCTGTCTTTTGGGAGGCACAACACAAAGACCGCTCATCAGAATGATGTAAAATTTGTACAGTAAGTCAATAAAAGTACGTTTTTCGAATTATGTAGTTATCCATTGTATCCGGTAAAAATTTAACCTCCAAAAATAGTGGCATCCGTATAATACCAAAGTACCAATATTTTATTCAACTAAATTCACTTACTTGTCAATGAGGGGGGTGGTGAACCCACGTCTCATCCACGTCCGCTTGTAGTCAAAGGCGAAGTCGAAGATGGCCCTCTTGAACGGACTAGCCTTGGACAGCTTCTCGATTACGCCCTTGTATATCCTGTCCAGGATCAACTGGAATAAGAAACAGAAAATAGAAAAATTGCCTCGTATAGTTTAAACCTGCCAGAGTCTAAATAATTCAGAGTTATTGTAGCCTAAATGATAATAATCAGTCGGAAATTGAACAAGATCGGATATAGAACTTTTTAGTTGATCTTTGACACCATTTAATGAACATAATTGTGTTGAATTTTGTTGTAAAAATAATGAAAGGGAAATGTTGCAATGGCAGCTAACAATGGGAAGTGAGGAAAGGCGACCACCCTTGAAAAAATAAGGCAAATCACAGACATAACTTTTGGATAGAGTAAACAACAAAATTGCACAAAAAATAGTAATAGGCTTATTTCATATTGGCTCCTTCCTTTTTAAAGAGTTCAGATAGAGCCAAATTTCAAGCTATATTTCCTAAATCCTAATTTTTGATGAGAAGTAATCACTTGATATGTTGTGACTCAGTCCCACTCGAGACTCAACAATGTGTATTAAAATGTTTTATCTACAGAAAAAATACAGCATACAGAAACTTTATTATATATCTTGTCTGCTCTACAAGTTAAAACTGCATGGTTTAAGATACAAATTCTCTCACAGTTGATGGAAATTTAAACACATTAAGTATAGTAATTTAAAATTAAATTTCCTTAGGAGAAAAACTAAAGTTTTGAGACGCAGATAGGACGGATTGAACTTACCGGGACAGAGGTCATGCAGGTGGGATGCAGCACACTGGCATCTCCCTTGGTGCCTTTCTTGATCTTGCTGCTGGTGTCTATCATAGTCAGAGGAGTAGAATACCCGATAGACACTCCGCAGAGCAGACAGACAGATTCTGAAACAACACGAACACATGGATCAGTCATATATTACTATTGAAAATAATTGGAACCAGGCACATAAATATAAACACAGGAATTAAGATTAATTTCAGATGAGTTTCCTTGTCTGCAGCAGCGAAAATAATGTTCATAACCCTCCCAAAGGAAGTAAGAGGCTAAGCTTTCTAGAGGTGAGGGTATCCTCAAGGAGATAAAATGAATAAGGTAGTTAGGGGAGGGTGGTCTCTTATGCAATAAACCAGTCATTATTTTTAATAAAACTTTAGTTGCTTATGAAAAATGAGAATGTCGCATAAGGAAAAATTATGAGCTCACGGAATCATACAAGAATCCTGACATTGTAGCACAGGTGAAGTGCAGGAGATTAAAGTGGCTGGGGCAAAGAAGAGAGGTGGACCGGATGCTAAAAGGAGTGTGGATGAGGCAACCAGTGGGGAGTCGACCGCTGGGCCATGACATAGACGGAATGATCAAGTGAAGCAGGATCTCAGGAAGCCAGGAGCAAGTCTGGAGCTGGCAGAGGACAGGAGATGTGGAGGCAAATGGTTGGCGAGGCTACAAATCACTTGGGATTTCTGTGGCCACGGGGAGTAAGACGAGTAACATAGTTAGTTATCTTATGTTAAAGATCGGGATTTAAGTTTCTGAGCATTCTCCCTTTATTGCCGTTACAGTAGATCAAAATTGAAATTGATCAGCCTATATTTTAAATGTATGCCACTGCCGGCCTTTTCACAGTGACAAGCAATACAATAAACTTGGAGCAGCTCGTAAGCGATTAATCTAATATTACATAAATGTGTTTAAGACATTAAACAGAAATAAATTTATTTTCAAAAATGCAAAAGTAAAACCGTTTTTAAATATAAAAATAACAACTTAGGGCAAAGTTACCCACCGGTGAGCAGCTCGAATACGTGAGCCAGAGGCAAGAACCCTAGAAACACGTCATCGTCGTAGATAGTGGCGGCATCAGAGAAAGCCATCATGGTGGCCATCATGTTGCGATGGGTGATCTGCACGCCCTTGGGCACCCCGGTGGAGCCGCTGGTGTACATGATGATGGCTATGTCGTCTTTCTTCGGGGCCACTCCATCTGTAAAGGCAACAGAATGTTACGCTCCTTCTAACGAGGTCATAAAGAGAATAACTTGTTCTGGACACGAATAGGGAAAGTCTGTGCAGACAAGCGGTGTGAAGATAAGGCAAATTTATCAATTTCTGAAGAGTTTAAAAGGGAGTTGAAAAGGATTATTGTAGGTTGGATTGAGTTCAAATAAGAGAATTATCTCAAAGAATACAATTAAATATATATATTTTAAAAAAACTCGGTGCCATGAGGTAAACTTTAACGAAATAACTGGATGAAGCAAAGATTAAATATTGTTCCTTAGGACGTATAAAGATCCCAATAAAGAAAATCTAACAAAAATAAAGAAACTTTTGGGAAATGTTCTACATATGACAACAGAATTTGAGTAATTTTAGGGGTCCAAACATTTTCAGCCCTTGAAGGGTTGCTAATCGGTCGGGAAAGAAATTACAGAGAAAGCCAACGTAGAATAGTTGCTGTGGACAAAACAGTCACATGAGACGAAAACTGTGTCATGAAATTTGTCTCGTGTTGTGACTTTAGTGACACACTTCACAAAGCTGTTGACTCTCCTTATCATGTTTCCCCAACAAACTAAATAGCCTTTACCCTAACCTACACTATGTCGCTAGTATAACCAACCTTTACTACTGTTCTGCCCCTTGTCCAGCACCTCCTTGTAAGGGATGACCTGCACCCCGTCCTTGAATTCCCTCGTATCAGTAGCATGAAGCTGGTCCTCCATAAAGATCACAGTCTTCACCTTCGGTACCTGAGATCACATGGGAAACTTTAATTGCTGCGAGAGATCTTTTATACACGCAAGCGTGTGATTATAGTAGGCAACTTTTCACTAGAAGAGGGATGCAACTCTTTTAGGCAATATAAAAAAGTAAGCAACTTGGATTATAGATCTCGTCCCTGAGTGGCAGTAAATCTCCCGCAGTATTTGAATGTTCAAATATTATATATATATATTTTTTAGAATATATTCAGCCATTTAATGAATGAAATATATGAATTTCAGCCTTTCTGATTTCAGAAATGGTATTGCTGCTTGCAAATGCAACTTCAATGTTTCAGTTAGCTCTATAGTCAGTCAGTTGTATGGTTATTTCTTTAGATTTATTACATAGATAGAAAAGCATGACTTATTTGTCCCAAAATGACTTATAACAACCAAGCCTTAGTTCGTTCTAAAAATCATGACCACACTAATATCACAGTAACCAAATAAGACATTTAAATCGTCATTAATTTTTTAGCCAATTTGCATTTACCACATTATCATTTTGCGTTATATTGCTAAAAAGTTCACTGACTCATACCAGATCTTGAATTTTTGTATGTATGATCATGAACAACAAGCGTACACCTTGTCACTTATGTTTACCTTATGCAGGATGTTCTTAATCTTAGGCAGGAGGTCGTGAGTCGTAACAACAATGGTAACTTCCGTCTCGTTTAGGCCATGTGCGATTGCGTCTTCTCCCAGCGTGGCATACAGTGTCACCACTATCGAAAAACAATTGCAATATTATAATTCTGAACTTATAAAAACAAAAATTATAAATTATATTTATCTGTCAATCTAACTTAATTTAATTACTCAACAAACTGGATGAATGGTTTTAGTATTTATAAATTTTAAAAGTAGAATGGTTTCACAAAACTACTTAAATTCCAACAGAGATTGATTCTGCTCCAACTATGAAATAGGGCTTGAGGCTTGAGGTCTTTTAATTAAATTGTTCCACAATCCAAATCTTTTAATAAATAGAAAGAAAATCTTAACATATTTCTAATAAAGGTCTGATTTATTAACACTAGTTATCTTGTAAAAAGTACTGTAAATATATATATGAAGACAAAAAGAGTTATACATTTACATATATTAAACTCACTGACTAAAATTTATTTTTTGTTGTTATTTACACAGTTTTAAAACAAATTAAATAAACTTTTAAGTTTGAAAATAGTTTAGTTATTTCTTCACAGTTCAGACAAGATTACACATTTATCAGGTATAATATTACCTGAGCCTGCTAGGGTGATCCAACATGTGTATCCTTTTGGTAGATTACGCATTTCGAGGATTTAAATCCTCATCTTCAAATCCCATAACAAGAACAATTAAACCGTCACTCGCAGGAGGTCGTTAAATTTATTAAACACATTTACTAAACTATTACTAAACTAGACACAACAAACAGAGAACATGAGTATTTTCCAATACGACCCGGGACTGTGTGTTTACACCAGAAGAGGTAGGTCTACACTGCCAAATGAAAATAATCACGTGTTCTTTGGTGTTGTGTGTATGTGTAAATGTTTTTCCTGTGGTTCAAGTTAAGTAAAAAATTCCTTGATTTCCATCAACTTATAATCGATAAGCGCTGGTTGCATCAAACAGTATACAAGAAATAATCTGAATCAGTATTTCTCCTTCAATCCAAGACTAAGAAAGTACAATCATATTTCAGATAAAAACCATATTTCAGTTTAATTGTTCTTCTTCTGGGATTCGAAAATGAGGATTTAAATCATCGAATCGCGTAAGGATACACACACGCTGGACCACTCTGGCAGACTCAGGTTATACCTTTTGTAGTTAACCTATCGCCAAACTTACGTGGGAAGTTCTGTTTGAAGCAGCCGTGCGCGGCAATCATCCACTCGGCCCGGGTCTCAGCGAAGATGGCGATGTTGTTGTATGGTTGCTGGCCGAGCTCGCGTAACCCCCGACCGAAGTTGACTGCGTACTTGTTGACATCCTCGTACGTCATCCACTGGTAGTCTCCCATCACATACTGCAACACAGAGGCAATCCTTTAGACACTGTGAAAACCGACATGCACACAGCAACTGGATCTCAAGACACACTAAGGCTTAGTCTTTACAAAGTACCTTAGAGCTTAAGCCCAGTCAGTTAGAGCTGGAGGGGGCTCCAGTCCTCTATGTCCTGCTTCTACCCAAAGGACCCAATGTTAACTTTCAAAGTCTATAACTTCTAGACGGAATATCCGAAATCGATGATTTACTTTAAAGGGCAAAACAACCTAGCGATTTCAGTGAGCAGAATTTTGAAATCAAAAATAGTTCACACATAAAAATTTCAACATCTTGAAAATTTTGGATTTTGTTTAATGATTAATAGAGACCGCCCAGCGGTCAAAATTCGATCAAATATTTTAAAAACAAAAAATAGTTTAATATCTAGAGGGCTCTGTGGCGCTCATATATATCTCTCTCCCTCTCTCTTTCCCTCCCCCTCCACCACCCGAACCCACAGGTAAAATTTTTAATAAAACGGATAGCAGAAGAGCATTACTAGTCCAGTAATCAGTAGCCTTTTTATTTATCCCTCAAACCTCTCCACCTCATCATCTCCACGTCCCTCATCCTCTGCCCAACCTTAATCCTCTTTCCATCCCTCATCCTCCTCTCTCAAATACAGGTTTAATTTATTTTAATGTGGAGTTAAATTGGATAAGGGAAGGGTGATATCATTGCAGTAATCATTAGTTGTTTTATTTATGCATGAAACCTCTCCACCTCATGCTTTTCCGATCCCTCATCTTCAGTCCCTCACAAACAGGTTTAATTTATTTAATGTAGAGTTATAATGGATAAGAGAAGGGTGTTAATATTCCAGTAGTCATTAATATTTTTATTTATGACTGAGACCTCCCCCACCTCATCCGATCCCCGTTTAATGTGGGGTTTATAACGATAGCAGAAGAGCGTTACCATTCCAGCAGTCAGTAGCCTTTTTATTTATGCTTGAAACCTCTTCACCTCATCCTCTCTCCGTGCCTCACACTCACCCCTTCACAAACAGGTTTAATTTATTTGAAAGTGGAGTTAAAACGAATAAGAGAAGGATGTTACCATTTCAGTATTCGGTGACCTTTTTAATTATGTCTGACACCTCTCCCCATCCCTTATCCCCCTCCCCTTACAAACAGGTTTAATTTATTTTAATATGAAGTTAAAAAGGCTAAAAGAAGGGCTATAACAATCCAGAAATATTTTTTTCTTTTGATTTATTCATGAAACCTCTCCACCTCATCCACTCCCCGTTTAATGTGGAGTTAAAACGGGGCGTTACCATTCCAGTAGCCTTTTTATTTATGTTTGAAACCTCTCCACCTCAACCTCTACCATCCCTCATCCTACCCCCTCACAAACAGGTTTAATTTGTTTTAATGTGGAGTTTAAACTGATTAGAGAATGGTGTTACCATTCCAGTAGTCAGTAAAATGTTTTATTTATAAATCATCTGTTCTTGCTGTTGTGCTACATGTTTATTTTAAGATGTTATTCCGTAACCAACGTGGCAACCCATAAGGCCAATGTTATTTTTTTATATTTCAAATTAAGGTTTCTCCATTTCTCAGAAACTAATGCAAATTACAATAGTATTGTGCACATCTACAGAAAAATACATTTCTAACAGGGAGCTTAGATTTTTCCTACAATGCGCACGAGCTGAGAAAAACGTACTAAGAAAATCATGCTTGCCTATTAATAATATAGATTATTTGTGAAAACAAACTTTTGCTTACTGAAATTGCTAG
This sequence comes from Allygus modestus, assembly GCA_963675035.1. Lineage (NCBI taxonomy): Eukaryota > Metazoa > Arthropoda > Insecta > Hemiptera > Cicadellidae > Allygus > Allygus modestus. The sequence continues at coordinate 29,705,994 of OY776112.1, read as the reverse complement.
GTATTTTTTGTGAGCCATAAATCAACAATATCAGGCAATCTGTTGAGGAGGAACGGACTTTGAAAGTTAACATTAGCCTAATGGGGGAAGCAAGTAGAAACGTAAGACGTTTTGTGACTGGAGCTCTAAGTTCAAATTTGTCTAATCTATTTCTTACTTCTATTGAAAATTCTTGCCAGTTTGGAAGTTTCAAGTGATGACTTAGACAAAATTAGGATGAGTACGGTATACAATTTCTATAGTGTCATTTTACCGAGATCAAAAGTTTCCCATTTGTAACTATGGCGGATGAATAAATAAGGGAATCCTGAATTGAAATGCCACTAAAATATTACAAGGCTCTGAAATAAATTACAAATAACTTAATATAACTCGGCCCGACAACTCTAATTAAACAGTATGGTATATAAACATGTGTTTAAATAACCACCTGGCCAAATGCAATTACCGTCTAGGTATCTAAAGATAAACATTGACAATTTAAAGGCCAATAGGACAGAGCTCTAAATATTTTCTGAATTTAAAATATGTAGGAATCCTTAAAAACATGATGACATCTATAATATTATAAAGAAGAGGTGGTTTCTGTCTGTCTGTCTGTCTGATGTTCCGGGTGAAGGCAAAAACTACTGAACCGACTGGGCTGAAACTTTACACATAGGTAGATCTTGAACCCATGCAACACATAGGCCTATTCACTTCCTTAAAATCCCCTCGGGCTACGCCCCATGAACGTCCTAAGTTTCAATGTTTACATTTCAGAAGAAAGTAAACATTCAGAAACAGTATTGCGAACAGCTGTGGATACTTTCTTTTGACAGCTTAAAGAGCAGAAGCAAGAACAGGTGTTTCAAGCTAACTAAAATGCAAATTGCATTGACTAAAGATCGGGTAAAGAAAACCCCTGTGCGAAGAACGGGTACGTCAGCTAGTCTTATAATATAAGGATTTTATCACAACAGCACCTTCACATGTGGTACGGTGGATTATGCATTTGATTACATGCATTCCAAAATTGTTTTAACATATATATTAGCGTTTTAACGTGGATTCACTGTAGGTTAATTGAACACATGAAAGAAATAGTTGTAATTGGTAATACGTAAAAAAATATTCAATTTGAAATGAAACTCCATAGTTAAGCCCTTTATTTTCAATACCTATAATTTAAACACGATTCAATATTAAGTAATACAAATTAAATAACAATTTGTTAAACATAATGTTTAATGGTGATGGTGTTGTTTAATGTTTCATCTCACAATTTAAGTAGTAAATACATTAATCCTGTTAGCACTTAAGACAAACCAGTCAAGTCTACAAGTGCTAGAATCATCTGTCTACAAGTGCAAGTCTACAAGTGCTAGAATCATCTGTCTACAAGTGCAAGTCTACAAGTGCTAGAATCATCTGTCTATAAGTGCAAGTCTACAAGTGCTAGAATCATCTGTCTACAAGTGCAAGTCTACAAGTGCTAGAATCATCTGTCTACAAGTACAAGTCTACAAGTGCTAGAATCATCTGTCTACAAGTGCAAGTCTACAAGTGCTAGAATCATCTAACTGTTTAACCACAATTCAGTATTGGCATACTAAATAATTTATATCTACTTCTTGATTTTGTATTTTTTGCTACACAACTGGATTATTTTCAACCGATCAATAAACATTCAAATATAAAATCTGTATCCGGCACCTCTGCATGCTCTGTGCTACGACCGCCATGTTTGACGCAAGATGATTATCTCGCATGCGAGGACGAGAGAGTGATATTCAACCTGACTTGCAATCATCCACTTTATCACTTAGACAACATCTCTGTCTCTCTCTACCGACCACGGCAGTACTGCGTGCAAACATGGGTCGTTTCCGACAGCGAAGTATATTTTAATAATAAATTATGTATTAAATGTCACACGCTTCAAGGAATATACTTAAACTTATCCTTTACTCACATAAAAGACGGCAAAGTATATGTTTGTACAACGCAATCGATGCTGATCAGCATCGGACGCAATGAGGGAATACGAGAATCAAAAAGACGTCCATGCCAATCAAAAATGTCTGCATTAATCCACTGGCTTGTACTATCTTAACTAATTCATAGAATTCTAAACACCGACTGACAAGACAACACACAGCCTCAGCCATTAGGTCAAGAAGCATGACATTTTGCATGAAAGGTTAGCATTTTTTCCGATCTGAGCTTTTCCCCAAGTTCATCAACATTCCAGTGTTATTCTTGTCGTCATTCAATAATGTGTATATTTCCACCATTTGACAAATACAAAATTTAAAAAAAGTAAATAGTAAAAGTGAAAATATATCACAAAGATAATAAGATTGTTGAGACGTGCTAATTATACCCTGTAGCCTTGAAAAACATTGTGTACCTTGCTAATAAAGAAAGTTTGAATTTTAATTATAATAATGAAATCTAAAAATAGTCTCTAAAACACTACATAAGTGTTGCTAACATTACTGATCGATCAAAAAGCATAAATTGTTTATACAATTACAAAGTTATCTATAACAAAACCTAAAAATACGCTATGATAACAAATACTTTGATTTTAAGGATTAAAAGAATTTGTACACAACTTTTGTTGGGCACTATACAACATTAAGTTTATGTTTAAGAAAACAAATCCTGTTGGTTTATTTGGTATTGGTGAAGTCATGAACACCTTGATAAGAAGTTAATGAATCTAATCATCCGTGGTTGTTTATGAATCGACTCAACGACCTTCATTCTGTTTGTATTATTAACACTCCATAGAACAGTACGACCTACAACAAGCCAACAAGGAGACATGTTCCCCTCCCACTATGCAAGGTTATTCAATTACACCATGATAACAAAATACACAATAATTGCATGGCTCTAGTTTTCATTACAATGGAACAGTACTGAAAACTAGTTGGATACTTAAGAAAAAGTTTACATTTTATAAATTAATTATGGCAATGACTAAGAAAAACACAATTTGGGTTTGAAATAACTAAAGAAGTATATCTGAGAGATATGCTTATTAGTTATGAAATACTAAAAACCAAAATAAATCTTACAACTTCTAACAATTTGTGTTACACGAGCACAATTATGTGTGATATGCAGTTGAGTTTATATAACAGTTTCATGACTCGTCAAAAAGCAGTTAGTTAGTCCTATCACTGTTTGTTTTGAGAATTGGCCTACGACCTCCAATCGTATATTATCAAAATAGGCTTTAATATTATCAAAATAATAGAAAAAAATAGTTTTGTTATTAATACCAAGCTTGGACTTTCCTTACAGTTTTTTCAGTTCACTTAATATGTTTATTACTGGCCTTAACCCTTATTATATGACAAATAATTCAGAATCATCATAGAAAAACAGTTACAAGTAGGCTACTGCAAGCATTATAACATCAACCCACTCTTGAGATTTTTTTGTTTGCATTATGTTACCATTTCAATTAAATTAGCTCAGGCTTTTAAAAACTGTTTTGCAACAATAGCAGGCAAATAGTCTAATACTTCGAGAATGAACATTATAATCAGCCGTTTGACCAAACAAAATATAACTCCATACAACTAACATTGGTATGTTTGCCCTGAACTTAGATGTTTATCAAACCCCCAAAAGGCACATCTTGCAGGTAAGAGCTTTCGATTGATACTCATCATGTAAGAAGATTAATAGTTTTGGAGGCCTAAAATCACTAAACAAACATCTAAAAATTCTTTTGACGATATACAATATCTGCTTTTCGAATCTCTGAAATACTTTCCCTGACTAAAATTAAAGGCAAGTTGCTGAATAAAAGTTACTTGATTTCTCGGTTCGTGAGAGGATTATTTAATCGATTGCCGAGGCAATGGCACATTTGCCATAGGGCCCCTATGGTAAAAGAAAAGTGCTTTAAAGATCCTCGTGTGGTTTTTATACAATGTTCCTTTCACTATGTGTCCAGTTGCTAGACGCCATCTCAGAGCTTAGTTACGTAAGACCAATGTTAACTGTGTGCCTCCATTGCTCCTCACCTGATCGTCACATACAATTCACTTGGTTTCGTTGTCCTCTAGTGAAATACAATCACACTTTTATTTGGGTAATGATTTCTTCGACTTTCCTGGCCAAAAAGTTGATTTTTCCTGACTTTCCCTAACCAAAATAGTTCATTTTCCCTGACTCACAACTCGGAATACACACTTTTTTCTAATAGGTTTTAATTTTCCCATAGCAGTGTATTAAGTTTACGATTAAAATCAACATTTTTCCCTGACTTGTATAAAATAGTAAGCATTTCCCCTGACTTTTGGCATTTTCCAATGTTTTCCTTTTTCAAATTCCCTGACTTTCCCGAGAGATTGAACCATGCATTGCTCATTCGGATATTAATTAATAATCCTGGCTAAGGAATCAGTCTGTCTTAGTCAGTAACAGGGCTACACAAGGCATCTCATCCATTCTGCACTCATCATTCATTCATATTCGCCTTTAAATACGCCCTAGTTGCGTCGGCGTCCACCTCCGCCCGACCCTCACCTTCTTGAACAGCCGTCCATTGGGCTGCATCTCGTCCTCCTCAGCCAGCACCTGCCGCGTCCCCAGGCACTTCTTGTCGCGGAACGTCTTCACCACGTACAGCAACATCTTCTCCAGCGTGTCCACCTTGGCGCGCAACACTTGCGCGTGCACGTCACCGATTGGCTCCACGCTGCGGTACGTGATCGTCTTGGAGTCCTGCGACACGATCTTGGCCTGCACAACACACCACTCAGTTAACGGAGAACACACAATACGCTTGGGGCATTTGAAAATTTCATAAAAGAAATAACATCCACAAGATGAGTTCAATGGTACAATGTGAAGTACTTCTACACTAAATTGGCACTCATTACTTAAGTCTGCAACAATTTGAATGTTGACGAACATAGCAATTATCATAGCCACCTTTAAAAAAGGCCACAGCGTAGTAGAATTGGCAACACCGTAAAAGGAGTTACCGCGCGGCTCGCCCCATGAGGCCCGTATACTCATGGGGAAAACAAGACGCCGCCATCTAAAATTGTTATTTTTAACTGTTACAGTTAGAAAACATGATTTAAGTTATGTTTATCGTTTTACTAAAGAGTGTCTCACCCTGTTGCGAGCCCAACAGGGTTAATATTTAAACGAGAGTAAAGTTATGTATGTTTATAGTCAGTGTTGCTGGGTTTTACACGGAGACTTGGTAAAACTATAATGCCTAACACAGAGAATTAAATAATGTGCTAGAATTTAATAATTTTAATCACTTCTTAAAATGCACCTTTAGCAACAAACCCACCCACTTATTAATTTAAAGTCTAGTTATTTAATACGTTCGACATTGCCAAAGAGTTGTTTACATTTATTTTTACCAATTTGGTTTTTTTAAAGTTGTTAATCCATAGCACAGGAAAGTTATGATTTTTATTAGTTTAGTTAGGTGTTAAGTACCTGGGGGCCGAGCTTTGCTCGGGGGAAGGCTAGTCAGTTTGTTTAGATGACTCGGGAGTAATATTTCACCACTTCCCCCTACTGATAATCAGATTTGTATAACTCATTTGCCTCTTTTCTACATTTGTAAGGTCCCTCCAGTTGTTATTTATAGCTCAATGTCCCTTTGATTTTTTTTACTACTCTATATATGTAATCTTCACTCAAATCGTTTAATCTCTGCTCTCAGGAAACCACATGTTAATAAACATAAACAACATGAGTATTACTTTGATAGTTCCCTGGTTGATTATGAACAGCTGTTACAATTCTTTTGTTTTGATTTTAAACTCCATAAATCCAATGTTAATTTTTTTAACTTTTCATTTTAGTTTTTTACATTATTTGATTTTTCATGGGGATGAGGCCTGTCTAGAACTTATTTTCATCCCAGAAATTAGTTATTTTGAACATTTGAAGGAAATCGTTGGAGCCATTTTTGAGATCAGTGTCGCAAGCAAGCAAGCAAACCTTACTCATATTAGAGTACAGGGTAACAATTACCTTTTATAATTGTTTTATAAATAGCAATAAAGACAACTTAGTACCATTTACTAACAAATAGGTGTGCTATTGCGCAGGTTTGTGACGTCATTCGGGATGCAAGTCGGCACATCAGGTGAGCGCCGACTGTCAGCTGATTGTAGAAAAAAAAAACGAGTTCGCACGCAGCACGCTGACGTGAGGGAAGTGAATTTCCACATAAAAACTTTTAAAACTCAAAATCAGTGTAAAAACATACATTTATCAAATTTTTATTGAAATCTGAAAACACTGATTTTTTGGCTGTTCTGATACTCCTGGTTTCATTTACTTGCAAAGCTGGGAATACAATTTTGCGCATTATAAGGTTAGGAGAAGGTCCAGACAGGCTTAAAAGTAGGCGTGAGGTTGCTGGGGATAATACTAGTACTTTAACAAAGGAATAACAGGCTTTTCTAGTGTAAAACCCCCATAAGACAACGTACTGTGTTTAGCCGATACACATTTTCTTTAATAACTCGGTAAATATTTAAGCTAGAATGACGAGATAGGGCTTAAAACTTTCGCCTCACTAATCCCCATCTTTTTACATGCATTAAGTTTACATATGGGGCTTTTCTGACCCTTTTTGGGCCCAAAAACTCGAAATTTGAAAGATTAATCCCCAAAAAATGGGTTTAGAGTTTTCCGATTGTTTTGCCCAACGAACTTGTCCAACAGATTATAGAAAGGAATGTCCCTACCAAATTTGAAGTAAATCGGACAAAAAATGCGACCGCTAGAGTGCATACACATATATATATATATATATATATATATATATATAACATTTTGAACGACCCCCCAAAACGTGTTCAGAGGGTCACGTTAGGAACTTCTATGGTGGTCCCGGGCTTAAGTTTCACCGTGCGGGTCATGCTAATAGTTCACTTTCCAAAGGAAATTCACTAAAAATGTCAGCCAAGTGGAGCTTGCATCCGCCTATTTTAGGCACTGGAGTAGCACACCTATTTATTTCCTTCCACCATGATCTACTAAGTGCTAATAAAGTATTTTTTAAAACAAAATATTGAACAATATTGAAAATAATGACATACAAATGTTTATTTAAAGACAAAGCGTAGGTACTTAATATAGTAACAAGGATAAATACAACTCATGGGCAACTGTCTGTGCAAAGTATTAACATTTAGACTGCACTTTATTTCACAAAGAAATTATTGTGTGCCTCCTATTGAATTTGTCACTGTTTATTTTTACTTCAAGCAGTTTATTAGTGACATTTATTCAATTCAAATTCAAATTCAAATTCAAAATATCCTTTATTCATTTATATACAATGTATACATAAATGGCGTCAACATTTACAACAATCTAAAACTAATTACAGATTGATACAAAACTTGTCATTTTACTTCTGTTGATTTAAAATCATTTTTCCAAAACTCACTAAAACTGTAAAAAGCTCCCTCAATTAGAAACAACTTTAGACTCTTCTTAAAGGTCGTAGTATTTATTTGTTTCTTTATTGTCATTGGCAGCTGATTAAAAAATTGTATACCTATATAAGTTGGTTTTTTTCGGAATATTTCTTTAAAATGTCTTTCAACTTGAAAATCATATCTGTTTCTTGTTTTGTAATTATGATTGCTAACATTCTTAGGCAATGTGCTTGATATATTATTTATATGTAGTACTGTTTTATAAATATAGAGGCTATACACTGTCATAATTCCTAATTCAGAGAAATGATTCCTACAATGTTCATCATGCCTAAGATTTAACATGGTTCTAATAGATTTTTTTTGAAGGTGTAAAATTCTATTTAAGTTACAAATTGATGCAGCCCCATATACTTCAATCCCATAAGAAATATGAGAATGAATTAATGCAAAGTAAGTTGTTTTTATTGTATGTTTATCACATAAAGTAGATAATCTTTTTAAAGCAAAAATATTAGAACTAATTTTAGCACAAATTTTATCTATATGGCCAGTCCAACTAAGATTATTATCCAAAACTAATCCAAGAAAAGTTGTACTTTCATTAAGACTAAGAGAAAGTTGCTGATTGTTCAATTTATTATAAGATTTTTTATTTCTACAAGAAAATTTCATAAGGGTTGTTTTATTATCATTGAGTAACAGATTTAGGCTATTAAGTTGATCATTGACTGTTTTAATTGCAATATCAGCATCATTAAAAATTGCATTATCATTGCTGTTTGAAATTGTTAAATTAATATCATCTGCAAATATACAAAATTTATTATTTAATGTTAATTTAGAAAGACAATTTGGTAGTTTACCTAAATAACAAAGAAACAGAAATGGGCCAAGCACAGACCCTTGTGGGACTGAATATTTTACCATTCGAGTTTTGGACCTAATTTTTAGAATTTTGTTCTCATCAATATGAGAAATTTCAACATATTGTTGTCGGTCAGTTAAGTATGATTGTATCAAGGCCAGGTCTTTGCCAGTTATTCCAAAACTAGATAGTTTTTGTAATAAAATAGGATGTGAAACACTTTCAAATGCCTTGGTCAGGTCTAAAAATGCAGTTACAGTGTGGTCACCTCTATCTAATTTATTTATGATGTTTTCAACAAAAGATACTATGGCAGTTATGGTGGATCTATTCTTTCTAAAACCATGTTGTTCACTATCAAGTAAATTATTATTTTCAAAGTAATCAGCCAACTGAACTAACATACATTTCTCAACAAATTTAGAAAATGAAGGTAGAATTGAAACAGGCCTATAATTTACTGGATCTTTATTTGTTCCTTTTTTATAAAGTGGAATAATTTTTGATACTTTTAACTGTGAAGGAAAAACACCAGAAATAAGACAAGAATTTATAACATGATTTAGAGGTTTAAGTATTGCCCATTTAGCATCTTTAATTATTTTAGTTGGAATTTCATCAAATCCTGAGGACCATTTACTTTGTATTGTATTTATTATTTTTATCAGTTGCTTTTCAGAAATAGTATTGAATCTAAACTTTTGTGTTTGCTTATTTTTGTCAGGTAATTGTGGTGTAATACTTTTGCTATGATTTATTTTTGGAATGATTAGGTTTTCAACTGTGTCCGCATAAAAATTATTTAAAATGTCAACAACTTTATATGGATTAAAGACACACTTTCCACTATGGTTCAAAACAATTGGAGCATTCAAGTGTTCATTATTCTTCTTACCAAGTTCAGTCCTAACCAATTGCCATGCAGTTTTTGGAACATTATCGGATTTGCTTATTTTCATATTAAAATATTTCTTTTTCTTTTGAACAATAAGGCTTTTATATTTTCTTTTTTGTTGCTTTAAGTTAATTTTTACCAAACGGTTACTACTTTTCCTTTTATATTTATAATCATCTATTAGTTTAATTCTCTCATTTTTTACCTCTGAATCAATCCAATTCCTACTATTGGGTTTAGAGCGAATATTTACTACAGGGAAATTTTCATCAAAATAAAACTTAATTACATTGTAAAAATATGAAAACTTATTTTCAATTGGTGTTTGATAAAGTTCAGCCCAGTTTTCATTCTCCAAATCATTTATAAACTTAGTTATTTGAGTTTTTTTGAAAATTCTTTTTGACTGCCACAATCTTTTGTTATTATTACTTTTTTTACTTTTGACAAAATCAACTACTTCAAAAAGTTGCCCATCATGATCGGAAAGAGCTGTTACCAAGCACATTACCTTTACATATTTCTTATCAATATTTGTTATAAAATTATCTATTGCTGTTTCACTTATGTCAGTAACTCGGGTAGGTATGTCCACAGTGTAATACATATTATGTATCCCTAGCAAATTAACAAAATCTTTTTTCTTTTTATCTTCAGCCAAAACATCAATATTAAAGTCACCTCCAATACATACATTACTAGTCATACCTGTTAAAAAACTTATTAATTTATCTAAATTATGTAAAAAACCGTCTGCATTTTTTGACGGTGTCCTGTAAACCCCAGCAACAACAATCTTAACACCATTTAATTTAATTTCAACTGCACAAGTTTCAAACATTTTTTCAACATTTAAGTTAACCAACAAGTTATTTGTAATCTGTTTACACTGAATACCATTAGCTGCCATAATTAAAACACCCCCACCCCCAATCTCACTCCTAACATAATAATTAACAACTTTATAACCATTTAATTCAAAATTGTTAATTTCTGCTAATGTTAACTTATTTTCGGACAAAATAATAATATCTGGTTTCAGCTCCTCAACAGTAATTACTAAGGAATCAATCCTACTACTTAAACATTGAATATTCTGATGGAAAATGGATAAATTACTACCTTTACAGTTTACAGAGTTAGCAATTATACTATCTTTTTTTGAGTGTTTCTTTTTCTTAAAAAATACTTCCTATTATTTGTTTGACTATTTACAATACTTTTATTTTCCTCCAAGCCTTGAGTCTCAACAGCTTTTGTTTTTTGATGATTTACAGCAGCCTTACTACTAACAGGAGTTTCAAAACCTAGGAAAGGTGAGGTGATTAGAGATTCTTCATTTTTGTTATCTACAAGTCCATTCATCACTGGTCCAGGTGTACTAGTAATTAGAGTGTCGTCTGCACCGGGTTCACTTTTTGTAATATTGTTTGTCTGGGATCGATGTCGTCCGCCTCTGGATTGCAACTTAGATGTCTGATGGATAGTTCTGTCCATCTCCCACTCAGGCAGGCCTTCTGGATTAAATTCATGAACACTAATGGATATATCAAGGTCATGAAAAATATTGGTGATCAACTCTCTTACCAATCTCCAGTTGAGCCCATCAAGTCCACATCCAATCCTTGGTAATGCCAGTTTAGTAATTTTAAGTTCACTGCATTTAGCTTTGAGACACTCCAATGAACTTTGAAGTGTGCCATAAGTTGGCTTTCCATAACTGCTGTCCTTAGTAACCAAGTAAAAGATGTTTCGTCCCTCAACATTTAATGAGGCACAGCCACCAACATTTACATTTTGTGACTTAAGTTCTGTTACACGATTAAATTTACTCTTGAACCTTGCAGCAATACCTTTTCCCATCTTTAAGTCCTTGGCAACACAGTGAGCCAAAGCATGATCATCTGAGGTTTCAAACAAATCAGTTTTTATTTCACAGTATATTAACTTTAAAATATATTTAGATAGGGACATCTAAAACGTTAAGTTACTCTGACCATGTTTTTTTAAAGCAATGATCTTTAAAACCTAATAAAAGTACATGATTGATGTAGGCCTACTGTTTAGTTTACTGCAAATCTGTATGTTTAATATTATTTTTCGGTTCTTGTATTAACAATCCCTGTCCCCCATTCTATTTGTTTCCTCCAACAAAACAAACTAATATAGCTAAAATGATTTAAAATGACGTGTTATTTGACTAGCGGCTATGGGCTTTGTGCTGGCAGTGACTTCTCTGTTCTGTGATACGGCGACGTTGCCAGTTGAAACAAAACTAACACTATTACAGCTCTCTTGAATAATTTTGGTTAATAACAATCAACTGTTCGACTAAGAGTTTATTGTAAATACAGTAATAATTCCCTTTCAACTATTCGTAACTTAATCCTTGATTAGATGACTAAATTCACAGGTTTACTATTTAGGCCTAACAGCTGTTTTATCTAAATTAAAATGAAAACTCATAAATACAATTAACAAAGTAATGGTGGACATTTATTCATTATTTTACATTTATAGATTGCAGACAAATTATGGTTAAATGAATAAGGGTTACAATAGATGTACAATGTTGGGGAGAGAAAATAAAATTATAAGAATGTAATTTTCAATTTAGATGATATCAAAGTCTAAAGTATTATACACAGCTATACTTCATAAATATGGTAATTTATAACATGAGTCATTTATAATACAGGGTCGGGGTGATCGTGCTGAGGCTTAAAGGTCAGAATAACTTTGTTTCATATGAATAAAAATCATTAGAAATTTAAAAAAAGGTCCAATTTATGTGAATTTAAACTATTCGATAAAAATTTACTATTGATCTATAATTATGGTTATGGGATCTTGAGGTGTATAATTTAAAGTTCAAAATGGCAGCTTCTTCTTGAAATTTAGGCTGAGGGCCTAGTTAAGTTTTTGAAGTTATTTTTGTCCAAATAAATAAAGTATCTTCTTGATTAACTTAGGTTGAGAACTTGTATTAAATTATGATTAAACAAATCGTTGATAAAGAGGAATTGATTTTTTTGTTTGTTTAAAGTCCTAGGGATTGTAAGTTGCTATATAGGTTGTAAGTGGTTCCAGATAGGTAGTTTAAAAAAATGGAAAGATCTCACCACACAGACAATTTCTTCACTCAAGAGCTATACGAATCTTGATGGGCTAAATAAGGGTTGCTCTGAGTTTCGCAGGTTACAACAAAAAAAACTTGTTAAAAGGGGAAATTTATTTGAATGAGACAATGCTCAAATCAAAGCATCTAACACCAGCCATTTTTTTATCAGCAGACCTCTTCTTTCTTCAGAAAACTCCAGATGATGCTATGGGGTTCACATAATTATTTTCAAAACACAATTTTCCAATAATCTTGGAACCAAAATACACACAAAACACAAAACACTTCAGCTGGGGGAAAGTTTGAGATCAATTTTGAATTTAGTTATATTATATTAAGTTAATTATGAGGTAATTTTGTACATGTAGGCTTAAATTATGAAATATGACTTTAAATATTTTATTACATCACAAAATAATGAATAATTATTTAAAATTTAAATTTTCTGAGGGGTGATAATGAAATAAATAACTAAAATAAGCAAAATAATAACATTTAACTAAAAGGAAAAACATATGACAAAATATTTAATAGGCCTATATGCTTGAAACTTTAATTATTCTATTTATGCTATATCATATTGCGTGAAATGAATGAGTGATTATTGTTGAATGTTTATGAAGTTGTCTCACAGTTCGAACGCCGCGGCCTTCATTAAAGGCGGCAATGCAATTATTCATTCACCTAATAAGTACACGAGCAAACAGGATTGAGCAAACAGGAAAAGTTATGGGCAATAATGATTAGAATTTACCTCAAAACTTTACAAATGGTATATACCCAGATCAAACTTGATGGGCAGCTTGGTGAGAGTGTTTGCCTCATAATTTGAGGCTCACCTGAGCAATATATGCAAATTTTAGACACTCTCTTAAATGTTATTAGGTCATTTGTTTGTTGGACTATTAATTGTTGTGTGTTGTTTCTAAAAAACCTTAAATACCTTAAATAGTAAGAAGCCAACACATAGTTTGGAACATTCTATATAAAGACAATACAAAAATGCCACTGACATTATCCTAAAACAAATAAACGGTATCAGGAAACGGACACATACTTTCTCCCTTTTGGCCCAACTTTAGTGATTAAATTACTTTTTATTTCCTAAATAAAGAATACAAAGCACGGTCGAATGTGCAGAAAATCTTGAAAACAAGTTGTTTTCAAAAACATCCAGCCAAATCCCTGTTTTGGAGGCACTACAAAATCCATTGCTACACATGTGGTTTTAAGAGGGGAAATGCCCCCTATCCCACTCACGGTTATTAAGGGGCAACATATTTCGAATTTCCTTTGTTGGTCACAGCTAACTTGACAATCATATCAAGATTGAACGAAATTGATCAATAAATAAGAAAGAAATAGTAATTTTTCTATTCCCCATAAGAATAACATTGGACAACGTACTGCATTTACCGAAAAATCAAAATTTAAATTTTCTACGCAACCAGTAATCGTAGAATAGTCATTCAAAATACTAAATTATTTAGTTTTTTGAGCTCTTTTTAATGGTGAATAGTAATATTTTTTATATTTATGTTTTTTTAATGAAAAATCCAAAAAACTGAATTTTTGACTTTTTAAGTCTTGTAATTGCTGAACCCGAATTTTTACAGAAATGCGGGTCGAGTCATTTTGTTGGATAACTAAAGTTCTAAAAACGACTAAAGTTTAATAAAAATCGTTAGAGCAGTTTTTGAGAAATTCTGATTTTTCATGTTTTTTGGCGGTTTTGGGGGGATAATTACCCTTACAAATCAAAAATTCAAAAAAGAGAAAAAACAACTGGAGATATCGTGGATCAGTACCTACATACCAAATTTCATGAAAATCGGACCATTGGTTAGAGCTCTAGCTCTAGACACATCCATACAGACAGGCAGACACACAGACATCACGTAAAAATCAATTTTTTCGGTTCAGGGAGCACCAAAACAAATATTTCCACCAACAACTCAAATTCCAAAATTTTAACGAAAACAATACTTTCTCCATATACTACGTATAAGCATTATTTTATGAATACTCATTAGTATTGGTCATGATTAAAAAATACACAGCTGTTATTAAAGTTAAAACAAAAATATATGATTTTAAAATAATATACGGTAAATTAAATAAATGGAGTTTCCCCTAATTTAAAGAGATTGTAATTGTATCCTTCAGGGATAGATACTAATGGTCTTTTTCAGGGATTTCATAAGTGGACAACCATTTTAGCACTAACTTCAAAAGGGTGTGACCATTCATTAACTATCCCAAAATATTAAGTTAAATTTGGTTTTATATTCACTGCTCCAGTCACAAAACATTTTGCGTTTCTACCTGCTTCCCCCATAGGACCAATGTTAACTTTCACAGCGCGTCCCTCAACGTATTATCGATATTGTTGATTTATAGCTCATTTTAAAGAGCAAAATTAAGCCTAGCGATTTCAGTGAGCACAATTTTGATATCATAAATAATAAGCGTTAAAAAACCAATATTTACAATTATTTATGGCTGAACAATTTGTGATATAAACATTCTGCTCACTGAAACCACAAGGTCATTTTTGTCCTTTATGGACCATAAATCAATGATTTTAAGTAATCCGTTGAAGTGGGACATGCTTTGAAAGTTAACATAGGTCTTATCGCAGAAGCAGGTACAAGAAGATAACTGGAGCCTCGTCGCCTTAAACAACTATTATCAAAACTATATTTTTATCAACACCATAATCCACCAAGAAAACTGACATTGAAAATGTATACCTTAATTTTATGGTACACTTGTCAGATGCTCTCTACACATGACTATAATTCAAAGTACACTTGACTGCCTATCAAATTAAGAGAGCTGAGACACTGAAAAGTCATAAATACAATCAACAGCTGATAACTTATCTCCTGTCACCTCATCTCAACACAGCTGATCGCATGCAGGATTCACCTCAAGTTACAGAATATCATCCTAGCAAAAAACTTTTCTTACCTAATATACTTTTTATTTTAATAATACTATTCAATTTCTGCTTTACTATGTTTAAGAGAGTAAACTAATGAATGGTCCAATGAATGTAGCACATGTTGAGGAGCAGAGGGGGAAGCTGAGTAGCAAGTAGGCAGGATGCAGTACATTAAGTATTCACTTCATAACCTTAGGCTGGGGTGGTCTGTTGCCTCAACTGTTAAAAACCTTTCAACATTGATTCTCTTTGTTACTGTGTCCTTTGAACTCTGATTAGAAATTAAGAAGGCAAAGACTAATAGTATTTTATTAATTTAAAAGTTGGAGAAAGGTTTGACATTTGTATAAATTATTTGTAAATTAAAAGAGAAGAAAAACTTGACGAGTCATCTAAACTTCCCAGATGTATAGACAATCGATGTACCCAAAAAGAAGTTTGATTCAAGATGCATAACAATACAGAGGCATGGTGAACTTAAGCCCGGGACCACCACAGAAGTTCCTAACGTGACCCCTGAACTTTTTTTTAGGGGGGCAGTTAAAAAAAAATATATAGGGGTGTTTGCACTCTAGAAAATGCATTTTTTCGATTTTATTAAAATTTGGTAGGGCTCTAACCCCATTTTTTGGGGATTTGAATTGTTAAAATATTGAGTTTTTGGACCAAAAAAGGGTAAAAAAATCCGCATTTTAACGTTAATGTTCATAAAATGATATAATGTAAAAATCCAAAAATTGTGTCCTCCCTCATCATCCTAGCATAAATCTTTATATACTGAGTTATTAAATAAAACGTAAATCGAATAACAGTACTTTATAGGAATTTTACATTGGAAAAGGCATGCTTTTCATATCTTGTTATGGTTTTTTTCACCCCAATATCCCCTTACCAGCTTTTGATCCTGAAAGGACCTGTTCCTAACCTACAATGCACAACACTACCACCCAAATATTGCAATTACAGAACCAGGAGCATCAGAACAGCCCCAAAAAATTGTTCCCAAAAAATGGACCAGTTTTTGCTTAAATCCTTTATTTGATTTTTTGAGGTTTTGTGCGGAAATTTGCTTCCTTCATGTGCAAACCCTTTAAATTTTCTTAACAGATTCTGTGTTTGAAAGTATCCTGTAATCAATAGATAACCACTATCGAACCAATACCACGGTCAGCTCGACCCTAGGTCACGATTGTTTGGCCTATTTGTCTACTGGCCCGTGGCCCGCGGGGAGGTTCTCGCCTACCTTGGGTCGCCTGGAGAGGCGTTTCCGCTCCCACGGCCGCTGCAGCAGTAGGTACACGGGATAGGTGATGATGTCACATACAAACGCCAGGGCCTTGATGGCTTGCATCGCCCCATCCAGCCACACGTTGTCCATCATTTCTGCAACAACACAACTCACTTAAGAACAATCAAAACTTAATTCGTTTAAATGTTGCATCTTATAAAAGTACAGTACAGTAGACAGTCTTAACACCCTTCATGGAACCGAACCATGGGTCGGATAAGTAAAGGGCGGTTAAAATAACACCTGGGTGGTCATACTAAGCACTAAAAATTCAAAAACGTATTCGACAAATATTAAAAAAGTAGGTACCAAGATACTTTTAGGTACATTGATTAAGTAGGTACTTGGTGAGAGTAAACTGATCTAAACTCAGGTAAAGTATTTTCTTAACAGGTTTGTACGACAGTGCAAATCAATATTAAATAAAGTAATCAATATATAAAAATGTATCTTAACTCATGAAAATTCATCCCCCCTCCACCCGAGCCGAGCCCAAAGAGCACACTCACAAAAGTTCTAGTGACACAGCCTTGTCGAAATACCAAACGTCTTGGGACTATCAAGATTATACTGTATTTGTTTACTTTGTGGAAAGTAAAAATGTTAGATGAATAACAGCAGAACACTAATGTTAGGTATCCAGTAGGCCTAAAACTTCTTTATGTACGGTCTATGATATTCTAATACTTTAACTTTACAAATCTTACACTATAGGATAACAACAGAAAAACTCAGCAACATAAAGGTAAAAGCATTGAAATGCAATAATTATATAACTCATAACTTTTCCCAGATGAGTTAATAAGCAAAACTACAAAATAGAATAAGCATTTCATTTCAACGAGTTAAAAAAAAGGTTTAATTACAATAGTTCTAAACTTTAATTTTAGTTTAGGGAACTGTCTTCACTTTTTCACACAGCCACTCAATGAATGTCACGAGAAGAAATAGAGAAACAAAGGGCTTGAAAAACATTAAAAAATTACTGAATCCTTAAGTCCTTTGCATTAACATTTTGCCTCTGTAGAATAATAATAATTAAAATCATCTACAAACTAAGCTATACACCCGTTTGCAGTGACAGATTCCAAGCCTCAGGGCAAACATGTGTATTCAATGAATTTAAATCAAGCCACTTTACAAAATACAACTAATACAAGATATTAAATTCCAAACAAACGATACATTTTTGATTTTTTTCGTTAGAGTGAGGAAGAGTCCTTTAGTCAGTCAGGACGTTTGAAATGGAAACAAAACTAATAATAATAATAAATAAAAAACTGTGAGACCATATGAAGTAAACTAAAGTAATGTAATAATAATGTAAAATTCTTGGAACCACGCGTTAGTAGACTGTCATAAGGCGACTGATGAATAAGCTACTTTATATTATGTGGTCACATGGCATTGAAAGCATTAAGGTCTTAAAAACCGTTTTGAGTTAGTTGAACTTGTTGCTGTAAGATAGTAAGTACCAGAACATCGACAAATCAATAAATGAGAATCACCCATCAACAATTTTGCTGCGGGTATCCCAGAATCGGATCATTGCTCAACATTGAAACATATTAGATTGCATGTTCAAACATGTCAAACACAGCGAATGCATTAAACTATAATTTGTATGGTTTTGAATAGTTTGTTTATTTTTCAAATTTAGCTATGAAGGTACCGGTACTCTTAAAAATGGTGGCTCAATCATTGGTTTTCACTTGATCGCTGTATAAGATGCCTACACAAGTAGGGTGAATTTTAAGGTGAATATGAATAAATTATGAGTGGAGATGTGTTGTGTAGCCTTGTTACTGACTAAGAATCGTTTCTTTAGCCAGGATCATTGATTAATAGTCCAATAATCAATGGTGGCTAGATCCAGCATCAAACTTTCACAACATTTTCTCAAGATTTTGATGAAGTAATAAGGAGACCGAAAAAAACACCCTTGAAAAATATTAGTATGTAATAATATATATTTTACCATCCTTAATTGCCATATTTCTTTGATAAATCTCTTCACCAAATTTAAGCACAGAGACACATCCTTGTACATTTTAACCTAACAAAACTTGAGATGTAATTTTAGCTTATAAATAAATGATTTTCAACTTCAGTAATGATCAGTTACACATCAGAGGCAAATTTTAAATCAAACACACTTTTAAATTTAAACAAATCCAACAAAATTCATCATCTACATAATGACACTGTTTGTATGATTCAGGTCCTAAAACATATTATCTTTTTTTTTGTTTTGAAGATGTTCAACTAAAAAAAGTATTTACAATAACAACAAGTTTGACATACATCTCAGCTGAGTCTAGATCCAAGAGAACCTCACAAATGAACTGGCAGATTTTTTTATAAAAATACTAAAATCATATGTAAAATATGAGCAGACTGTAAGAGTTTTTTAATCTTTCTCTTTAATGTTTAAATAATTTTTCGATTTTCACCTGACGAATTTTGATGACCACAAAACATAGTGTTGTACACAAAATCTAGTGTGGTACTAATATTTTCTCTAAATGTGTCAGTGACATCTAGTAAACTGATTACTGACACACAAATTTATGAATGTGTAGCTCGGGTAGTTTAAGTATGTACCGTACACAAACTGCAACACATAGATTAATTTGACCTTGATGTCAATAAGTTTTGCTTTTTATAATAAATCAATTTAAAAAATATTTGAACAAATATTACATGAAGCTAGCCAGTAAATCTGGTAAAATATTGTTCAACCGACAACAATGGTCAAAATGCTAAATTGTTTTTCAGCTGAATCCAATGGTGAAAACAAAAATGTAATTATAAAAAACTGGATGTAAAATATATATAAAACCTATACATATTTTTTACAAAAATAGTTTTTTTGCACCCGGGGGGCTCAAAAAGAAAAGTTATCATGGTCTCGGGCTTAGGTCATACCATACTACCTAAAGTAATTTCTTTCCCATAGGAGAATCTCGCTAAAAATGGTATCAGAAAGTTGAATGATCGATCATTATCATGTCGTCCCTATGTTAAGTTGCAGAAGCAACGACAACCTGAAATGGAATTAGAAACCAAGCAAAAAAGCTCAAGTGTGGCTGATGACCTGACTACTGAGAGAGGAATACAAATTTTGCAAGACCCAGATTTTATATTCCGACGGCAACTTTATTTTTAAACTTTTCAAGTTATTTAAAAACATTGATTTACATTGTTTACAGATAAAATTGTGAAACGATATTTCAGGAATTAACATACCTTCAACGTCTATATTATGCGTGCAGAGGAGCAGAGGACCCAACACACATTGAGTTACCCCCATGAGTTACATTTTATTTATTGTGTTTGTGTAGGACCTACTACACATTCTGCTCAACATTCGCAAGTTAAATTTACAAATAAAATCATTACTAGCATTGCCTATAGATACTGAAGTATCTTCAGTCAATGCTACTAGTAAAGAATATAGATGGAACAACTGTTGACATCCTAAACATTTCAACCCGGGATAATGAAACTACTACTTTTCAAGGACAGTGAGTTTTGAGTTTTCCTCCGTCGGGCTTTCTGCAAGTCATCATCAGCCGACTACAGGGTACCGAGGCCAAGGCCTAGGACATCAGCTGATGGCGGAGGCCGTTCAGAAAATACTGAGCGGGGCAAGCTTGTATATTAGAAAATACCAGTTTTAACAAAAATTCTGTAGTGAAAAAGTATAGGTGTGACTATAAGTTAGACAAATCTCGACACATACTCTCTAATATTTGTGGGATTGCTAAAGTAACATGCCATATAATATGCCAGTAGATGTGTTTGTTAGAACTCACAAACAAAAATAAGTAAAGTAAATATAAATAAAAAGGAATGTACAGACCTAGCCGACCCGTTGCGCCTTGCTGTTTCGCCCGCGTAAACTATGAGTTGTGTGCTTCAACCTGTTGTTAGCCCGTGTAACTAATACGAATCAAGATCAACTGTTTAAATTTTCACTAGCTCAAGGGGAGTCGGGTGGTGAAAAATTGAAAAAAAATATTTTTTTTGTTTTTTATGATTTTTTATTCCGTATCTTTCCAGGATTATTTTAAGGCCTTATTTATTAAAATCAGATAAGTCAAAATAGTTTTATAACCATTTTTGTAAAGGTGCGCACGAACAGTTTGGACGAAATTTCTCGACTGTGCGGTCGAGCTATCTGTTATACATGTTTGATAACATTAGACACCTTGCTCTATAGTATTTTGTGTTTTGCTGTTGGCTAACCTGTGTTTCAACTCTGCTGCCTAGCAACAGCTGCATTTCTGTTGTTTGTTTATTGATCTCTCTTGTGGCTTGTTGATGGTTATGTTTTGATGGATAATAGTGAATAATAGTGTTTTGAATGTGAATAATAGTTATAATTAGTGAGTGTTTCAGTGTATTTTACGTTGTAATAATGCCTAGAGCTACTAACAAGGTATTTAAAAAACGAAAACGTGTGTGTAATGTTAATTTGAAACATATACAAAACAATAATGATAGGGAATTGTTAGGCCTAGCTGTGGGACAAACAAGCCCTAGAACTCCCCCATCCAAATTGTCTGTCAGAAATGAAAGTTCTTCCAAGAAAAAGGTAGGACCTAAATTGTGCCTTTATGAACAGTATGAAGTAGCAGATGATTCATGTAATGACATAGTAAATCTGCAGAAATTAGAAAATTTGCTGGCTAAAATTGTAGTTTGTGAAAAATGTGGCGGACGAGTAGTATTGAACAGAAGTCACAGACTAGGCCTAAGCCTCAAAATTACTATTAGATGTATTAATTGTGGATTTGAAGTTTCAGAGTATAATAGTAGTAAAATAAGTGAAACTAAAATAAATGAAGTGAACACTAGGTTAGCCTATGGCTTCAGATGCATTGGCAAAGGTGAAGCGAGTGCGAAAAAAGTGTGTGCTGCTCTGAACTTACCTACCCCTCCTGCAATGAAATATTATAATAAGATTATGTGTAAAGCTGCTAAAGAAGTGAGTTGTGAAACAATGAATGAAGCAGTAGAAGAAACAGTAAATGAGAATGAAGGCAATCGTGACATAACAGCAACGTTTGATGGTTCATGGCAGAGACGAGGACATCGATCCCTAAATGGAATAGTGACTGCAATAAGTGGCACAAACGGTAAGGTTTTAGATGTCAGAATTTATACCAAACATTGCCGTTGTGTAAATAGATTGAAAGAAGAACATGAGCCTAATTGTACTGCAAATTTTCAAGGATCTAGTGGTAGTATGGAGGTAAAAGGCGTGACAGATATGTTCAAAAGTTCCGTTACCAAGAATAATATCCGATACAAGTACTATTTAGGAGACGGAGACAGCGCTGCATTTCCTACTGTAGTTGAAAGCAAACCATATGGCCCAAATTTTATAATTGAAAAGCTGGAATGTATTGGCCATGTCCAGAAACGGATGGGGGCCAGATTAAAAAAATTTAAGTCAAAAAAAGGGAAAGATAAACTTTCAGATGACAAAACGATTGGAGGTCGTGGCCGTCTTACGAATTCTGCTATAAAACAAATA
The DNA here is from genome assembly GCA_963675035.1 of Allygus modestus. NCBI lineage: Eukaryota > Metazoa > Arthropoda > Insecta > Hemiptera > Cicadellidae > Allygus > Allygus modestus. The sequence goes on along the minus strand of OY776112.1, from coordinate 29,683,897 downwards.
CAATTGTATTATGGATTAGCCATACGTAGAAACACATCCAGTTTAGAAGAAATGAAAAAAGCTGTTTGGGCAGAATACTTTCATCTTGGTTCGACAAACGAAACGCCCCAGCATGGCCTATGCCCCAAAGACAGCGACACGTGGTGCAAGTTTCATAAAGCGATAACAAATGGTGAAGTATATAACCACAAGCAACATTTTCACCTTCCCTTAGTAATTATGGAAGAAATAAAACCAATTTTTAGGCATTTGGCCAAACCAGAGCTTCTCCAAAAATGTTTGCATGGGGGAACCCAAAATACAAATGAATCGCTAAATGGCCTAGTGTGGTCAAGGCTTCCAAAATCAACATTTGTTATGAAAGATACACTAGAATGTGGTGTCTATGAGGCTGTTGCATGTTTTAATATTGGGAACATTGCAAGGTGTAGGATTTTAGAGAAGATGGGTGTGTCTCCTGGGCAACAGTTTGTAAAACTGATGAAACAACTAGATGAGCTACGGATAAAAAAAGCGGAGAAAGCTATGGATGAACTCGAAAAAACCTGCAGGAAAAAGGCTTCTTTAGCAAAAATGATGTTAGAAGATAAGTATGAAGATGAAGCACACCAGGACCAACCATCCTATGGAGCTGGATTATATTAAAGTAAGTGTAACTAGTAGTTTTGAGTAAGTTAAGAGCTACTCGTAACATTAAACGCGATTTACGAAAAATCAGTTTTTTTCTTACAAAAGGTACATTTTCTCAGGAACCATAAGAGATATCTTCATGATTATTTTTTTATTTTATTTAGCACACTAAGCTGGTTATTTTGAGTGTTGGGTTTTTTGATATATTTTATATATTTATATTTATGCCTTTTTTTATATCCTAAAACACGGTAAATAAACCTCGTAATTTGAATTTAAAAGTAAAAATATTAAATATTAATATTTTTTTTTAACCAACACTCAAAATGACCAGCACAACAGACCAAACAAAACAAAAAAATAATCATAAAGATATCTGTTATAGTTTCTGGGAAAAGTGTACCTAAAGTTGTTAAATCGAACATGGATGAGATAGGACCATCCGACTCCCCTTAAACCAAAGTGAATGTCCATAAGGAATAAAGGAATACATGGTAACTTTGGGACCCAGCGGGGCGGAACATAGGGGGAATTTCGTAATACAGTTTCTTAGCAAGCACTTAGGGCCAAAGAGGAAATTATATGTTAAATTTAAACTCTAGGCCTTATAGTTATAGAGATTTCGTGATAGGTCATTCAGTGGTGTTTGTATTTTATTTATTAAGATAAACAGCTGATCTTAGAATAAATTAAGTACATCGGAGTTGCCACACAGAGTTGAGTAAGAGCTCAAGTTTTCATTGAGTTTTAAACCCTTCGAAACATAAAAAACCACAGCAAGAAAATCATCTAGTTGCAACCAACGAGCTTCCTCAATGTTTCAACAGATGTAACCAGTCGATAAACTTGTAGGCCTATATCAGTTAACTATCTATTCGTTAAATATGATTCTAGGAAGTCTGTTGGGCATGGTGTTATCAGAGATACAGTTATAGCAACATTAACTAACTAATCGTCTATGTTTACAAACATGACGCAAATATAAGAGATTTCTGGTGTTTTTAAATTGTTTTAAATAAAAGTTTGATATGTGAAAAATAATTAATTTAGATTATTGTTAACTTTTTACCTTTCAAGATAGGCATAAATCGCATAAATCATTGATCACTGTCGACAATATAGAGATAAATCTGTCCAAGAACGACACCGAAGGTAGGAGTTGAGATCAATGGGAGGCGATCACTTGAGCAATAAATGAAACGTCGAGTTGATTTCTCCCCCGCTACCTTATCTGACAGGTTTCTCTCATCACATCACCTGATCATTATATAATATCAGCTGTTGAGCGACATAGCATCGTGTGACATGGAGAGCTCGGCACGGCACTCAACGTTTAAATTAGTGACAAGTTTACATCACCACATTCACAATAATTATGTAAAGGCCACGTTCACACCGGAGTTTCCAAAAAATGTCAGAATTTTTTAGAACGGCAATAATTTATTGCCAAAATTTCAATTTGGTTTAACCCATTAACATGTTTGTTGACAACCAAACCGGTGCATATTTTAAGATAATGAAAGAATTACGAGTTTAAAACGAGTGTGAGGCCTTTTGTAGCCTTTCAAGACGGACCAGTTCTTTAGCCAGGGCCAGGATCATTTATTAAACGCTCAACCAATGACAGCTGGATCCTGATTCAAATCTTTAAAGATTTTCGATTTTACTCAGCATCGATCTGGCAAACCTACAAATTGTCGACCATGGGTGTATGCGGGTAACTATAGCAGTTGTGATTAAACGAGTATAAAACCCCCGGTAGTGTTGCCATCCGCGTAAACACGGGATCCGGCAGAGGAAGCAGTGTAAGTGAAGGTTACTCAAGGTCAAGTTCGAGGTCAGCAACTGCCTCCCAATCGCAACAGCCGAGGGGCCGCAACGCCACATTTCCGCGCCTCACCATGTGATCACGCCTTGCCATGTGATCACGCCGTTTGCAAAAAGCTGGCGAAAACCCGGCCCAAAGGGGCCATACACATATTACGTAACGCACTTAAGGGGGGAAGGGGTATTGCATAGCGTTGTGTGAGGGGGAGTTGGATAAACGTAACGTAACTCACACATATCAACCCTATGAGCTGGCGCACTCCCTTACCTATTGATACCGTTATCAATCTTTCAAAATTAAAAAATGATCAAATTTATATCTAAATCAAGGTTACAGTTAGTTACATAAAAAATACTTCCGTCATACTATTTCAATAACAGTTAAACTAAAAATAAATACATAACGTGTTTTGAGTAAGTTCTGTATTGCTTTGCACCTTATGTTTTGTGTTGTTTTTTAGTGTAAAATCACAACTTGATACAGTATTGCGTAATACCACCCACATCTTTAGTTTTTTAAGTTGTTTTGTATTTGTATTAGTTATAAATTAAATTTGTTACGCTTTAGCTGATATAGTTTATTTTGTTGATTATCCCCAAAGTTATAGTTTTGGTTGCTTGGTTTTAGTAGGGCTTCACTATGTGGACCAAGCTGCAAATCAGGAGGCACAAAGCTTTGTCTCCGATTTTGTTTACAGGCTAATCTTGTTTTACACAATTCCTCGTTTTGTGCAGCGACAGGCACGTATCTAATGTACTAAATACTACTTTATTTTCTGTTTCTATAAACTGTAGGGGATATTTCGGAAGACATATTTCTTTAATTAAATACATAATGTAAGAGGGAAGTAAAGATTTTGTAAGAAAGAGGAAGTAATTGAGTTGTTGTGCGAGAATACTGGAAATGCTAATTAAAAAATAAGTTGTTTTGCTGGCCTGCTGAAGGCTCTTATTCAAGTAGGTCAGCTTACTCGTGTTGGGGTCAGTCGGTGAGATGAAATGCTAAGAGTGTTCAGAGTGTTAAGTGCCTCAGTCTTTTTACTGTAACTAAATTTGTATTTTACAGTTTTTATTAATTTTGTGCTTTGATGAAAACTGTAAACTAGATATTTTGATGTAAAATAATACAGTATATTATTACGGAACACGACTTCTTCATTTACTGAGCTAAGTCCTCGTGATGGCGATCGGGTGTCTATACTGTTTTGCCAGCAGTTTAAACTTGCTTGGCCGGCACAACACTAATTTTCTTAGTATAATCCCTTATTTTAAATTTTGTTAGTAAAAGCATTTGTTCAAATTGTTCCTGACGCATAATACCACAACTATCCACATTATCTAAGAATTTAAGCTGTAGTTGAGCAATACTCATACCGTATATCACATCCCTCCAACACAGACCGGTCCCGGGTATTCAAATCAATTTATTAGTTTTGTAAAAGTATATTTCCATGTCAAATGGATGAACTGATTATTTGACAAGGTCAATGCATTCAATGTATGTCTGATGGCAATCCAAGTTCTGATTCTCATTTTTAGTGGGACTTTCGCATTGGTTGAGTTAAAATGTTTTGAAATCTTGATATTTAACTTATAAAGAGACAAACATACGTATATAAGTTAACTTAAAATTATGTGATAGTTTGATTTTAGGAGAGAGTCTTGTAGCCTAAATCAAAAACAAGACTGTTTTGTCAGCAAATCAAACAACTTAGTTTGGCTCAAATCCTCGACTATCACCACTTTACTTGACTTAATTAGACCTCGAATATTCTTCAAGACGCTAAAAACAGGTTGTGTTTCTTTTCTGTGGATCCTTGAGGGAGAGAGGGAGAACCCCTCACTTCCACCAATGAGTTGAATTAAAAGTACAATTTCAACCAACCAGACATGTGTGGCTCCATCGTTCGTAATTGACTCCAGGTATTTTAAATACAAAGACTGAATCCTTAGCGCTCTGTACTTACATAAACATGAAGTGAATAGGAAATTAGTATTAAGTTACACTAATGATGTACAATCAACTCCTTGAAATGTTAAGGAATTCTAATGCTGGCCCAAAATATGTACTCAGAAATAAAAAAAAAAAAACAAAAAAAAAAAACAAAGGATTTAAGGCACAGGCCGCCCGTCATCTCTTTAACAAAATCCTAGTCTAAATACAGTAGATGACTTATTTTTTATGCACAGCATTTCATAAGTAAAGATCTACCATGCATAATAATAGGTTTTGCTTCTGATCAATGAACACTAAAAAAATTATAAATGAGAATATAGCGGGTTAAAAGGTTTAAAAAATCTTAAGAGTAAACTGTTTTTATAAAAATTAAATCGATTTTCTACGGCTGACACCACATCTTAAAATTACAGCAGTTTACCTCCAGTAACATTCTTCCTCAATTAAATATTGGTTTAACCCAATGCAGAATCGGTTCAAAATAACTTCATTACTGTACTGTATTTTTTTATAAATATACTGCTACATACAATAACTCAATTTACAAGATGTAATATCACATAATTGTTTCTGTGACTGGTAACATTATATGCAGATCAAATTACTCATTTGGCCTTAATGTTCCGGAACCTAAATTGAAGTGTAAATTTAAATTATTAAAACTCTTTAAACATTGAGAACTACACATTGGCATAGTTTAAAGGTCCCACAGGCCTTCGAAGTTTCTAAGTAAATATTTTAAATTGTATAGCAAGTAATTGAATTGTATGTTTAATAAGAGCTACTAGTCGACCCGCACTGGAATTCCACACTGCGAACCAAATCTTGTCAGCTGATCAGATGTTATTTTGTTTACAGGTTCGCTCCTGTCAAAACAAACTATTCCCTTTATTTATCTTTCATATTAATCAAATTTCCTAGAAGCGGTTCATTTTCAGACCGTGGGTCTATTTTTCGTCAATAGCCGGCACGATAAGATTTAAAATGAGGGGTAAATCATAAAATTTGGTACAGGAATAAGGAAGATCTCGCGGACTGACAGAAAAACAGGCTAGAGAAATAATATGTAAGATATAAGATTGACGAATCTTATACAAGGTGTACATAAAGTCCAGCACGGGTTTAATATTTTCTGAACGATAACAGATAAATCAATAAGATTTGGTACATCAACACTACACTTAAAAATCTACTTTTTGAAGGAACTATCAGTTTTCTGTCATATCATGGGGACGTCCCGCAAGGGGTCAGAAGGAAATCTTAAATAGGAGCATAGGTCGATATGCACATCACTTTAAAGGGCTTATCTAGCAGAGTTGAATGCCGCAAACCACACTAAAAAAGGTTGATCCAGTAAAAAATAGCGGCTGTTCAAAGGTTTTATTAAAAAAAGATAAGATCTTTCTAATTGTTACTGTTACCAGTTTTTCCCCGTTATCAATAGATTTGGACCAAATTTGTAAACCTTGAGAATAACTAACGTCATAATTCACTTCTGTATTGACAGGCATAATGTAGTATTTAGCTGCAGTATTCATTTTAGTTGCAGTTTTGCTTTAATGGGGTTGTGGCTACTAATAAAATGTAACCAAGTAAAACCTTTGAACAGCCGCCAATTTTTACTGGATCAACCTTTTTTAGTGCGGTTTGCGGCATTAAACTCTGCTAGATAAGCCCTTTAAAGCGATGTGCATATTGACCTATGCTCCTATTTAAAATTTCCTTCTGACTCCTTGCGGGACGTCCCCATGATATGACAGAAAACTGATAGTTCCTTCAAAAAGGAGATTTTTTGGTGTAGTGTTGATGTACCAAATCTTATTGATTTATCTCTTATCATTCAAAAAATATTAAACCCGTGCGGGACTTTATGTACACCTTGTATAAGTGCTTTAGCGCTTGTGAGAACGTGTTACAGAAATAGAGTAATACAAATGGAGAGGACTGGAATGTCAATACCATATGCATACTACTTTTTATGGGGGCTACAATACCCATAAATTAACTATTTTGTTGTAAATTCCAATATACTGCTAAACATTGTCACGGAATATATAGAATTTGTATTATTATTATGTGAATTCAGAAGCATGAGAAGGATATTTGGTCGAGTTCGAACAGGAGGTCCTATATTGTCGGTATTTTTGAAAAGTTTTCAAACTAACAGTAAAGCTCTAGTCTTAACCAAACTGAGTTAGTTACTCAGTCCCAGTAAAACAATTTAAATTAGGAAAATATAAAAACTATTTCAATTTAATTTTTTGTTAAAATCCACACAAATGATATTTAGTACCTATACGCATAGACAGTTCACCACGTACGGAATGTTATAATCCACAAATTTGTAACAATGTTTCTCCGGAAAAATCAACCAATTTCAAAACCAGATTGTTCAATTATCAACTCCAATACCAATCCCAATAGCCGCGGTTGTTTGCATGTCATAAGTATGGCCAAACAAGTAGCAGAGAACACTGCAGTGAGTACAGTAATTGAGTATTGTGATAAACATGGAATTTGTATTGCCAAACCTATTTAGCCAGCAAATGAAAATTGCTCCACAGTCACTATCGGTTTTACTTTTACTATGGTGAAAGCAATTGAATGAGAACTTTACTGACACGACTTACTGATAAGGCATGTTCAATGTTTCCCTTTTCATCTTGATTTTGAATGAAGCGACTTTTAAATCGTACTGATTTTCAAAATATAAAAACTATTTGATAAGTGATTCAACAAAACATAACTTAATACAACATTGTATAGATTATAATTTGTTTATATAATAATTCTATCAATTTTGAAAAGGCTTAACAATATATTGGAATTGTACATTAAAATCGAAAGAATTTCTCTTAGTAAAACTACATTCTGTTAACTAGTTTTAACAATTACAATTTTTCATTATGTAACCTAAAAACTGAAAGTATAGCAATGAGGGAGCTTGTGTTACAAATACAAATATAAAGTTGTGTCCAAGGATGTTAAATTAAGTTTTATTTCCCACAAAGAGTGGGGACATTATTCACACTTGACTTGTTCCAGGCTTCGGCCTCAATATTTTTCGAACAATCTCAGTAAACTCGCTTTTGATCCTAGCGGTCTTTGGTGAGTATGTTGCTATGTCAGACGTATTTTCACTTGTATTCATTCGTTGTATTGTTCATAGCTTCAAAACTGTGCGCTTTATTGGAAGAACGACCGTTGTATAGAAAGAAATGCAAACTACGGACACGAAACTAAACTTTAAGACGACCAATGACCATGCCCTCTATAGAATGAACAATTTAAAACATATTATCTATGGGGTTGTGACGACTTTTATTGGTGTCTTTACTATCGAATCGTTTTAGGGTATACGGTAAAAAAATACCTTTCGTTCTAAATTCGACATCAAAATGTTTTAAAACATTCTGCATAACTGAAAAATATTACAAATTGCGAATGGCTTGTTACCACGTGTTCAAAACATACAGGAACGCGCAAGAAAGTGTTTTTACATTCTCCCATTTATTATGTAAATTAACTAAGAGCCCCTTTCACGATAAATACATGATTTAAGAGTAAAACTATAATCGTTTACGTAGTAAAAATGCAAACCGTGACAAGATAATAAATAAAACTATAAGTTAACAATAACTAAAGATTTATCTTAAATAAATAATGTAAATTATGTGTAAGTATTTTTAAAAAACTTACAGGAAAATTAGAAAACTACGCAGTAATGTTAAAATATATATAATCAAACCCAATTAATTCTTACTTGGAGAGCGAGTGCGAGGAACCGGTTTCTTGAGGCGAAGCGGCGAGAGAAACTAACCAACGCGTCGCGTGGAGGTTGGTGGTGGAGTGGGCCCCTCCACACCGACCATATCATATCAGGCGAACCAACCTTCGATAGCAAGAATGACCCGCGGACCCACGACGGCAGCACTGACTCATAATATCAACACGGGCTCGGGGAAAAGGTTCAATCCCGAGAACAAAATGTGATAAATATTACATTAGGGCAAGTCATGTTATGAGGTAACAACGTGAAGTAATCCTATCTTTATATACAATATTTCGCAGGGATGTATAATGTCGGTAGACCAAATCTCCCTCAATACTTTATCAAAATCAAAAATTGAACCTTTATAAGTTTATACCGTCTCCGCTAAATAAGAAAAATAAACAAACCATTTAAAACAGTCAACACAACAAATTTAATGGATGGTGTTCTCACTTATTCATTCGTCCACGGGCTGGTGGCATCATCTTACAGCGACACGTTCAACTAAATCAACACCGGTGTCAACAGCGACACTTTCGATCTTACAGCGACACGTTAAACTAAATCAAAACCGGTGACAAAAGCGACACGCTCCATCTTACAGCGACACGTTCAACTAAATCAAAACCGGTGTCAACAGCGACAAGTTCAACTAAATCAACACCGGTGTCAACAGCGACACGTTCAATCTTACAGCGACACGTTAAACTAAATCAAAACCGGTGACAAAAGCGACACGCTCCATCTTACAGCAACACGTTCAACTAAATCAAAACCGGTGTCAACAGCGACACGTTCAACTAAACAAAAACCGGTGTCAACAGCGACACGTTCCATCTTACAGCGACGCACCTTCAACTAAATCAAAACCGGTGTCAACAGCGGTATGTTAAACTAAATCAAAACCGTTGTCAACAGCGACACGTCCCATCTTACAGCGACACGTTCAACTAAATCAAAACCGGTGTCAACAGCGACACGTTCCATCTTACAGCGACATGTTCAACTAAATCAAAACCGGTGTCAACAGCGACACGTCCAATCTTACAGCGACACGTTCAACTGAATCAAAACCGGTGTCAACAGCGACACGTTCCATCTTACAGCGACACGTTCAACTAATCAAAACCGGTGTCAACAGCGACACGTTCCACCTTACAGCGACACGTTCAACTAAATCAAAACCGGTGTCAACAGCGACACGTTCAACTAAATCAAAACCTGAGTATGTATGAACCAGTATTTCTCACTGTATGAATATATTTCTCGCTGAATTTATTGTGAATTGCCGGTGTTTCCATTCACATGCATCCCATGGGCAATCCGTTTTTTTTCAGCGATATCTAACCTCGTGCAACGCATTGTACTGCTGAACCGATGTTATGCTCGATGTGTTAACTTAAATAGGCCGAGCTTTATGGATGTTGAGGAATCAACTTAACTGTGTAACAATGCAATTCAACAGCTGTAGGCCATTAACAAAACACGGCACAGCAGCAAAAACAAAAATGTTACAGAAATTATATAAATAGTGACTACCGGAATGGCATCGCAGTACGTTATGGGGGTGATAACATTTCAGAAGCATAATAAGAACAAATATGATAATTGAATTTACTCAAGGTAATAATAGTTTTGATAAAATAAACTCAAAAAACTTTATTTTGAGGCCTACTGTTATATGTTAGAGCGGGTACAATGACCGAATAGAATAAAATACCAGTTAAACTTTAGTGTAGCCTTCTTAGTAACCTACTTGATTCGCCACCAACCGAGTATCCGGCTATTGTATTTAAAATCAAAATATGCTCTAACATCTAAACTCTGGATATAAACATGTTTAGCCTAATGACTAAAGTTGATTACAAGTATTGTATTTTGTTTTACGAGACCTCGAACAAATAAGTAGCACACAAGAGAAAGTTATAATTGCTTAGTTTTAATTTATCTGAGTTCGCCAGCAACGCTCTGTCTGGATACAACTTTTGTAATGCCAACCACAGACTCGAAACAATAAGCACATTACAAGTGCACGCTGTTATTAAATGCCGTGTGCGGTCCAATCGACAACAGCATTATTGGATGATGGAAATAAACAATGAATAAAACGTGCTGTCTAAAGTGCAGTGTCAACGATACAGTCATAAGCGATATTAATGAGTCAAAGTTCGGGGAGCAACCCAATGACTCGTCAACTGAACCGCGAAGAAAAAAATATGACACGAGCAGAGATAATACATTTCCAGTGTAAGAGGTAAACAAATTGGAATTGATTATTTAAAAACTCACGCTCACAGTAACAGGGGTTTATTTTAAAATGCCAAAACCCCTTACTAGAGTAACTGATTGCCTTTTGTATTCAGATTTTCACAATTTTAAAGATACAATTAATTACGAGATTAATTTTAAATCGTTATGGTTCCAAAACTTGAAACTCGCCAATTTTTTGAGCGAACATGTCATCGATTAATTTATGCAAACTTGTTTTCGTACAAACTGCTCCCACTAATCATAATTGCAAAATAAAACATTATGTTTGGAGCAGACGACCAATAAGCTTTACTGTACAATATCTACATTTCCCCCTGAATTTCCACTAATTCACGTCAACCACTTTCCTGATCAGCAGCACTAAGAACATGAACTCGTGCATGATCAAGCTTATTGATAATTGTTATAAAATAACGGTGTAAGAACATGAACTCGTGCATGATCAAGCTTATTGATAATTGTTATCAAATAACGGTGTAAGAACATGAACTCGTGCATGATCAAGCTTATTGATAATTGTTATCAAATAACGGTGTAAGAACATGAACTCGTGCATGATCAAGCTTATTGATAATTGTTATCAAATAACGGTGTAAGAACATGAACTCGTGCATGATCAAGCTTATTGATAATTGTTATCAAATAACGGTGTAAGAACATGAACTCGTGCATGATCAAGCTTATTGATAATTGTTATCAAATAACGGTGTAAGAACATGAACTCGTGCATGATCAAGCTTATTGATAATTGTTATCAAATAACGGTGTATTGCTATTTTAAAACGTAATCGGGCACTCACTGAATAAATTGTGTTTGTATATTTTTAAATACTTTGTAAAAAACAAGTAACAAACTTCGTTTAAAGCGAACTTAAAATCATTTTAACTTACGACAAAATTCCAAGAGGATTATTGCAGTATTTAGATTAAGAATATGCTGCGTTGGAGAAATTTCGTCTTTTCTGTAAATACAGGAACCATCAGTGCTTACAAAACATGAATGGAAAATGACCAGTCAATTTGTTTATTTCGATAAAACAAACAAGTAACTTTATATTTCCAATAATCGTTCCTGATTTTTAAAAATTTCCGAATGTTCATTCTATTTAAGGTAATCTTACTCGTCCCTGGCTTTCAAGTTATTAAGCTCCATATTTGTTAAATTAAACTACGTTTCAATTTTCTAAATAATCGATGAGGTTATTCAAATTAATTAATAACAAATTATTACTCAACAAAAGCACACTCATTAGTAAATAATGACGTCCACCACGTGGTCCCAAGTTGCACACGTACACAACCATTATGAGTTATAGGCACAATGATGAGTTACTATCGGTTAGTCTATTATTGAGATTCCACTCATCTAATTGTTCAGTCCAGTTTCTCGTATATTTCCCGAGTCTACTGGTAAACGATCAGTGTTGATTTAAAGAAATACCCGTTCAGATGACAAAGGCCAAAGTCCTAATGTGCTACGGAACCACCGATAGAGATGAATCAGCAGCAGATGACGTAACATTTTTGGGGCTTCACCTAGACTCAAATTTAAAATTTTTTTCTCACATAGAGCATGTCGCTAGCCGTTTGTCTTCAGGTGTTTTTGTGTTAAGACGTCTATCTACCTTCTCTAGTACTGAAGTTCTTCTCTCAGCATATTATGCCCTCATTTATCCATTTCTTTCATACGCAGTTGTGATTTGGGGGTCTGAGAGCTCATATACGAAGACTCTTTTCATTCTTCAAAAAAAAGCTGTGAGAATAATTGCAGGAATCGATGAAGCAGTATCATGTGCTTCCTACTTCAAGGATTTTGATCTGCTCACCTTTCCATCTATTTATATATTTGAATCACTTATTTTTTTTAAAAAGAACCAGCACATTTTTCAAGAATTTTTGCCATCGTCAAATAGTAAAACCAGAAACAAGCACAATTATAATATACCACCACACAAATCAACATTTTTCAAAAACCACGCAGTTTATAATTGTATAAAAATGTTCAATAGCCTTCCGACCACTCTTAAACAAGAATGTAATATAGTGACCTTCAAAAGAAATGTAAAAAGGTTTTTACTTAAAAGTAATTTTGATAGTGTTAAGGATTATTTTGACAAGAAATATGTTTAGTTTTAGAAAAATGTTTGTAATGACGTATGCTAATGCAATTTATTTTGTTTTGTGGCAATAAATATATTTTATTTGATTTGATTTGATTTGATCACTATCACCTCACACGTCATTAGGACCACGCCACCCTCGCCGCGCGCTGTTTACTAATGTCAAGCTATCACTAATGTCGCAAACAATTAAACTTCCGTTTGCTTCATCAGAGATCCCGTAACCGCTCGGGATTTCGTCCACAGAAAAACAATAGGTTTAAAATAAACTGTTAGAGATTTTTTTGTTTCAAATAATTGTATTTTGACACACACATGTACAGAATATAATCTACTGCTGATTTCAATTGAATCGGAGTAAATAATTTTGTACAATTCTTACTCCCATCATTCGTTACAAAATTATTAAGGCAGTGGCTACGTACACGTCCGACGTGAGCCGCTACTGTTCACGTCCGTTTCAAATTATGTTTACAGCAACTTTAGAGACTCATGCGGACAGTTAACATAAAACCAATAGACATGGTCCGAGACAGTCCGTAGAAACAACAATACCCCATGTTTAAGAGTAGGACTGGCTGTCTTTACCCAAAAACAGGCTGTGAGAGTAAGGGTATTTTTTAGCGAATTTCCCGTATAGGGAAGAAGCTATTACCCTTCAGTATTTATAGTCAATGCTATTACCGTAGGTCTCATGGTAAGACTTAAGCCCGAGACCATGATAACTTTTCATTTTGAGGTCCCCAGATGCCAAAAACAACATTCGTTCAAATTTTTATATATGTATATATATATATATATATATATATATATATATATATATATATATGTGTGTGTCCGTAAGCACAATAACTCTCGTAAAAGAGGTCCGATCTTAATGAAATTTGGTACAAACGTGTAAAGTACCATTTATTTGAACGAGTTCGAAAACCAGACAAATCGCACCATCCGAAGGGGGGTTTTGTACCCCAAAAATGGGTTTTTTGGGGTTTCCACAAGTAATTTTGTTTAAAACCAAATTTTAATTTTCACCATTGAATTCAGCATAAAAAAACAAACAATTTGGTATCTTGATCATTGCTCTACGTCAATTGGTTACTGAGATATTGAACGTGCTAAACACAGTACGTTGTCTAATGTTATTCTTATGGAGGAAAAGAAAAATTGTATATCTCGCATATTTATGAACATAAACTGACAAAATTTGGTATATAGCTTCATCTGGTTGTGGTTTATTTTTGTTTGCACAAAAAAACAATTTTTCGCCTATGGGTCCCGTAGCAGCAAACCTAGGTACTCGGTCCCCATGTTATTCTTGTGGAAAATAATTAAAATGTTATATATCGCTTATTTATGAATGTATATGGATGAAACTTGGTATGTGACTTCACTTAGCTGAGTTCTATTGATATTTGCATAAAACCCCATTATTTTGTGTTCCTTGTTGCAGCAAACCTGCGTACTCATCCCCAATGTTATTCTTATGGAGAATAATTAATATTTTAAATATCGCTTGTTTGTGAATATATTTCTTATGAATCCCTGTGAAGTGGCTTAATGTGTTATGTTATAATTCATTGGAAATTCGCTGAGTATGCAAGTTTGCTGCGACGGGGGTATTTCTATTAATGTGCAAGTGTAAAAACTTTAAAATGACACATCGATTGTCCAAATCGGTTGAGAAATAACGACGTAGCGAGCCAAAAACGAAATTCCTTAGCGATTTAATATGTAAGACTGGGCCATATTTAGGACCTCTGGGGCCCCGGACGAATACGAAAATGGGGCCCCCTAACATAAATACAAGCATGTATGTAGGTATACATACAATAGATATTTCTCTATTCCGTAATATAACCTTATTAATTTTAATTGTCTAGTCTGTAATAAATACACCAAATATACAAATAATTAACAAATTTTAATTTGTTGTGAAAACTTTAAAAATTAGCAAAATAAAAATTTTGTATTTAATTTTCTTTACAGGATTTAGTCTGGTTTTAGCTCTCAAGCCTATATCCAACAGGTTACTAATATATTAAGTTAATATACAATAAAAAACATTATGACTAGTTAAACCAACATCTTATAAATTTAAAAATAAATATCTCGAGTAATTGCTTTACCACAAAAATCATCGTACTAACATGAAAACAGCACATATGAAATGTTTTGTTATAATAAATGTTATATTATATGTTTGAATTCAATACACATTGATTTGGAACTCTTTAAAAGGTCGTAGATCAACATACTGCTGGATAGACTTTATTAAATAGTATTTCATGCAGTATAGACGGTAAAAACTCCTTTCTCGGCATTTCTTGGCTGAAAAATCATAAATTATATGTTCAAGTAACATAGGCAACGCCAACGCAAAATATAATTTTCTAAACTCTGGTTTAATGCTAATTCAAAGGTAACTTTTTACAAGTTTAAACTTCAAAACATGTTCTTATTCCGGATGCATTTGATATTATCGCACATAAAAATATTCTTAAAGAGATTTAAATATTTGGAAATGTAGTAAAAAGTCAGTTATATTGTAGACGTTTGTACATTATTTTCGAGATAAGTTTACGTGATTTTGATACAATGAAATATTATCTTTATCATTGGGCCTTGTTTCTTCCTACGTTAAAGTTGATGTGGGGGGTAGTCGCAGGATTCACTGTTGGCAACAATGATAAGCATACATCCCGTAACACTCACTGATACCGGGGCAGTGCTGATCGTATTGAGTAATAATTAAAGTAAACAAAGCAGACGTTTTTAAATCCCCATGCTTTTCTTATGGGGGATGTTTTACGTTGTTGTTCGTTTGCTGGTAAATATTTTGAAATACTGTTATTTTTCCCGAGTCCCTGGGATCAAGACCTCTCCCATTATCCTGCAATTAGCCAAACTCCGCTTACAGAATTATATATAGAGACGATACCAACAAAATAACAACAAGAAATAGGCTAAAAGCTACCGTACCATTATTATTATCATCTTTATTATTAATTGTATCATCATATTTAGGATATCCTCAAACATTTATGACTACTCAGTGTCCTACGTTAACTGACTTTCGTAACCAATTATAGTTTTGATACTATTATTTAATTGCTTTATATTTGGCTGTTTGTTCCTAATAATTTATAATATATCAAAATTAGTTTTGTGCAACAATAACAACAAACTTAAATCGGCTTGAACGGAATATGCAACTTCCAAGTACGGTAAAGCATGGCTGTTATAATTTATATTAAACAATACAATACATCCAATCTATGCTCAGCAAAATAAGTGCTCTGCAATGCCATCAGTGGTTATGTTTCAAATCTTACCTGGCCAATTTTAGTTACTGGATTTGGGCAAGTTTATCAAGTCCGCACATGGTATTAAAATAATACAAATTATTGAATGACTTTGGATTTGATACTTAGTTTGAACGTACACCTTTTACATCTTAAAATTATTTGTATTGTTTTCAGTTAAGAAATAATCAACTTTTTCAGAACAAATTTTAAAAACTGCCTCCTTAGTGGTCTGAAGGGTCCCACTTCCGTGGCCTGGGGGCCCCCCTCGGGCCCGGGGCCCTGGCCGCTCGCCCCGTGCGCCCTTACGGCCCTGATATAAGGCTAGTTTTGCCCAACAGCTTCTATTGTTCATCTGAGTTATGTTTTATAGTCAAATCAAATCACACAGCTGAACAAATTGTAATCCATTGCTCTTTATAATCAAACGTGCTCTTTATAAGTGCGTTTGTATTTTAAAATATGGTTGGCATCTGTTTAATGTGAAATTGAAGAGTCATAAATTATGTTTGACTTACATAGAAAAAAGCAAAGAAAACTGTGTATAAACAATTTGATTATTAGCTAAGACAACCCCTTTTGCAGAAATAAAATGTGGCGTTTTTGTTTTAAGAATAAATTTGTAGGGCCTAATTAACAATTGTAAAAACATATTAAACATCTTTGATGGGCATAAAAAAATCTGACTTCAGGTCTACATACAACTTACACAACCTGGCTTTTAGACCTTTGTTTTATTTGCAAGGAAGATACCTCCTCTGTCACGGGGTGACGGTGCCGGCAGTCGACGCGGCGGGCCGATGCGGGGTAGTGAGAGAGAGATTGAGAGAGAGAGAGAGAGAGAGAGAGAGAGATGTGTGAGAGGGTAAAGGGATGTGCGAGTGAGAGAGAAATATGGTGCGCGGGTGCCTGCACGTGCGAGTCGGGGCGATATGGGCGGCTCAGGGGTAGATAGGTGTCTGGCGCGGGCTAAAATTAAAAAGTTTATTGTACACAACTTTTTTAAGAAACCTAATTTTTACATATTCTTGTGTAAAACTGTCTTTGTACACCGTTGGCTTGGGTTAGCTGAAGTTTTAAAACCACTCGAATAAAAAACAACCGAGATACAAACTTTATTTCCTGAAATAATAAAAATTTTACTAAAATCCATTTAGGTGACCCTTAAGTATATTTTTTGTAAATACATAAACCAATTTTGAAACATTTGTGATTGGCCGTTTTCAACTAGTGTATAATTCAAACTACCTCTAAAACGGCACTTCAAAGGGTGAAAAAACCAACATAACGGAAATATTTTTCCAAAAAAATGTGTGTTTACGGTTTGTATAATCGTAATAAACAAAAAACTGTGAGAAAAAAAATTAAAATTTTTTGACTGCACAGCCTTAATATATTCATGGGATTTCAGACAAAGCCATTAAAAAATCTGTACTACCCATAACGCGTTGTGCATTGACTTTCCTCTTTCGCTACTTTCAAAACATTCTTTATCATTAATTTTAATTTAATTTTTTTTAATTTTTAATTTTAATTATCATTAAATTCAATCATTAATAGTGGAATAATTCTAGTAAACATTTGCCTACCAATATATTTTAGTGGACTATAAATATAATTATACCGAACAAAACAAGACCAAAGGTCCTTTAGTTTTGTAATCTAAAATAGTTAGGCGTGAACAAAATAAATCCAATATTAATGTATTTACTTTCACAATTGTGGAAACTTTACTCGCGGGCTTAAAATAAATTAAGCTACATCCTCAAGTGACGCATCGTTAAAATTATTCCTGGTTCATATTCACGTATTGTATCAAAATATAACAAATTTAATTCAAAATCAACTAAAACAAAACATTTTATTCAGAAAAATACATTCTTTACAACAATGTGAGACTGTTCCTTATTTATGAAATCATCACATAGGTGGAACCCGTGCGTGAGAGTGAGTGTTTGGTATGTGTGTTGCTCATCCAGATAAATTTGTCGTTTTTTGCCACGTGAAGTAAACAGACAGATGGACGGGCAGATAATAAATACCCCTTGTCTAATTCCTTCCCCTTTACACTATACTGATTCTTCATCTTTGGAGGGCCTGAAACTTTTGTCTTTCACTTTCTTCCTCACTCACACACATTCTCACAGACAATCCAAACAATCCGCTCTGAGTTATAGACTGTATTGAGGTGTAATAATGGATTCGATGTTGTCTCTGCCTATGTCTGCTTCAACCAGATTTTGATAAGTTTTTTTAGGTATACCAAAAGTACATATATCGTATGTATATGTATTTTAATGTTTCCGGTAAGTTTCTGTATAATAAGTGTAAAATATAATGAAAATTTGTAACATTAGTTTTTGACAAGTGGTTCCTGAATGCACACAGTGAGGGCATTTCTTGTCGAATACATGTGATTTTACAGTGTCAAGTAAGAAGTCAGAATGTTTGTACATGTCAATCATTAGAGTCTTAACAAACAGACTAAATAAAATTTTCCCAACACCATAATTCAATAAGGGTTCACAAAGTCCGAGGCCGGCGTTTCACGCGGTAATGTGTGACGGTGTATCAGTGACGTGTCCCTGGGTGACTCAGTTTCTCGCCCCATCACGCCACGCTATCACCGCTGTATACACAACTGCCGCTTATCACCGCCTTGTATCAGGTGGGCACCTAATCGTCATCTTTGTTCGCACTAATCACCAGCTGTGCAATGCACCTCTTTCTCTTTGGTTTCTAGTGGTGCAACCCTTGCAATGACAGAACGATAACATTTACGTACACAGTTATAAAATAATTGCATCATTTTTTAACAAGAACAGCCGAATCACAAGCATTGTTTATTAATTTATGGGCAAATTTTTCGCATTTGCTAGAGACATCTACAAACAAGTTATAAAATATTAGTGTTGGTCGAACCCATTTCTAAAATGCATTCGCTGAGAAAATACTGCAGCTCTTACTACAGCAAAACATTTTATCAGTCGCCACAAGAATTTATAGTTTATATGTTTTAGCGAATTTCTCCTATTGGGAAGAAGCTATTACCGTAGTCAGCATGGTAAGACATAGGCCCGGGACCATGATAACTTTTCGTTTTGAAACTGTGTGTGTGTGTGTGTGTGTGTGTGTGTGTGTGTGTGTGTGTGTGTGTGTGTGTGTGTGTGTGTGTGTGTGAGTGTGTGTGTGTGTCCGTGAGCACGATAACTCTCGTAAAAATTATCCGATTTTGATGAAATTTGGTATAAACGTGTAAAGCAACATTTATGACTTTAAGTTCGAAAACCAGCCAGATCGCTCCTTCCGAAGGGGTATTTTGGAGGGGTTTTGTACCCCAAAAATGTTTTTTTTTTTTAATTCTGTACACATAATTTTGGAAATAGTCAAATTTTATTTTTCACCATTGGATTCAGCTTAAAAAAACACACAATTTGTTATTTTGATCATTCCTCTACGTCAATTGGTTACCGAGATATTAAAAGTACTAAACACAGTACGTTGTCTAATGTTATTCTTATGGAGGAAAATAAAAAAATTATAACTCGCTTATTTATGAACGTATACTGACGAAACTTGGTATACGGCTTCATCTGGTTGTGGTCCATTGATATTTGATCAAAAAAACAATTTTTTTGCTGAAGGCTCCCGTAGCAGCAAACCTGCGTACTCAGCCCCATGTTATTCTTATGGATAATAATTAAATGCTATGTCTCCCTTAATTATGGAACATAAATGAATAAAAACTGGTATATGACTTCACTTAGATGAGTTATATTTATATTAGCATAAAACCCATTTTTTGTGTTCCTTGATGCAGCAAACCTGCGTACTCAGCCCCAATGTTACTCTTATGGAGAATAATTAAAATTGTATATATTGCTTATTTGTGAATATATTTTTATGAAACTTGGTAAGTGGCTTTATGCAGTACTAATACAGTTATGTCTCCATTGGAAATTCGCTGAGTATGCAGGTTTGCTGCGACGGGGGTATATTTTATAGTTTTAACATACGCCATTTTTTTTTTTTTAGATCAGAGAGGACAATTTTGTGTCGTTATTGCATGTAAAAATAAGGCTTAATTTTTATGTCATCTGTATTAAATACATTAAATATTTATATGTTTTGAATTGAAGATATAACTCACGGTAGTACAGTAGTCACTGCTAGATTATAATGTAATATAACTTTTACTGTCAACAAATCGATGAATGTCTTGTCATGTTCGTGAGATGATTAGCCAGTTGTGGTAGCGTTCCATTATTGTCGAACACGTGTAATACTGCAACAGCAACAGCAGCAATTTAGGGTGGGAAATACCGACACATGCACCTATAATTTAGTGCCATAACTTGCTGGGATAGTTACTTGTTGTATACGAGGGTCTGGGCGCCCAATCACATGTTCATATTTACACATCACATGTTACATCTGCTTTAATTGTCAGTGATAAATACTGAGAATTGAAAATAATGTTCATTAACTTTTACACAAAATGCAGGTACTGTATTTCGAAAGGTCCAATTAAACGACACTGAAACAATATAACTACACCCATAACTGCGCAAAGTGTTAGAACAATACATTTTGCACAGATTTTTTCAGATAACTGTTAACTTAATCGAGAGTAGTTTAGATACAAAATTATTGTTTATACAAGTTCTGCCTCATGTACACTCCTACTGAACCCCCACCCACCCACCCACTAGGGCGGGTATAACAACTATAACATTTCACAATTCCTTGACTTATACAGGTTCCCAGTTGTTTCAAAAACTTGCAGCTTCTATTACAATGAAAACTTCAAACTGAATAAAAACGTCAACGTTATTCAAAATTATTCGTCTGAAAAACTGGTGTAGTTTAAGTTATTTTAGTTCAGTACTTGTAATAAAATAACCATCTTTCGGTAGCGTCTAAAAACTGCCCTTCCTTCAAGATTTGTTCAAAATGTCCTTACTTTCCCCTGACCTTTCCGGTACCTATATGAAATTCACAAATTGTTTCAAGTGTTCCAGGATTTCCAGTGATTTTGTTGGCCCCTGCGCATATTTGATGAAGAGCCAAAATCATCATTATTTGTCTTTCACACCCTCAACTCGAGAGAACCCCATGTGGTCAACGCCAGCGGCGCGGCACGGAAGGGACCACGCCAACGCGTTATATAGCTTACACGCTTTGTTACCGTTACCGCTCCAGCAACTTGTTGATAGCGCTCGGCGAATGCCACACAAACACAAACAGAGGCTGATAACTCCTAGAGATTACTGTATCTCGCCGTGGCTAATCTTTCTGGGGATTTCACGCAGTAACACGTTGAACGTCTGAACGGTGCAATTTGCACCCGCGCCCACGTGGTACCGAGTTAATCAGTTGGTACAGTAATTAGTCACGAGGTCACGATAATTGCTGAGTGTGCAGTCTCGGTAAATGGTTACTAATGTAGCAATGTTCCTTGGGGACTGAGCTTTGCTCGGTGAAAGCAAGTCAGTATTTTGAATAGGCTAGAGTTACTTTTCAGTGCTGTCCCCCCGTCAAGCAGATTTCCTTCGCTCATTTGCCTATTTTTTGCAAGTTAATTCAACTGCAGTTGTTATTATAACTCAATAACCATTTAATTTTTAAAGTACTATTTTATATTTATAAACATATATAATTAATGTAACATGTCCCACTCTATATCACTAAAATTCGGAAGCCGCATGTGATTTCAGGACATTGAGTAAACAATCAACGAGGTTAATATAACAGAGCTCTCATGTGGGGTAAAAAAGTGCCTTCATGGTTGACCGTCATTTTGCCCCTCTGTCAACTCTACTCCCATGGTAATTAGTACATGGTACATGGTAAACACTCAAATCCTCTCTTCGCAAGTTCTATGTTTGTCAGCTGACTGTCATGGAGGATTAGATTGGTTACCAGAGGGAAATAGCGGTAAACATATAGGCAAATGTTTTACCCCAGACGAGACCTCTATTTGTATTAACTTGACAGTTGAGTATTACTTTGACAGCTCACTGGATGATTATGAACAGCTGTTTTATATATTTTGTTTTGATTTTAAACTCCATTAGCCCAATATTAATGTTTATACGTTTTCATTTCTTTCACAGTACCTGGGGGCCATCAGTCGGTTGCTCGGGGAAGGCCAGTCAGTTTGTTTAGATGACTGGGAGTAATATTTCACCACTTCCCCCAACTGATTACCATATTTTTATAGCTCATTTGCCTCTTTCCTGCATTTTTAAGGTCACTCCAGTTGTTATTTATAAGTCAATGTCCCTTTGATTGATTTTACTACCCGTATATATGTAATCTTCACTCAAATCTTTTAATCTCTGATCTCAGGAAACCACATGTTAATAATCATAAACAACATGAGTCCCTTTGGCAGTTCCCTGGTTGATTATGAAGCTGTTACAATTCTTTTGTTTTGATTTGAAACTCCATAAGCCCAATGTTAATTTTTTTAACTTTTCATTTTAGTTTTTTTACATAATTTGATTTTTCCTGGGGATGAGGCCTGTCTAGAACTTATTTTTATCCCAGAAATTAGTTATTTCGAACATTTGAAGGAAATCGTTGGAGCCGTTTTTGAGATCCGTGTCGCAAGCAAGCAAGCAAACAAGCAAGCAAACCTTACTCATATTAGAGTATAGGATAGGGTTTTCCTGGGAACTAGACCTGTCTAGAACTTATTTTAAACCCAGAAATTAGTAAAATTACAACTTTTAAAATAAATAATTGGAGCCATTTTATACAGTCATAAATATTTGAATTTATAAACAGCTTATCAAAAATAAAACGTAAATACTAATGGAAAGGTTTATAGTGGTTTAAACTAACATATATTGTATTGAAAGGAAAATATTTGTCCATGTTTTCCGAAATAAAACTATGGAAAATCAACTTATTTGCTGCATATTTGAAATTAATATGAAAGTTAAAATTAATTTATTAAATCAACTTCTAACACAAAGCAGAAAATAAAAATCGATCTAATACAGACACTAGCTTATTCGACCCCTATATAATCTACAGTTAACTGAATGTCACCTTACCACTAGATGAATATGAACGAATTATGAGGGTAGGGTAAGGGAGACACATACGATGTCCTGGTTTTTGAATGGGATAGTCAATCAATAGCTGAATGACCAATAAAATAAAACCGAGTCAGGTAGCATAGTGGAAACGCTTGCGCTTCACATGTGGGATAAAATCGCTTGCGCTTCCCGGGTTCAAATCCCGGACCGGCCATTCTGAGTTGAGTTTGTATTGTTCCTCATCTCATCTATAGGAAAATGCCGGAATGAATCCCCAAAGGGCCGTACCCTGCCAGGTTAGGTGTAGAAATGACTATAACCAACCTCACCTTGTAAAACAAGTAATTAAAAAATAAATGACCCACAGAGACATTGCGATATGTACAGTATAAAGTATTATAGATCTAATTATGGTACAGTTCTGACAATCCGATGTCACATCGCAGATATTTACTTGACAAGGTCTGGTGTAACGTAAGGGCGGATAGCTTCCTGTCTCCATGCTGACAATGTTATGGCATTGGCTTTATTCAAACTACAGTTCATTTCGAACTTCCGAACTCACTGAACTGCCACTGTGTCACGCGTGATGAGGTAAACTTCTACTTTACACTGATTTACCGTTTGGCCGCGAAACGCAAATTTCGACTGGCGCAACAGCGGCACGCCAACCGATCACGCGACTGCCCCTTCGCCCCTTGCCTTTCTGTCGGCCGTGATTGGGACAGAAATATAAATAAAATCAACTGTTAAGAATAACATAGGAACTTTGAAAGCCAGTGGGGCGGAGTCCTATAGTTTAGATTGTGAGCAAGCCTATACCTGCGTAATAGCTATCATCCTACTCCAATTCCAGTTTAGAAAATCGATACTAGAAATGTCTAGAAGATGAACATGACAATTTTGAATTCCAATGGAGCTGAGTTTTAAAGGTATACGAGTTCACACGCAGCACGCTGACGTGAGGGAAGTGAATTTCCAAATACAAACTTTTAAAACTCAAACCCAGTGTAAAAACATACATTTATGCCAATTTTATTGAAATCTGAAAACAGATTTTTTGGTTGTTCTGATGCTCCTGGTTTAATTTACCTGCAATGTTAGGAATACAATTTTGCGCATTATAAGGTTAGGAGAAGGTCCAGTCAGGCTTAAAAGTAGGCGCGAGGTTGCTGGGGATGAAACAAATACACCAACAAATGAATGTTGGCCTTTCTAATGTAAAACCCCCATAAAACAAGTACTGTACTGTGTTTAGCCGATATACATTTTCTTTAATAACTCGGTAAATATTTATGCTAGAATGACGAAAGAGGGATTAAAACTTTCGCTTAACTAATTCCCATCTTAATACATGCATTAATTGTACGTCCGGGGCTTTTCTGACCCTTTTAGGGCCCAAAAACTCAAAATTTGAAAGATTAATCCCCAAAAAAGGGGATGGAGTTTTCCGATTGTTTTGCCCAACGAACTTGTCAAACTGATTACACAAAGGAACGTCCCCACCAAATTTGAAGTTAATCGGACAAAAAATGTGACCGCTAGATTGCAAACACACACACACATATACTGTATGTATATATATATATATACATACATATATATATACACATATATATGTATGTTTACATATATATGTATACAATTTTGAACGACCCCCCAAAACGTGTTCAGGGGGTCACGTTAGGAACTTCTATGGTGGTCCCGGGCTTAAGTTTCACCGTGCGGTTCATGCTAATAGTTCACTTTCCAAAGGAAATTCACTAAAAAGCGGGAATATGCCTGTGTTCCTCGAAGGCATTAGCTATCCTCCTTCAAAATAACTCAGGGTTGTTTGGAGCGTGATAGAGCCACAAACAAAATCACGAACATTCAGCTTTATGATATTGGAACTGTACGATTCGAGCGTGAATTGCAAGCAATAAATACTGACCGATGTTGACCACGGTGATTAGTGCAGTTTATGAATTTCGTGTGAGCCACTATCAGTTCAAAACAATCAAACAAATCTATAATATTATAAAGAAGAGGTGGTTTCTGTCTGTCTGTCTGTCTGTCTGTCTGTCTGTCTGTCTGATGTTCCGGATGAACGCAAAAACTACTGAACCGACTGGGCTGAAACTTTACACATAGGTAGATCTTGAACCCATGCAACATATAGGCCTATTCACTTCCTTATAATCCCCTCGGGCTACGCCCCGTAAACGTCCTAAGTTTCAATGTTTACATTTCAGAAGAAAGTAAACAGTCAGAAACTGTAATGCGAACAGCTGTGGACACTTACATTTGACAGATTAAAGAGCAGAAGCAAGAACAACAGCTGTTTCAAGCTAACTAAAATGAAATTTGCATTGACTATAGAACGGGTAAGGAAAACCCCTGTGCGAAGAACGTGTACATCGAGTTTATATATATTTATTTCAATATACCGTATAATTAATCTATATATAAATAAAATTAGAGTTTTGTCTGTACATTGCTTGGAATTATGAAATTTTTGCATATTTTCACGTTTTACACCCTAGGGAAACCAAAACAAATCTTATCTCAATTTATGTCTGTCTGTCTGACTGCCTGTCTGCCGGTAACGCTCAAAGACGTGTTTTTGTTCGCTTTTCACTGGAAAACGGGTGCACTGACATTAATAACACTTTGTTTCTTTGTTCTATATATGCGTGAAAAGGTTTTAGGGCACTATAAACTGGCATACACCTTTTTAAAAATAATGGCGGCCGCTCAAAAACGTGATTTTGTGCGGTTTTGGCCATGTTTTGTTCGCTTTTCACAGGAAAACGGGTGCACCGATTTTATGCAACTTTTTTTCTATGTTCTATATGTGCGTTAGAAGGTTTTAGTCTAATTGGATTGTTTTAAATTACCTTAGGACACTGCCCCATAGGGTTTTAAAGATCCTATGCTATTCTTATGGACAAAGCATTTATTTATATTGAACCAGATGATGGCATAGTTATTCTATAAATAGGTTTTTTAGTTCTTTTTTAAAACGTTGAGTGAAGATTGGTAATAAATAACATTAGTGGATATATGATCTAAATCTATATTTGTCAGACTCATGCATTCACTGACATAGTGATCACTTTATCTAAGAAACGACAATGTCTATTGAAGATAAAATTTTGGATGGTGGTTCCCCTTATGCTGCAGATTCACAATAAGAATACGTTTAAAAAAGTCCTATAGGGTTCTTCGCTAATTTACTTTTATGGCAATTTTATGAGTATTAGTACTTACTGGACCTTTGTAAGTTAATTTTCGGTAGGATCATAACTAATTCATCAGAAAAAAACGCAAGCCTATTCCTGTTACGAAAATGTTTAAGGGCTTCGCCCCCCGGAATTTCAAAATAAAATATTTTAACAATCTTGCACATACTCTTGGACTGATGGATCTGAAATTCGGTAGGAATGTAGCTGATAGCTCAGTGCAGACATTTACCTACTCCAGACACAAATATACTCAATGACTCTGGCCCAATAGCCTTTAATATAAGTGCGTTAGTCATAACACACCAACTACTGAACCAGTAGAGCTGAAATTTGATGCCTTAAAGGAAATAAGAAACAACATCAAGGGGAGTCACGGTGTTGTTCTCTGGAGATCTCACACAGACCCTTTGTCGTAAGTGAGACATAAGTGGACGAGTCTACGCCTCTCTAAAAATATATTTTATGTAGCCGACCAGTGAGCGTCTGAACTTAACAGTATATATGAAAATGTATTTTTGAGAAGATTAAGGGGTTGATCAGTTTTCTTATGCGCTTTTAAAAGTTGAGATTGGGACATCGAAAAACAAATTAAGTTCTCAGAATCATCTATTCTTCACTCGGCACTATCGATGAATCACAGGATTTATTGATTTACAGTTTGTTACACCGAGGTTCATAAACAGTTTAATCTGGAAAGTGCCTGGCTCTGTGATTGTGCCATCCTCACGTCCACCAATGAACAAGCAACAGAGATCAACACAAATGTAGGTCTATTCCAAAGGGAGTAACGGACATATACAATATTTAATACCATTCATTTAACCATGAATATACCACTGTTAGAACAGTTCGTATATATTGATTTACATTTATTTAAATAAATTTAAGTTCCTCGACTTGACAACAGTACCCGAATTATCTGCCATAGTATATTTCGTTAACTTTAATTTAATTCTACTTTAAAAGTGTAAAATGTAATTTTAATATGGTAAAATTATGTGGGATTGTAATATTTTTAGTTAATCTACCATTTATATACAACCCGTACGAAGGACGGGTACATCAGCTAGTATGTTATAAAACAAACTATAGTTTATTTTTAAAATTCTGAAAATAGATTAACATTTGTGAGACAAAATCGATAACATGCGGTTAAAACATGGTCAAATAAACATGGAATAATTATTTATGACATTTACACAACAAGGATGTAACAACAACTTATGTAACCAATAGCTTGACGCGATTTTTACTACTTTTAGTTTTCGGATGATGTAACCATACTGTTGAAATCATTAGTATTTGTACTCGTATATTCACACATTTCTGTAATCTTCCTCTATCAGATTACAATATAAAATACCTCCGTCGCAGCAAACCTGCGTACTCAGCGAATTTCCTATGAATGAATATATTTCTTACTACCACATAAATCCACTTACCAAGTTTCATAAAAATACTTAAATAAATAAGTGATATATAGCTATTTATTTATTCTCTATAAGAATAACATTAGGGCTGAGAACGCAGGTTTGCTGCAACGAGGAAGATAAAAATGCGGGTTTTTTGCAATTATCAATATAACTCAACCAGGTGAAGCTATATACCAAGTTTTAATGATTTATGTTCATAATTAAGGGAGATATAAAGCTTTCCGTATTCTCCATAAGAATAACATTAGGGATGAGAATGCAGGTTTGCTCCTAAGAGGATCAACAAAAAATCAATTTTTTGTGGAAATATACCAGTACTAGGTGAAGCCACCTACCAAGTTTCATCAATAATCGAGATATCAAATTTGAAATATTCTCCATAAGGATAACATTGGACAACATACTGTGTTTAGCACTTTGAATATCACGGCAACGGTTGGACGTAGAATCACAATTTAAACACCAAAATGATTGTTTTGTAGAGCTAAACTGATTGGTAAAAGCAAATGTGAAGTTTACATATAAATGAACTGAGGAAAAGCCAAAAACCTTTTTCCCATAAGATTAACATGGGAGATTTTATGAGCAGGTTTTTTTGGATTTTCTCCGCAACCACTTAACCTAGGTTAATAATTCAAAATACCATACTATTTGTTTTTTTAAGCTCTATAACATGGTCAAAACCAAAATTAAGTTTTTTTAAAATTTTAGGGTAAAAAATGCAAAAAACTGATTTTTGGAAAATTTAAAACCCCCATAAACCCCCCTTCCCGTGGTCCGATATTTCTGGTTTTCGAACTTAAAGTCATGAATGTCACTTTACACATTTGAGCCAAATTTCATCGAAATCGGACGTTTTTTACTCAAGTTATCGCGGTAACGGACACACACATACATATATATAGAACACATATATACATATATATATATATATAAATATATATATATACATATATATAAATTTGAACGAATAGTGTTTTTGGCATCTGGGGACCTCAAAACAAAAAGTTATCATGGTCTCGGGCTTAAGTCTTACCATGAGACCTACGGTAATAGCTGCTTCCCTATACGGGAAATTCGCTAAAAATTATAATTATTTAGATATGTTGCATATGGTCTATATATTTGCTGACCTATTGTAAAAGTATTTGGCAAAACAAGGTTTAAGTTAATAAAAGCTAAAGACGCAACATGTCTATTCAAATATATCTTAAAAATTCAGTCTTCGTTCATCCTCTTACGGGAAGAATGAGCGTACACCTAGTTTAATAAAAGTCAAAATAGTTTTTACAAAGTGAGAAAAATAAACAATAACACAAACAACTAGGAACATCTGTTCTTACAAATCATATGGTTTCTTAGCAGAGAGAATTTACTTCTAACAAACAGGCATACTCAACACATTTATCTTTTCGTAACAGTTTAAGATAATTAACAAATATCTCAACTGACCGATAGCTTAGTAGATAGTAGATTAATCAATTGAATTACTATCAAACAAATAAAGTATTTCTCTAAAGGAAGACAAGTTTTACAATTAGTGACTATTTCACGCTGTGATATAGAACCTTTAGTCCCTGGCATACCGATGTGAGAGATCAAGATGTGAGAGATATATTATTCACATCCATATAGAGATAATGTATTTCAAAACCTATCAGACCCCGATTTCAGTTTTGGACAGATTGTACTTACAAAACGAATTCGTGCACAATTAAAACTCATCTGAGCGAACTAACAAAGATGGAAGAGTTGGGAATGTATTTGCATAACTATACCCTCCACTGCAAGGACGTGCAGCGGGAGAAATTAGACAGAGAAGGAGAGAGCGAACACCGCGAACGTGCGGTCATTCCCCTCTGACTTGACATTGCAGGTGATTCCGCTGTAAAGGTCAAGGTGGAAAATTGCAGACCAAAACGTCGAAACCCAAATAAATTATACACTGTCGATGGTAAACCAGGAAAATATTAACAAGTCACAATTTGGCCCCTGAATAACGAAAAACTCAGTAAGCAACTAGCATGTCGCGGCCTTGTCCGCAACACCTAAAACGTAGGATAATCAACACGCGATGTTTACCCTACATCTTTTTGTTTACAAACTGTCCTCACTTAACTACTTCTATTCCGTGGAACAAATTTTTCACAGCTGATGGTTTACACCTCGTGATTCGATTTTACAGTTAAACTTAATAGTACTTAATAGTCCTGAATAACATATAGGCATATTAAAGCTGCGAAAATCTTATAGGGCTTTGGCCCTCGGGTTTTCAAAGTTTCCATGTATACTTTATGGACATTCATTTTTGTTTGAGCCGAAGAAAGTACAAAACAGCTGATCTTGATTCGTAGTAGTTCCACGGGCTAACCACCATAACCACAGAATGCAGCACATAAAACTTGCATAGTTTTTATAAATCGTTTGCGGGCGAAGCCTGCGCGTAACATCTAGTTAGTTGTAAATAAATTTAAACCCTGAATTGAAATTCATTCTACAAAATTCCATGCTACTTAAAATTGCCTTTATTTGTTTTAAGACTGGGCTCCAGTTGCGAAACATTTCGCGTTTCTACCGTTTCTCCATTTAAGGCCAATGTTAACTTTCAGAGCCCCCCTCCTGAACGGATTACCCTATATCGTTGATTTATGGCTCATTTGAAATACAACAAAATAACTAAGCAATTTCAGTTACTAAAATATCTGTATTACAAAATAATTATATTCAACATTTTAAAATATTAAATATTTATGATTTGTTGGATTGGTAAACTGTTTGTGATCGCAATTCAGCTCTCTAAAATCGCTAGGTATTTATTTGCTCTCCAAAATAAATGAACCATAAATAAACGAATACGGAAAATCCCTTGAGCAGAGACGGAGCTTTGAAAGTTACCTCTTATAGGAAGAACAGAAAATAAAAAAGATATTTAAAACTGAACGATAAGAGAGGAGAGTCCAGCACGTGCATTGCACATGCAACACGTACGTTACGGAACACCGAGATATCGACCTACTGGTAGGTGCAGGCCGCAGAACATTGACACAACCCGTACAAGTACACGGCTCGCCAGAAGGAATTAGGTCTTAACTACCGGAATACGGTTTTACAGCCTTGTCAGCTTTTCCCTCTCACTGTATTCGGATTATAGAAGGCCTCCCTTTTAACTTATAATTAATATGTCTATTTTCTTTTATAAAACAATTGGTTATTAAACCGTAGGCGAAACAAACATAAATTATTCCTAGTTCAATTACTGCAAGAACTTGAACTTGACGCGACCTAGTTGTTATTGAGTTATTCATAAGTGGAATTCCTTATCTTATTTCCTAAGTTAGACTAATTCGCCTGCACGTCTTGTTACGTCTCCTGTCTTAGTCTGAAGTGTGAATTATAATTCTGATAGAAGATTGAATAATTTCCAGATATGCAAACTAAGTACTTCTTTAGCTCCTAAACTGAAACACCCCGTCGTGCCTCAAGCACTAAGAGCAAATACAACGTTAGTGCTTTATTTTCAGAATAATTTGGATGGTAAATTATATTTGAATAACTAACCCTATTACGTCTCTCAAATCCTCAACTAAAACCAAACAAGCGAATAATGAGGCGATCCATTTTCAGTCCTTTACTATAAAAACTTTTCAGGTAAATGATTTAAACTTGGGGTTTGTGACATTTGCTGATCGACGTTTGCTGATTTGCTTGATTTATCATACGTCGGACTGAGCACCGAGCGAGAAGGATCATAGAAAGATCGATCCGATGTATTGTTCGGGGCCTGGCTCGGGAAGAAGTTCGGAGTGAATTTTGCAACCTTCGTGCCCGCTCCCTGCTCCATTCGATGTCTTGTACGGGAAAAAATCCGGCAGTGTATGGCCGTCTTAAGAAGCAGTTTGATGGAACTAAAGCATTCAAGCCGATAACGTCGCGCTCCCAGACCAGCGTCCACTCCGATGAATGATCAAGATTTGTAACCTAGACGGGGTCGGAGGGTTCTGTACGGGAAGTAGTAGTTAAAGCTCGTGATGTCCACGGTGCTCGAGACTTGCCACCCGTCCTCGTCGTATCCGGCTGTCTGCACAGTGATTGAGAGGATTGTACGTTGATTGAGAGCACGTATAAGGACGGTACGTATTGAGAGTACGTTCTGCCACAACGTATTCCCTGAGTCTTTTAATTTCTACTCCTTTGCGTTTGTAATTACAACTGTCCACCATCATCGCTGTAACATTTGTATTCCTTTTTAGCCAGTAGTACTGGGAAAACAGAGCCATGTTCAGAGAGAAGAGTTCGTGGGTTAAAAACTTAACAGATAAATGTCGTGTAGTTCTCTGATTTACAAAGAAATCTCCTAATGTCACTCTCAATGTTAGTCAGCGTATCGAGGCTAATTAATTATCTCTCTATTTTATGTCAGTTTGTGGAATAGTCCTGATGGAGTATTTTTTCACCCCCCCCCCCTCAGATTAAGAGCAGATTTGCTTCGCTCAATTGCCTCTTTTTCGAATAGTCCCTCCAGTTGTTACATAACCAACCCGTTCAAATAGTATTTTTTGTAAACACATTAGATTAATTTGGATATATCCACTATTCAATAGGTTTTCAATGATTTAGTCACTATTTTCAAGAAATCACTTGTTGATCGTATACGTGCTACTTTAATATATAAAGTAGTTCCCAGATTATTTATTAATAGCTGTGATGATTCTTTTGTTTTGAATTAAAACTCCATAAGCCCAATGTTAAACATGTCTAACTTCCAAATATATTGACGAAATATGAGTTTTCCTGCGATTAAGTTCTATCTATTAAGGGGGCACTCCACCCAAAATTAAAAAATCTTTATTTATGTATGTAACATTTTATTTTTTACACGTTAGTTTTAAGCTATCAAAATGTAAATAAAATATGGGGTTCCCCCTTTTTAGCCCCCCCCCTCCACAGGGGGGGGGGGATTTTATTGAAAAAATGTATGTTTACGGGAACGGATGTATCTTAAGGTAGGTTTGAGATATCTTGATTTTGTAAATTTTATTTTGTAGAGTACATGTGTGTGCACAAACTGTAGCATGGTCATTTTAATGCACTAGTTATAAATGTAAAAATTTTATCAAACAATTTGAAAAACAAATCTTTTTTGAAAATATTGTTTTATAATTAAATGACAAATATTTAAAAACTTAATTTGTGTAAATCCATGCTACAGTTTGTAGAGTACATTATAACCTTCAAAATAAAAAAAAATTATTAAGTTATCTCACATAGAACCTGAGTTACATCCGTTCCCGTATTTTAAAATATGTGAAAATCAAACTTTCGGTAATCGCCCCGGAAACACAATTCTGTTGGTTTAAAAAATCCTGAATCTGCAAGTGCGAGCGTTCAGATTATAACTAAATAAAATCACTTACAACACTAAAACTAACACATATTGCACACCAATATGTTCGGGATAAACCAGAGAACAAAATAAAACAATAAATTTTTTTTTTTTATTTTGCCTTGAAGCCAGTTTTTGGGTGGAGTGCCCCCTTAAAATCCTATCGGTTCTTTTACGACCAAAAGATCCTAATTCCAAAGTTTAAGCAAAACCCTTCCGCTGGATTCCTAGATAAATTTGCAAACAAACAAATATTGCTCTAGTAGAGTAAAGGATTAGAAAGGGATCCTAATAAACTTCCTCTTCCAGGACGAACGACTTCGCTAGTCTTTAAGCGAATCAAAACCAGCTTTTGGATGTTATGACGCACCTTGCTAATTTCCTCCACGTGAAAACACTGGTAACAGGATGTCCGGTGGGGAGAATTAAAATGGTAGCAACTAATTATATATTTGAAAATTTTTAAATAAAAATACGGACAGGAAAATTTTAAAGATAAAATCGCGTGACAGTTTCGCGTGTCGGGAGAAACGTGGGGGCGCATCCCGGAACAGACCGAGGGCACAGCGATGAACCAGGACAACGTACGAGTCCATTGTTGATTCGTGATGGCCATTCGTTGATATTCAGAGCCACTCCGATGTACTAACTGCCAATGACAATTTAAATTCAAATGGCAAATCCATAATAATGCATAATGATATATTCATGTTACTTTGGATGGTGCCACATCATCGAGCACGCTTAAACAATCCACATAAACATACAAACAACGAATAGCATTACTCTATAAGAGATGGGATAATGATGTTTAATGAAGTCCCATTGAATTAGAAATTCGTAATACGAACTAATACGAAATAGCTTAAAATAGTAGGTTATTTAAATCTCTGTTCACAGTGAACCGCCAATGTATTTA
This sequence comes from Allygus modestus, assembly GCA_963675035.1. Classification (NCBI taxonomy): domain Eukaryota; kingdom Metazoa; phylum Arthropoda; class Insecta; order Hemiptera; family Cicadellidae; genus Allygus; species Allygus modestus. Next base: position 29,650,007 of record OY776112.1, on the reverse strand, counting down.
AATTAATTTTTCTTTACCGAATATCCAAACTGTGCATAATTAATGTCTCGGTGTGCAGAATCGATCATGTAAATTTCGCAGCAGCAACGGTTCTTAAAATTTCACTGACTAAATTCCACCATATTTTGCCTATTACTAAACACAAACCTTCACGGATTTCAAAAACATCTGTCCAAAAAGCTGTGTACAATTTCACTGTCAATCTATTCGTAATTGCATTAAATCGATTGCTAAACCTAGGACGTGTTTATAAATCGTGCAAGTCAATTTGTTCTCCCCTACGCAGAATTCAGCTTTGGTCTTCAGAAATCAAACCGTGGATGTTTAAACTATGGTAATTGCTTCTCTTTGTTTCTGATTTTTGGAATTATCAAGCGGGAACGGGTGCCATTTACTTTGTTGTGAAGAAATTAAACAACTCGATAATGATTTAAGGCTTACGGAAAGTTTGAGGCATAACTTATTATGTTAGTACGATTTTATCACGTATGGTTTTTAGTTGTTAGTCACACATCGAATACACTTAATCAATCACATACACTTTTTCAAAATATAACTAGTAATTATACCAATAACAGCCTTTATTTATGCTTTAAATATCAACTTGTAATTTGATAACTGATGGCATCGATTCTATCACCGATTGCCCTTACATTTAAACTCTTCAAACACGATTGGCCTTAAAAATAACCAACACCAAAAATACAAGACATAACCGCAACAAAACCCGCAAGCGGTCTGGGTTTGCAACAAAACTTCCCTTTGAATTTTTTTACCTTAAAATAATAGTAAGTGGTATTTTTTTATAAAATATGTATATATTACAACTGCTATTACTCATTAATATCTACAGAAAAGTAACAACTGGTGATCGTCTATGTTATATTCTGACTTTAAAAACAAACGAATACTTAAAAATACCCCCGTAGCAGCAAACCTGCCTACTCAGCGAATTTCCAATGTATATATATGTATCTTAATACCACATAAAGCCACATACCAAGTTTCATCAATATACATTCGTAAACGATTTATGACATTTTAATTATTCTCCATAAGAATAACATGGCGGCTGAGTATGCAGGTTTGCTGAAGCAAGGAACACAAAAAATGGGGTTTTATACAAATATCAATATAACTCATGTAGGTAAAGCCACATACAAAATTTCATTAATTTATTTTCATAATTAAGGGAGATAACACGTTACTTATTCTCCATAAGAATAACATGGGGCTGAGTACGCAGGTTTGCTGCTACGGGAGCCTTTGGGAAAAAGATTTTTTGAGCAAATATCAATGGTCCACAACCAGATGAAGCCGTATACCAAGTTTCGTCAGTATACGTTCATAAATAAGCGAGATATAAAATTTTTCTTTTCCTCCATAAGAATAACATTAGACAACGTACTGTGTTTAGCACTTTCAATATCTCGGTAACCAATTGACGTAGAGAAATGATCAAAATCCCAAATTGTGTGTTTTTTTAAGCTGAATCCAATGGAAAAAATAAAATTGGACTATTTCCAAAATTATATGTACAAAATTCGAAAAACCCATTTTTGGGGTACAAAACCCCCCAAAAATACCCCTTTGGATGGAGCGATCTGGCTGGTTTTCGAACTTAAAAGTCATAAATGTTGCTTTACACGTTTATACCAAATTTCATCAAAATCGGATAATTTTTACGAGAGTTATCGTGCTCACGGACACACACACATATATATATATATATATATATATATATATATATATATATATATACATATACAGTTTCGAACGAATGGTGTTTTTGGGGTCTGGGGACCTCAAAACGAAAAGTTATCATGGTCCCGGGCCTAGGTCTTACCATGCCGACTACGGTAATAGCTTCTTCCCTATTGGGGAAATTCGCTAAAATCACTAAACAGTAAAGCAAATAGATAATTTAATATTGTGAAATATCCGTCAAGTGGTTTATAAATCTTACCAACAAAACTACGCCAACGCGAGAATTACTTAGCACAAAGCTGTGTTACTTTGGCGAAAAGTTGTCTACATAATGCATCTGCAACTTCACAAGTATAAAACATAGAGACATATATTCCGTTGGTGTTATTAAACTTTTTAGGAACATAACTAGTTCAACTCCCCAGACACTAAAACCCTGTATAAATTGTTGAGGGACTCGACCACGTCTCGGTAGTGAATTTATTGTTCCCAACACTATTCACTCTACTATCTGACAACTTCAATCCTCTCATTTTTCACTCCACTTCATACTTTGATTAATTTTCCATTCCCATACTTTCTTCCCTTTTTGGATGAAAAATCGTTCAATCTTGGCTTTGCCTCTAATGCATTATTATTATTAGTCGGTTTGCAAGTCAGACGACGCTATAGCTTAGGCCTAAAATAAATCCTTTACTCTTATAAAGAAACAATGTCCGAGTGCAAATTTGATTTCGGAAACCCACGAGAGGGTTATTTGCTTTAACTTGCAAATGGGGTTTTGGGCCTCCGAAATTGATTGACAAAATATTTAATGAACAATACAAATAATTTAATCTTATTTTACAGACAACCAAAAGTTTTTTCGTGCGCTCGGAATCGACATTACTAACCACAAAACAAACACAAGCCACATTTGCATAACGAATGCAGTATTGTTACCTCTTTTTACAATACTTTAATGAAGGTTGATTTTCACGTAACGTGTTTACATTAGTTTGACACAGTCCTCGTAATTTTATAACATATTATAAGATTCAGTTTTTTAGAGAAAAGTTAATCTTTGACCCCTTTCCTCTCACCCATACATCTTAATATTTCTCTAAGTAGAGAAATACTTACAGAAAAATCCATGATTTGACTCCACTAAGTAAACTCCATTACTGAATAATTATCTTACATCTTGATATTTTTTAACTAAACCAAGCTGATCAACATCCAGCTACGATGTTTTCACAGCAAAAATTACTCATTATACCTCTTGAAATATTTATGATCAACAATTACACCTTATATTATTTTTTTCTGTGTAATGTTACCACTTAATAATTACGTCAGACACCAATTTGAATATAAACTACACATCGCCACAAAACCTGTACGACAGCTAAACCAGATATAAATATTAATTAATCTTGCGCAACTCCCGATTGACGCAGTTTATCTGGAATACCGCAAGGTAACATGGCAGGACAGTATTTACAGCAGTGCTGAGAATTCAACACAGAACACCTGAACCTGACGGGTGCCTACAGTTGGGTACTTCTCACCTTGCGTCTGGCTGTCCACCTGCATGCGGTCCAACGGACAGGCGCTAACTGGGGATAACTCGACTATAGAAGGAAATGCACTTGAAAAACCCGACGAGGTAGAGGAAAGTCGCCGCGGCCGGAAGGAAGTTTCCGTAGAGGCGCCGCGGGTCCGGTCCAGAGTTCGATGACTGATGACCCACCAGGCGTGTGCTAGAGGGCCCCGGGTTATCGAATGGGCTCACGGTCCAACCCAGGCGAGGTGGAAATATAATTAATTGGTAGCAAAGTCGGCTCGTGCTCGCCTAACTCTTTATATTGTTCTTTATAATGTCAGTATTGTTATTTTCGAGGATTTCAAAACTTCCAAATATCGTAATCCTATACTCTAATATAAACATAATCCGAACTTGCTTGGTTATGGTTGTTTGCAACTCTGATTTAAAAATGGCTCCAATTATTTCATTAAAAAGTTGGAAATAACTAAATACTGGGATAAAAATAAGTTCTAGACAGGCCTCATCCCCAGGAAAAATGCAATAATGTGCAAAAACGAATATGAAAAGTTACAAATAAAAATTGAGCTTAGCTGAGTTTAGAATCAAAACAAAAAGATATTAGTATAATAAAACATTTTGAGCAATAATCACAACTGGAGTGACCTTAAATCTGCAGAAAAGAGGCAAATGAATTCCCCAATTAACTTTCAATGTGTATCGACCGTTTTAATCCTAAAGGTACATCGTAGGTTAATAGTTAAGTGTTGTAACTGGTCTTAACCGTACATATGGCAACTAAGACTCATGTCAATAAATAAATACATTTGTTTACTTTTAAACGCTACCACTGATTGCCCAAATAACTGAGCAAAGTTTGGTTGAGATGTGTTAACCCGTTTTTGCGCGATTTTATTTCAAAACTTGTACAAGATCTGGTGATCACAGTGAACTCCGTCCATTACAAATTTCTCCTCAACGATTCAACTAAACACTAAAGTTGTTGTTTATGAAATTATTCACGTCGATGTAGTATAGCTTCATTACATACAGGTCCCAGGTCAGTAACTCTCTGCTCCTGTACAAATGTAGAAAAGTATTTGGAGTGGATTTAGATTCGGTTTGGAGTGAAATCGCCGCAATGGCGTTTTCGGTTGCCTTGATGATTCAAAAGGATTAAATTGTTTAATTTATTAAACGAAAACTAAGCACAACAAATAAAAAATATTATTACTAGGCTAAAAATAAATTAATTCCTAAAGTTTACTAACAACATTATTTCTGTTTTGAAATATTTTGAAAATTAATTATAAAAATTGCATGCCATCATGTCGGCCCGCCAGAGCTTTTACCTTGGCTCGCGGGCCCCGTAGGCCCCTGGACCCCTCCCCCCCGCACCACGGGCCCTGTAGGCCAGGCAGTCACGCCACTGCAGTAAATGTAATATCCAAAAGAATAACAACGAAATTTCGGGTGGAGACCTTCGTAAAATCTATATCAACCCCCTATACTTTTCCTATTGGACCTAAAGAATCAGTATAAGCCCTACTACATTTCACTTCTGGAAATTCGGGAATCAGTGGCAAGTGAGCCAGTGAGGGTATTGTCTGTTACATGTTACTGTTTAGTTGGTTGTAGGTTAGCTGCGGTTAAAAACTATACAATGGCGACCCAAACCTCTATTTTCCTAAACGAGAGCTGTAATATTGTAACTCGTTACATAAGTGCAATCAACACATGACCTACTGACTGATAGAACAAAAACCAGTGAGGACTGAAAAGCTCGACCGAGAACAACCTTGTAGCGGCGATGCTGCAACTATCACTCAGCCAGTGCATTGTACTGATAAGCGGCCGGGGGTCAAGAGTTCCATCCCCGCGACCTCCAGTTGTTATCACCCAGCTCAATTGCCACCGTCCTTATCAGAAGGTCGCGTTCCGACATGCATTCGATCTGTGGTTCTCTGACATCACAACTTTGTTATCTTTTATCCGAGTGTAGGTCACTTTCGACAAGTTTCCTTATTAATATGACTAGCTGGTACCCGGCGCGTTGCTGCCGCAGAAGAGGCACTGAATTTGTTTCATGTCAAATACTCGTTCATTTTCAATATGAGCTCGTTCACTTCGCTCACTCGCCTATCGGAAAAAGAGTTTGAGTTGCCATTCAAGTAGTTTTTTATTTCCATTATGAGAGTTGCCATTCAAGTAGGTTTTTTGTTTCCATAATGATAAACAGCCGTTTACAATACACAGACCAGCTAAACCAGATATAAATATTAATTAATCTTGCGCAACTCCCGATTGACGCAGTTTATCTGGAATACCGCAAGGTAACATGGCAGGACAAAAAATCCTTTATTGAACTGGATTTCAAAAGAAATCTTTCTTCAATATGATTAATGTTGAAACTTTGAAGTCCAGTGGGGCACAGCCCTAATGTCCTAGGACTTCGGCTAATGGCCTATAACCTTCCCAGGGTTAAGTTAACTTGTGTTACTATGCAAAGTTTCAAAGCAATCGGATGAACGGTATGGCAGCGCATAAAATACGAACGGACAGACGAACAAACATTGATTTTTACTTTCTCCCCCTATTATATATTAGATTACTAGAACGGTGTAGATGATTTCAAACAATATTATTATTAAAAAATAATAATACCCCTGCCGCGCAGATTAAAATGCAAGGGTTTGCAAGATTTCGCTTTACAGTATTATTCATAAACCCTAGAGTTAGAGCTTAATTCACAAACAAACAAGTTTGGCCGTTTTTCAATTTGTTCAATATCTGAAGACAAACCTTTTAACTGTAGAAAAAAAAGCTTTTAAAACTACCGAAAAAAGCTTAAGACAGACAAAAATATTTTGAAATAAAAAAGCGGGCAAGTCGAAGGAGAAATCCAATGAAATGTGGATCACCAACGAAATCCATACATTTTGGTTTGTTTGTACTTACTCGGTTAATTATTAGTTTATGAGAACGTAAATGCAGATTATTATTAATTACAAAGGCGATTGAAGTGCCGAATATTTAGAGTGGCATCTTCACCACTCGTGCATGTTTAGGCCGTTTAAACTTCATTCCCATTGGAACCTACAGGACTTATTGGTTATCGTGTGAATAACCTACAAGATTTATAGTCAATGCTACAAGTTTGGGCGATTTAATAACACGCGAGGCGAGGGTGACATTACCTGCCAATATTGGCTTATACCAAACCACCATCAAACGAGACACCGGAAACCGTGCCAATACCAACAACGTCACCCCGAAACAGAGCACATGCACCGGCTTACTTCAGCTTCAGGCAAACCCAAAGCGCCGTAGAACAAATCTTCAACCTTTTTTTAATTCAATTTAAGTACAGTATCCCAGCAAAAAACAACACATTCGTTGAGCACAAACGTCATTTGAAATTAGGTAAATTTCAATTATAATTAGGGTAATTATAATTAGGTAAACGAGCATGATCGTTTAAATGAAAATTACTGAAGCCACCTTCGAAAGACAAACTGGAATTTGGGAAATAAACAAGCCGATTTATCGTTAGCGGGAAGTCAAGAATTTCGTCTTAATAGATACAACAACTATATTATCTTTTGTCATATATTTCGTACTTTATAACATGTAACAAAACGTTATTACAGCAACAGCATGCAAACTTACACAGTACATCAGAGGATTGTTGTGCAATAAAACAACAGAACGCTCACGGTAATACACCTTCACAGACTTATGCTCCAACCCTTCACATAAGTCATGATTACAACTCTCTCGCACACATTAGAGAACACAATTGGTACTAGCATATGACCAAACTTTCGCAAAATGTAAATGCATTGTGTAGAGCCATCGTGTATGTAAAACCTGCTTGTATATTAAACATTAAGGTTGATAACACAATTGATTTATAAATGGTTGAAACTTAAATCTACAATAATTAGACTTTCTGAGTTAAACCACGTTCAGCAGCTTATGCACATACCTATATATCATTCCAGTATTCCTATTTCCTATATAATTAAGTTACAATCGGAAAATAAAAATACCCCCGTAGCAGCAAACCTGCGTACTCAGCGAATTTCCAATGCATATATATGTATCTCAATACCACATAAAGCCACATACCAAGTTTCATCAATATACATTCATAAATAAACGATTTATGACATTTTAATTATTCTCCATAAGAATAACATGGCAGCTGAGTATGCAGGTTTGCTGAAGCAAGGAAAACAAAACATGGTGTTTTATACAAATATCAATATAACTCACGTAGGTAAAGCCACATACCAAATTTCATTAATTTATTTTCATAATGAAGGCAGATAACACGTTACTTATTCTCCATAAGAATAACATGGGGCTGAGTACGCAGGTTTGCTGCTACGGGAGCCTTGGGTAAAAAAGTGTCTTTTTGAGCAAATATCAATGGTCCACAACCAGATGAAGCCGTATACCAAGTTTCGTCAGTAATAAATAAGCGAGATATAAAAATTTTATTTTTCTCCATAAGAATAACATTAGACAACGTACTGTGTTTAGCACTTTTAATATCTCGGTAACCAATTGACGTAGAGAAATGATCAAAATACCAAATTGTGTGTTTTTTTAAGCTGAATCCAATGGGAAAAAATAAAATTTGTCTATTTCCAAAATTATATGTAAAAAATTCGAAAAACCCATTTTTGGGGTACAAAACCCCCCCAAAATACCCCTTCGGATAGAGCGATCTGGCTGGTTTTCGAACTTAAAGTCATAAATGTTACTTTACACGTTTATACCAAATTTCATCAAAATCGGATAATTTTTATGAGAGTTATCGTGCTCACGGACACACACATATATATATACAGTTTCGAACGAATGGTGTTTTTGGGGTCTGGGGACCTCAAAACGAAAAGTTATCATGGTCCCGGGCCTAGGTCTTACCATGCCGACTACGGTAATAGCTTCTTCCCTATAGGGGAAATTCGCTAACACTCTAAAAATATAATATGAGCTAAGACGAGAGCGGTTTCTGCAGTAGAAACCCACAATGATGTTTCCTTGACCAACTCATTAATGCCATTCCTCGGCACTTAAGGCTGAAACGAGAATGATTCATTCATTCAACCGAGTCAGAAGTTAAGTTAACTGTTGTCAATAAGCAACTACTTGTATAAAATAATGGTTTAAAAATTTACTTAGTATTCAGAATTATGATAACGATGATGAGTCACACATCCCAAAAGCGTTTTGTGTTAGAGCAATTAAATTACAAAAATGACGTCACGAGTTGGTTATTAATATAGTAAAAATAAATCAAAGCTAAACAAATAATGTAATAATAATAAAGTGTAGTTAATTCCCCGCAAATATATGCATTCTCGTTAGCATTCATATAGATCTATCAGCTTATAGGATATACTGTTACCAGTACAGTATATATGATTCTGAGTCAAATATAACGTACAACTTTAGTATTAGGTAACTATTTAAAGTCCCTTTTCAACAGCGTGCCAAAGAACTTTCCAGTAAACATCGACCCCTTCAGATAGTGTACAGCTGCATCGACCCGCCTGCGGAGAACGCATGGAAAATGCATGCTAATAAATCCTTCGCCCCTGAGTTGGGATTATTATTTAATAATGGCAACCACTACTTAACAACCAATGGAACTGGATTTTAGCTGTCCATGTAGGGCTTACTCATTTTTACTTTTTTTTAAAGAACTGGATAATTCTTCATAATGACTTGTTTGCTCAGAAATTTCGTCTTTGCGGTGTCTTTGGAGCACCTAGAACCTGATCGGGTGTATTTTAAACTGACAGGGCTGCGCTTTTGTTATAGTTGTGAATATTGACAAAACTGTTAACTAAGAGGGGGCTGAGTCACGAAATATTTGGAGTTTATATATGTTTTACCCATAAGATAATGTTGAACAAGCCCGTACCTCCTCAACGGATGCTCCTATATAGTTGAATTATGGCTCATTTTAAACAGAAAGAAAAAACCTAGCGATTTCAGTGAGTAAAATTACGATACCACAAATAATACCCCCGTCGCAGCAAACCTGCTTACTCAGCGAATTTCCTATGAAGGAATATATTTCTTACTACCCATAAAGCCACTTACCAAGTTTCATAAAAATACTTAAATAAATAAGTGATATATAGCATTTTATTTATTCTCTATAAGAATAACTTTAGGGCTGAGAACGCAGGTTTGCTGCAACGAGGAAGATAAAAATGCGGGTTTTTTGCAATTATCAATATAACTCAACCAGGTGAAGCTATATACCAAGTTTTAATGATTTATGTTCATAATTAAGGGAGATATAAAGCTTTCCGTATTCTCCATAAGAATAACATTAGGGATGAGAATGCAGGTTTGCTGCTAAGAGGATAATCAACAAAAAATCAATTTTTTGTGGAAATATCAATATACCAGTACTAGGTGAAGCCACCTACCAAGTTTCATCAATATACGTTCATAAATAATCGAGATATCAAATTTTAAATATTCTCCTTAAGGATAACATTGGACAACATACTGTGTTTAGCATTTTGAATATCACGGCAACGGTTGGACGTAGAATCACAATTTAAACACCAAAATGATTGTTTTGTAGAGCTAAACTGATTGGTAAAAGCAAATGTGAAGTTTACATAGAAATGAACTGAGCAAAAGCCAAAAACCTTTTTCCCATTAACATGGGAGATTTTATGAGCAAGTTTTTTGGATTTTCTCCGCAACCACTTAACCCAGGTTAATAATTCAAAATACCATATTATTTGTTTTTTTATGCTCTATAACATGGCCAAAACCAAAATTAAGTTTTTTAAAAATTTTAGGGTGAAAAATGCAAAAAACTGATTATTGGAAAATTTAAAACCCCCATAAACCCCCCTTCCCGTGGTCCGATATTTCTGGTTTTCGAACTTAAAGTCATGAATATCACTTTACACATTTGAGCCAAATTTCATCGAAATCGGACGTTTTTTACTCAAGTTATCGCGGTAACGGACACATATATATATATATATATATATATATATATATATATAGATATATATATAGATATATATATACATATATATAAATTTGAACGAATAGTGTTTTTGGCATCTGGGGACCTCAAAACAAAAAGTTATCATGGTCTCGGGCTTAAGTCTTACCATGAGACCTACGGTAATAGCTTCTTCCCTATAGGGGAAATTCGCTAATTCCCTATATGGGAAATTCGTTAATAATTATTCAATACAATTCAGAAATTTGTAGTTTTAACAATATTATATGGGTGAACTATGTGTGATATTACAATTCTGCTCCTTGAAATCGCTAAGTTTTTCGTCTCTTTAAAATGAACCATAGACCACCCTTTGCGGATAATCCGTTGAGGAGGGAAGGGCTTTGAAGGTTAACATCGGCCTAATGGGAGGAGCAGGTAGGCACATGAAAAAATATGTGATTGAACCCTCTTTTTAAAGCAATAGCAACTTTTTATTAAAAAAACTATCAAGAACTAGATAATAATTGTGTTATAGTGATTGACGTGTTTACAAAATATAATAGGCCAACACGAAATAATCCATTTTAATGTTAACGAGTCAAAAATACTCCAAGTTATGTTTTCGAATAACCTTAAATTTAAAATTAATTCGTATTTCTAATCTGCAGTTATTTATGAGCTCACGTATAAGTTACCGTGCATGAGCTAATGGTTTGACCAATGACTACATAAACTACAACCTACTGACAAATTACGTTAACAATTAAGCAAAACGTTATCACATATCTACCACTAGTGCAAACGTACACGAGTTCGCACGCAGTACGCTGACGTTCGGGAAGTGAATTTCCGCATAAAAAACTATAAAAACTCAAAATCAGTTAAAAACATACATTTATTCCAATTTTTATTCAAATCTGAATATATTGATTTTTTGGCTGTTCTGATGCTCCTGGTTCTATTTACCTGCAATGGTGGGAATACAATTTTGCACATTATAAGGCTAGGAGAAGGTCCAGTTAGGCTTTAAAGTAGGCGTGAGGTTGTTGGGGATGATAAAAGTACACCAACAAATGAATAATAGGCTTTTCTAATGTAAAATCCCCATAAGACAACGTACTGTGTTTGGTCGATACACATTTTCCTTAATAACTCGGTAAATATTAATGCTAGAATAACGAGAGGGGGCTTAAAAGTTTTTTCACCCTGATTCCCATCTTTTAACATGCGTTAATTTCACATCCGGGGCTTTTCTGACCCTTTTTGGGTCCAAAAACTCGAAATTTGAAAGATTAATCCCCAAAAAAGGGGTTTCGAGTTTTCCGATTGTTTTGCCCAACGAACTTGTCCAACAGATTATAGAAAGGAACGTCCCTACCAAATTTGAAGTAAATCGGACAAAAAATGCGACCGCTAGAGTGCATACACACACACACACACACACACACACACACACACACACACACACACACACACACATATATATATATATATATATATATGTCTATATATATATAAAATTTTGAACGACCCCCCAAAACGTGTTCAGGGGGTCACGTTAGGAACTTCTATGGTGGTCCCGGGCTTAAGTTTCACCGTGCGGGTCATGCTAATAGTTCACTTTCCATAGGAAATTCACTAACAATACAGTTCAGACTGACTATGCAAACTTGACAATGCACAGAAGAAACACATACAAATTGCTTACACCCGGAAATAAGTTGCAGCCGTGAGTTCGTCTGGATGAAAAGTCGAGCAGTGATATATTGTGGTACGTGTGACTCTTGGCACGGGGCGATGAAGAGCGTGCCAGCAGCTACTGGGTCACTGTATCCGACGATCGTCTGGTCCTACAGTTGAGATATTACTGCTTTGTGTCTGCGTGCCATCTACGGCACTAATCAATAAGAACCCGACTGTAGACCCTTGCTTCTACTGCCTTGAGACGTACTTTAACACTATTCAACCATAGATTAAGCATACTCCTTATGAATGGGAATGGGAAGTATCTGGCTATGCAAACGAATGCACGCATAAAATGTCACTAAATGACTTAAAACCTGCATTAAAAGTAACCAGCATCCAATGGTTGCTGTAGCAAATAGTCTCGGTTCTAAATGAAACCATCATCAGGCCAAACAAGAAGTTTGTTTGCATCAGTCTCTTTGAACGAAGGTCGTAATCAAATAACAGAAATATATGTAAAATATTCGCATAAAATGGAGAAAAGTATAGTTTTCATATGTCAGTTAAAGGTTAAAACGACAACCGACACGCTATAACGAAACCACACCGCAAAAAAAAACAATAACTTCCACAATAACAAACATTTAAACGACCTAGCCCGTTTACTCGCTACTTTGATATTGGTTTATTTACCCACCACCACCACCGGTGTGTTTGCTCAACGCGAACCGCGGGCTCTTTGGTTTGACCTAGTGGCCATCTGTATTTTCGTGATTTTTTTGAGTTAGCCTAACAGACAAAACCTGACCTGATTTTGAAACCCCACATATAAAATAATAGTAGTGGATATTTATATTAGTTATACAGAAGTAAGCTTCATACAAAAATAGTTTGTCAATTTATCTATTGATTCTTACGTTCCCCCCTCCACCCGGTTAAGTTAGGAGAAAGAAGAACATCGTACATATAAGCATAGTTAAATCGTATATACCATAAATATTTTAAAGGTCTTCATCTCGTAGACCAAAATACTGCAATCCCGTCCTAAACGCACCGCTAACTCAGAAATGGCAACCGTCAAACGTTTCCAAATGCGATTTTCAAATCCTTCGTTGCAATCGTCCTTGAGAGATCCGGTTTGTGGCAAATCCTAGTAAAAAGCTTTACTTTTCGACTGATTGTGATCCAATTTAAAAACTAAAAGACCAAAGACCAAAAAAACTAAAACGACTACATCGACCAATCCTTTGTTACCCTGAAATGCGTGCTGGCCCATATATTTTGTAGGGTCTCAAGTTCGATTCTCGAAAACTCTAAAATTGTTCGTGTCCAATTTCGAAGAAATTTAAAATGAATGGAAATTTTATGACAACAAAGCATTATTTATCCTCTACAACTTAAAACGACCCGGGAACAAAACAGTTATTCTATATAATATGTTACTTTTTGTAGTCAACCCTATAACAAATTAATATGTTTAGAGTGGTCATATACGATTATAGTCAACCCTATAACAAATTAATATGTTTAGAGTTTGGTCATATACGATTAAAATTTAATTTTCAATTCCTCACGAGAGTAACAAGGGAACTTAAAAAAAATATCTTTCACTTTCAGTTGTTTAAGATTTATCAACGCACCACCGATTACCGCTGGGATTTAACAGCTTTGAATTAAGTTTCATTTTGCTTTATGTACACCTCTGTGTACATACAGACTCCTAATACGTACCACAAACAAAACCAAAGTCAAGACGAAGCTAACTCGTCCCAGCGGACGTTTAACAGTAACCCTGGACGTCACCCTCGCGGGGCGGATGCAGGTGACACCAACGCCGCACAGCCACACCAGTGTCACCGATGTGATGGTGTGATGTGATCACGGTCGGCGCGGCCTCACTCCTAATTGGTCAATCCGGCGACATGCGACATTGGTGCCATCGCGCGTCACTGTAACCGATAGGGCCTACTGGCACCGAGTACTCGGTGTATACTAGCTGTAAATCGCAATCAAATCGTACTTGTACTAAACGATTGTTTCCGGTGTCTGTCCAGGTAACTGATACTGAAATTCTTCAGTTTCGGTTATCTTCACGAAGTCACCGAGTAATCAGGACCAATTACACGAAACTAGCTGTGAATCGTTAACAAATCCAATTTATATACTAAACGATTACTTTCCGGTTTCTGCCAAGGTAATCGATACTGAAATTCAGTTTCCGTTATTTTGTAATCACGAAGGCACCGAGTACTCAGTACCGATTACACGATACTAGCTGTAAATCGCTACAAAATCAAATGTGTACCAAACATTTTGGTATCTGTCAAGGCAACCGATACTGAAATTCAGTTTAGATTATTCTGTCATCACGAAGGAACCGAGTAATCAGTGCCAATTACACGATACTACCTAGTAGCTATTTATAAATCACTAACAAGTCGTATTTGTACTAAACGATTACCTTCCGGTATCTGTCCACGGAACCGATACTGAAACTCAGTTTCGGTTATTCTGTCATCACGAAGGAACCGAGTAATCAGTGTCAATTACACGATACAAGCTTGTAGCTATTTATAAATCACTAACAAGTCGTATTTGTATTAAACGATTACCTTCCGGTATCTGTCCACGGAACCGATACTGAAATTCAGTTTCGATTATTCTGTCATCACGAAGGAACCGAGTAATCAGTGCCAATTACACGATACTACCTAGTAGCTATTTATAAATCACTAACAAGTCGTATTTGTACTAAACGATTACCTTCCGGTATCTGTCCACGGTACCGATACTGAAACTCAGTTTCGGTTATTTTGTAATCACGGAGGCACCAAATACTCAGTACCGATTATACGATACTACAGCAGTAAATCGCAATCAAATCCTGTGTTTGCTAAACGATTACTTTCCAGTATATTTGTGAAGGTAACCGATACATAAACTCAGTTTCGGCTATTCTGTTATCACGAAGCAAGTTAGCAAATATACTCGAATATATCGGTACGCCATCCTAATACTCTATTCTCTAATAAGAGTATGGTTTACTTGCTTTCTTGGTTGGTTGGCTGCTTGCAACTCTGATCTCAAAAAAGGTTCCAACGATTTCTATAATGTTAAAATAAAGTAATAGGGACTCATTTAGTTTAAGTATTAACATGGGGTTTCCTGAGAACAATGACACTAAACCCACTGAATGAACAATATAATATAATAATAATTAAAGTGACCTTAAACATGCTGAAAAGAGTCAAATGAGCTAAGCAAATCTACTCATCCAGTATAGGGAGACATGGTGAAAAATTACTCCAAGCCATCTAAACAAACTGATTGACCTTCCACGAGCAAAGCTCGGTCCTCCAGGTACTGAATCATGATTGGGATAAACTAACTTAATACATCTACATTTCTCATCCGGGGTGAAAATTTGAAGTGAATTAATAAATTGAAAACATAATTATTGCAAAAATACAATAACAATTACAGATGTATAATTGTAACTCAACTGTTTTAATTATGAAGTATACATACAAACAAACAGAAACAAAAACATACAAATAAATACAAATTATAACATGAACAAAGTAAAAACTTACAAAACAGGATTATGAACAGCACTCACCTGAAAAAATAATAAGTTAACATTGTTATATACATTTAGAGTAAATCTAATTTGTATATTTACAACACAAGCATAAACGCTATACTAACGATAACTATCGCGAAACAACTATTTTCAAGGAAGGCTTTAGTTGAAATTCATTCTCACGTAGAGTTCTCTCCTATTCACCCTAGAAGAGCTAAGACAGGATAATCCCAAAAAGATCACCTATTGTCCTTAAAGTAGGTAGTGCTTTCTTTTGTACAAGCAGATGCCAAACAAGAGGCACAACTAATTACATGAGCAAAAATAATCAACCGACCAATCTCAAAAGTACAAAAAAAACAGTATGACATCAATCAATATTGATCCATTTGGCCTGTCATTAATTAGCATCGTGACAATATTAACGCAAACACAACACATTTGACACTCTTGAATTCACCGTATGATGCCGAATTTATCCGGATACCGATACGGACTCCGACCGTATTTTAACCGTATCCAGTATCCTGAATACGCGCAATTCTTGTGCAAAAATAGTTTTTAAACAAAATATACTTTTCTCCAGATTCTTCCACCCACAGCAAGTGTCAGAAACCTCACAATAGACACAAACACACATCACCACTTAAAATACCAATAAATTAAAGTGCAATAAAGACCTAGAAACAATTTAGAATTAAATCGCCCGATAAGAGGAAAAACAAACGACGAAAACCTAAGATCCGGGTGACCAACAAACACGTAGAATGGAAAACAAAATCATGGTGAATGGCAAAGAAACCACTTAAAGCGATAAATTATAGACCACATAACTAGTTGAAATCGTCAAGTAATCAAGCTCACCATCATTACTGCCTTTATTGGCCATCACGACACCGGCTGCGAGGCTGTAACACTAACACTGTACCACTGCAACACCGTACTGCAGCCGCGAGCCCCGCCAGTGTGAATGGTCGCGGCCTAGCCGTTAATTGGCACCGTCAATGGCGTGCCAGGCCGGCATCAGTTATGGTCATATACTCGTAGATACTGGGGCGGCCACACACTTGTAGCTTAACTATATTATTAAATGAATTTCTGGATTTTTTCGGAAATTTTTGGTCTCTTAAAATATTAGTACCGGGGAGAACGAGCCATTCGATTCGTTTCGTGGGAGAAAAAGATGCCCGGCCACTCTATATGCAATCTTTATTCAATGGTTCTAGTCACTATTTTCAAGAAATCTTTTGTTGACACTTTATCTTGTGTAAGTGCTACTTTTGACAGTTACTTGGGTTACTTGAGGTTATTCCTAAGAGCCATTATGATTATTTTGTTATAATTTGAATGTAATCTTTACCAGCTTAACCCTTGCCTTAGCTTTGATCATTTATTTCCTCTAGAAACGCATTACAGTAATTCAGATAACTAGGCAGGTTTCTTCCTTGGTCCGATTTCGCCGTGAAAGTGGACGGACCGGTCGTGCTGCCACCAGGCTAGGGTTACCATGGGGACGATGGGAGAGTGAAACTGTGTGCCTTTCATTACGTCGTGTACTATATTCTGGAAAATGGCATCCAAACGATAGCTGAATGTTACTTTGAGTAAGAAAACTGCTGCCACTATTTGCAACAGTAAATTTCTGCGGGGAAAACATATCCAACTATAACTGCACGCACAGAATGTTTATGTGGACGATAATGTGCGAAATTCGTTTACAGGACAACGAGTTTAAATAAATTATACAACCGTAGAACAACGATTTATTATATTTATTAATCCGGTTCCAATGTTTAAAAGATTACCTTGAGACAAAAAAAGTCACTGGGCAACTTAACAACTTAATTTGAGGAGTTATCTTCACAAATTTCGCAACTTTATGTAATTCTGCTGAGTGGACATCTCATCTAATAACATTTAAACTAATTAAAAATAAAAAAATATTTAAACCAGAAGACTTGCAAGAGCTCTTGATCGTAAGTAACGATTCAAAATTATAAGACATTTAATCATTGAATAAAAGCATTTAACACAGCGAAAATTGTCTAGCAACTAGAATTTAAAATTAGCTCATGCGGTGGTCAGTGCACTGGCGGTTGGCGGTGGGACGATGAACTTGGGAGGAACTAATTTCGTAACGCTCTGGTTAAACTTAATTTGCATTTATATTTCTACGGTCAATGAGTAATTTGCCTGCTTCTAAATTCCTACAGCTAACTTTATTAGCAATAGCATATGCTACTGCAATAAATAATTAGTTGTATTCATGTAAACGAGTGAGCACTCTACGGTGGGCGCTGTGAGTGAATGACTCTTCATTTTCTGACCGACTAAAACAACAGTAGCAAAATGCAGTACGTACAGCGACAATATAGGTTACAACTACTGACTGCAGACGTAAAATAAGGCGTAAGTGCTACAGTACTTGTCGGTTTCAACTGCCTAGTGTTGGTAGGCCTGTGATCAATAATCCGGAGACCGTAAACATGAATATACAAATAATTTTGTTTGTTTTACTAGTGAAAATTGTTATAAAAGGTCCGGATATCCCACCCCATTGTTGATAATGTCACGAATTAATATTCACTAGCAAATCCAGCTGCTCGAATTCAAGCAAACACAGTTATGACGGCTTGAAACCATAAGCTAGCTGATCTTGCTTCTGTACTGTGATTTGTTACCTTCAACAGCTGTCAAATGCTCAATTTAAATTATTACTGATCTTCCGTAAGATTAACATTGCAACGTTGTAGGCCTGTGGGACGTAGCCCTGAGGGTCGATGAAAATTTCATTGATTTTCCGCTAACCTACGCATCGAGACCTTTCCATAGATACTTCAATCATAAAAATCGGTCCAGTGGTGCCTGAGATCTCAGCGTGAAACAAAATCTGCTTGATTATTAAATATTAGGATTTAATTAGACAAGCTATTGAGTGTAGAATACCCGAGGATGCCAAAACAATATAGGCCCTACCAGAAATATAACGATCGGAATGGAGATTTTGTTATAAGGTTTGAGGATGCCAACCAAAACAATATAGGCCCTACCAGAAATATAACGATCGGAATGGAGATTTTGTTATAAGGTTTGAGGATGCCAAAACAATATAGGCCCTACCAGAAATATAACGATCGGAATGGAGATTTTGTTATAAGGTTTGAGGATGCCAACCAAAACAATATAGGCCCTACCAGAAATATAACGATCGGAATGGAGATTTTTTTATAAGGTTTGCAATCTCCTTTTGCTTTACTTATGTACATAGACTACAGCCAACTACAGCCTCCGCATGGAACATATATCTAGCAAAGCAAGGGGTGAGCCGTTACAATACAAGGTGAAATGTACTGATAACATTCTCTTACCAGATCTGGGATTCGAACCCACTGCCATGGCGGTGCGCGGCATGTTCCGAAAATGCATAGCTCCGAAAGGCAGCACTCCGAAATAAATATGTAATTTCGTAGGCATTAGTCCAAAAATTACTCCGGAAATGCACTACTCCGAAAGCAGTATTCCGAAATGAACTGTTCGAAAATATTTTCGGAGTAATGCCTTTCGGAGCTACGCATTTTCCGAGCAATGTATTGCTCTCCTGCCATGGTTTCGAAGTCCGTCGCGGTGACCACTACGCCAACGACTCACACTTAAAATAAGGCCAACGAGGTCATTATTGAAACTAATTACTTGTACTTTAAAGAACACGCAGCCTTCGATTCTAAACCTGACATCGCGCAAGTAGTTATTAAAACGATAGTAAGAGTACAGTACTGAGCATGTTGAGCAATTTACAATAACAAGCCAACAGTCGGAAGCTGTTATACAGTGACACCAGACAGCATAACAAATTAATCATCGCTTACAACGATATAATTAGTCCAGTCGTCCAGTGCAAACTGCTTGGTCATCGAAGAACAGTAATATTTTAGATTATAACAATTCGATAAACAATTTGGTCAGTTAAACCGAAATTCTCATAATTACGACAATAATGTCTAAACCGGTCTACATTATTTAGCTGGAATACAAAAATTAATAAAAAGAAATAACAATAAAAAATAACTAAAATGCCCATTCACAAAATATATCAAGTAGCTTAAGATTTTTTACTTAAATTGTATAACACTTTCAGGTCAGACGCTGCTAAACGGTGAAAGTAGTGGACCGACCGCTGAGAATTACTCAGTAATTGGCGAGTGCTGAGTAATTAGTAAGTGGCCGACCTGAGCTGCCAACGCGGCATTACGATGTTCGATGATTGACGAGGACTAATTATTACTTTTAAGTGAATCAAGAATCAAGCTACAGTATTTAGCAGGTTATTTAGCAGGTTTCTTTCAATTTTGATTACTTTTGGTAGCATTCTTTGCATTTAACTGTTTAGAAACCTCTGTTACAGTAACAAGAAAATACTTGTAAACAATAGCAGAAATGAACAGAAAAGAAAAACTATACCCAAGCTCCAAGGGCCGCTTGGGATTGTGGGATAGACCTGTCCTACAATGATTCTAAGTGTTGGATCTTGAGGGTCCACTGTTTTTTAATTTAAATGAATGCAGAATAGGCTGGTGACAGTAGGGTATTTTGTAAAGTTAAAAAAATACAGAGATTGAACACTTTAGAGTTCATTTGTGTGTTTTTGTGGTAGTTAATTGCTTGAAAACACTGTTACAATATTCCAGCAAACAGAATCAATATATAATTTTACTGTATTTACTAATCAAATATTGCAATTCTACATTAGAATGTCAGGTGGTGTATAATACAACTGAAAAGATTCTACATGTCCAGCTAGAATGTCAAGTTTCTGGTTTGGAGTTCAGCTGCATGAACGAATAACACTTGGAGTTTTTTTAGCTGTTTAGTATGGCTAGGGTCTGTAAATAAGATGTTGAGGAATATTTTGAACTTTATGCTTATTTTAGCAGGTTTGTTCAATTTGTATTACTTTTGGCAGCATTCTTTGCATTTAACTGTTTAGAAATCTGTAGATACAGAAACTAGAAAAGACTTAAATAACCTGAAAGAAACTCTAAAAGATAGTCCTTATAGCACAAAATCATTAGACTATAGGTCAATGTGCATTCTCCTTTTATACAATGGTAAATTAGCCTATTATATTTGTATAGAACAAAACATCTCAAGCGAACGTTAAGGTCCAAAAATGTTTAGTGCCAGTTTTATTCCAGCGAATTAAATGACGTCAATGCTTCATTACTGGCGCCTTTATCAGCCTAGTAAATTACCCAATCTAAACTATAGCTTAACTGGGGTTTTAAAGTTTGTGAAATAAGGCACGATGTTATTTCCCGCTAAATACACCCCTCAGAAGAAAAAAATCCTAATGTTAAAACCTTAAGATGTAAGTGTACAGAATATTAGGGGGGCAAATTCAATTAATCCGTTTAACTAACTTTACAGAAAGGATCACAGGAACGACCTTGGAAACAGCTGTTCTAGAGAAAAATCGAAACTCGCCTCACCTGCAAATGGCAATGGCAAGGTCACCGCCCCCCACCCACAACCCTCCACCCACCCCGGTAAACGTTACGTAAACGCTTAACAATTGGTTGTCAATAAGCTTATTAGACAATGCCTTCCTTCACTCTCGCTTTATACGAACATTCTTCCTCCCCGCTTTCCAATTTACTTCAACAATGAATAGCATTGAAAACTCGCGTAAAATGGACAATTTTATTTATAGAGGGATTTTAATATATTGTCAAAGACATATGCAGCTGTTTTATTACTAATTAACTAAGCTACACTGACAATAATTTATATCCTTGATACGTTATTACCTAGAATGGTTTTTAGGCACTGCATTATCTGTACTTTTTCGTACTTCTGGACAGAAAACGAAACATACAGTTCACTTAAACCAATTAATTATTAGGAGCTTTTGAAATAAGACTTAATAATACCGTAATACCGGATGATAAAATATGTGTATCGTAATAAGGGGTTACGAAAGAAATCTTATCATCCTGTTGTCAAACTCGGCAATTTTGGGGATTTTATGCTAACTTTTACTATTATTAAATGTGTGCACCTATATCTGAACATGTGCAACTCTCTAATCGTTTTTATTTAACGATATTTATATACTCGAAACTAATTAATAAGACTGACACAAAACCGAAGTAAGAATCGTCAGTTTACATTAAGTCATGTTTACGTTTACATTAGAAAAACACATAACTTTTGTTTTTAACGAATTTCCCTTATAGGGAAGAAGCTATTACCGTAGGTGGCATAGTAAGACTTAAGCCCGAGACCATGATAACTTTTCGTTTTGAAGCCCCCAGATGCTGAAACACCATTCGTTCAAAATGGTGTATGTGTGTGTGTACACATATATATATATATATATATATATATATATATATATATATATATATATATATATATTACTTACATATATATATATTACATATATATATTGTGTGTATATACATATATTTACATTTATTTATATCTGTGTGTGTGTGTGTGTGTGTGTGTGTGTGTGTGTGTGTGTGTGTGTGTGTGTGTGCGTCCGACACTATTTGTGTCTATGTGTCTATATTTACGTGTCCGTAAGCACGATAACTCTCGTAATAAAGGCCCGATCTTGATGAAATGTGATACAGATGTGTAAAGTAGCATTTATTTTAACAAGTTCGAAATCCAGTCGGATCGGACCATCCGAAGGGGTATTTTTTTTTTGGGGGGGGGGTTTGAAAACGGTGTTTTTGGGTTTTTCATAAGTAATTTTTATTGAAATTAAATTTTATTTTGCACCATTGGATTCACCTAAAAAAATTGGTGTTTTTATCATTGCTCTACGCTAATTGGTTACCGAGATATTGAAAGTGCTAAATACAGTACGTTGTCTCATGTTATTCTTATGGAGAAAAAGAAAAATTGTATACATCGCTTATTTCAGGGAGCCCAGCAATTTTTAAACCCTGACAAGTAGGACTTTTTGGCTAAAAAGTAGGACAAAAGTAGGATGAATTCGCAAAGTTGAGACATACCAGCAAGAAAAATACACTAAAGTCAAACCTAATTCCCAACTAATATAGTAATGGATTCTGTATGGACTTTAAATAATTATTAAATACATCAAACACATAGCTCTTGTCATAAGCGTAATTTCAGTATTTTGATTGGAGGGGCAAACATAGTCGTGATCTGATTATTGTGACTTTTAATATATTACAATATAATATGTTCTCCAAATTATTCCAAATTATATATTAAATAAATAATGTTCTCCCCCATGCCACCCCCAAATTACGCCTATGGCTCTTGTAATCTTTACATAATTTTTTAGTATCCCCAACCAATGTGGCCGGATAAGGCCCCAGCTGATAATAATAGAAATAGAGAAACCATTATTATGTGCCATTCATTTATGATATAAAAACAAAATGGTAAACTATAGTTATTTTTATAGACTTTTTCTGAAAATATTTGCAATTTTTACTTTCATAGTGTAGGCCTATGGAGAAAGTATTTTTTTCGTCAGTTTTTTTTAAATTTGAGTTATTAGTACAAATATTTGTTTTGTTGCTCACTGAACCCATAACAAAGTGATTTTTGAGTGATGTCTGTCGGTGCGTGTGTGTCCATGTGCCACGATATCTCCGGGAGTTTTTATAATGTTTTTGGCATTGTGATTTTTGAAGGGTTATTATCCCCCAAAAACACTAAAAAATATGACGAATCCAAATTTCTTAAAAACGGCTCATACGGTTTTAATTAAAATTTAGTGGTTTTAGAGCTTTAAGTTTCCAACAAAATTACACTTCCCAACTTTCTGGAAAAATTCAGGTTCAGAAATTACAGGACTTAAAATTTTCCAAATTCATTTATTTTATTTTTCATACAAACAACCATATATTTTAAATACAATTTACTTATCACCAATTAAAAAAGCTGAAAAACTAAATATTTTAGTATTTTTAATTATTAATCTACAATTACTGGTTGCGGAGAAAATTGAAATTTTCATTCAGCGGTAAACACAGAATGTTGTCCAATGTTATTCTTATGGGGAATACAACAATTAGCATTTCTCTCACATTTACTGATCAATTTCTTTAAAAATTTATATAAGGGTCAAGATAACATTGACCAATAGAATAAATATGATATGATTGATATTCTAAATATGTTGCTCTTTACCCTGGGGGAATGAGGGGGCATTTACCCTCGTAAAACCACTGTGTGTAGCAAAGGATTCTGTAGACGTTTCCAAAAAGGGGATTTGGGTAGAAATTTCTGAAAACAAAGTTATTTAGAAGATTTGCTATACCTTCTACCGTGCTTTATATTCTATGTTGGTGAATAAAAAATATTATTTATTTGTATTATTATATATTTATTGATTACAGTTGGGCTCAAAGGGAGAAAGTATGTGTTAGTTTCCTGATACCGTTTAATTTCGCATTAAATACAAGCAAGCAGGGTTATAAAAACCAAAAAACACTTGGGTTAAATTATTCTGAACAGTAAATGGATGGATCAAAAGCATGAATAAATTCTATAAAACTAGATTTTAGGCTTTCACAACAGTTCTTAATATTATTAACCTTTTTATTAGTTATGCTGTATGTCTGGTTGGTTGAAAGCTAACCTAACCGAAGAACTTCTTTACTACTAAGGAGAAATTCATCTTCTTAAGTGGATGGAATGTTGAGTTTAACTTTCAATATCGCCAAAATATTTTCTGATGTGAAATAAAATAAAATTGTTTACTAACTACAAGAAAAGTATCTTTTTGGATTCCAGCTTTGTTTGATAAAATGTTTGCCTGTAAAACTAAACATTTAATCAGCTCAGTAAAAAAATACATATAAACTGATTGAAAAGTAGGAAAGTAGGACAATTTTGCCAAAAGTAGGATAATTCCTACTTTGCTACTAAAAAGTAGGAATAGTAGGACAACCGGGCTCCCTGATATTTGTGAACATACACTGACGAAACTTGGTATGGTTGTGATTTATTGATGTTTGCACAGAAAACCAATTTTTTACCGACGAATCCCGTGACAGCAAACCTGGGTACTGAGCCCCCATGTTATTCCTACGGAGGATAATTAAAATCTTATAAATCGCTTATTTATGAATGTATATGGACGAAACTTGGTATGTGACTTCACTTAGTTGAGTTCTATTGATGTTTGCATAAAAACCCATAATGTTGCGTTCCTTGTTGCAGCAAACTTGCATACTCATCCCCAATGTTATTCTTATGAAGAATAATCAATATTTTAAATCATTTTTTTTAAATATATTTCTTATGAATCCTTGTAGGTGGCTTAATGTATTATTAAGACATATTATTTATATTCATTGGAAATTCTCTGAGTACGCAAGTTTGCTGCGTCAGAGGTATTAAAACTATTCACGGCTAAAAACCATCAATTGATTTTCATTCAAAGTGTTAATGTGTGCAATAAGTATATAACAGGCTAAATTTATGAATGTACAACATATAAAATAGGCGAAGAGTTATTTTTAACTGGAAATTAATGATCAAATTACAATTCACGTGTGTACATGGTATACAACCGAAAGGTCGGTCAACTCCCCGAGGATCACGTCGAGCGCTAAATGAACACTGCGATACTGCGATGGAATATCCAATACCTCTGCAGAACACCGGGTGTGAAACAAGGCTGACACGCGTCAAAAACGCCAACTATTCTACATTTGTAAGCGAAGTTATATTATTTATTTTTCGTAAAAACTTACTTATAAAAACTAGACCCGACGATAAAAAACGAGTTCGAACTCAGCACAAAAAAACTTACCTAAACTCTGAAATGTATTAGAAAACTAAACGGTTTTTTTAAATTTATAACATCTTTCATTCCGTAGACTAATACCGCCGAATTAATATTATAATGCAGTGATGTATTTAATTTGTATTGATACGTACGTTTATATTTTAGGAATAACAATTAAATATCGTGTATTTTTTTTTTTATTTGTGTTGCTCATTATTTATTTTATTATTAAAACCACAGACAAATGATGAAACAAAGTTTAGGAACAATCTGTATACTTCACAAAGTATAGCATCTGACGTGAGGGAAGCTAATTTCCACATTAAAAAACTGTAAACATTCAAATAACGAGTATTACCCACTTGTGTCAATTGTCGTAAATTTCGGTCCAAGCTAAAATTAGAGACAAGAGATGTTGAATGTAAACAACCCGCGGGATGTAAACACCAGGTGTCAAGCCCACGATGCGACGGGAGCGGAGATTGGCCAGATTTACAAGTGTATAACAGTTGCAATTCGGGGCGAGTTTCTCAGGTGCCCACCATGAGATAACAATACCAAAAAACAATACTTCAAGGAGGATTTTTCAATCAAGTACACTGTACAGTACCACTCACGAAATACTGAATTCTTGTCGTAACATAAACGAGTTAGCACTCAGCACGCGGACGTGAGGGAAGTGAATTTCGACATAACAAACTTTAAATACCCCCGTCGCAGCAAACCTGCATACTCGGCGAATTTCGAATGAATATATAACATAACACATTAAAACACTTCACAGGATTCATAAGAAATATATTCACAAACAAGCGATATTTAAAATATTAATTATTCTCCATAAGAATAACATTGGGGATGAGTACGCAGGTTTGCTGCAACAAGGCACAAAAATAATGGGTTTTTATGCAAATATCAATAGAATTCATCTTAGTGAAGTCACATACCAAGTTTCATCCATATACATTCATAAATAAGCGATATATAACATTTTAATTATTTTCCATAAGATTAACATGGGGACCGAGTACCTAGGTTTGCTGCTACGGGACCCATAGGCGAAACATTTTTTGCACAAACAACAATAAACCACAACCAGATGAAGCTATATACCAAATTTCGTCAGTTTATGTTCATAAATAAGCGAGATATACAATTTTTCTTTTCCTCCATAAGAATAACATTAGACAACGTACTGTGTTTAGCACTTTCAATAACTCAGTAACCAATTGACATAGAACAATGATCAAGATACCAAATTGTTTGTTTTTTTTATGCTGAATTCAATGGTGAAAATTAAAATATGATTTTAATAAAAATTACATGTGGAAACCCCAAAAAATTGTTGGGGTATAAAACCCCCCCAAAACCCCCCTTCGGATGGTGCGATTCATCTGGTTTTCGAACTCGTTCAAATAAATGGTACTTTACACATTTGTACCAAATTTCATTAAGATCGGACCTCTTTTACGAGAGTTATCGTGCTTACGGACACATATATATATATACATATATAAAAATTTGAACGAATGGTGTTTTTGGCATCTGGGGACCTCAAAATGAAAAGTTATCATGGTCTCGGGTTTAAGTCTTACCATGAGACCTACGGTAATAGCTTCTTCCCTATAGGGGAAATTCGCTAAAACAATACTGATTGGTGAAACAATTTTTTGGTGATACTTCAAGGAGGATTTTTCATTCAAGTACACTGTACAGTACCACTCACGAAATACTGAATTCTTGTCGTGACATAAACGAGTTAGCACGCAGCACGCGGACGTGAATTTCGACACAACAAACTTTAAAAACTCAAAACCAGTGTAAAAACATAAATTTATTCCCAGTCAGACTTTAAAGTAGGTGGGAGGGAGGATGCTGGGGATAATAAAAGTACACCAACAAATGAATAACAGGTTTTTCTAATGTAAAACCCCCATAAGACAACGTACTGTATTTGGTCGATACACTTTATTTAATAACTCGGTAAATATTCATACTAGAATAACGAAAGAGGGCTTAAAAGTTTCGCCTCACTAATTCCCATCTTTTTACATCATTAATTTTACATCCGGGGCTTTTCTGGCCCTTTTTGGGCCCAAAAACTCTACATTTGAAAGATAAATCCCCAAAAAAGGGGTTTAGAGTATTCCGATTGTTTTGCCCAACGAACTTGTCCAACTGATTATTGTCCCTACCAATTTTGAAGTAAATTTAGCTACGTTGACTGAGCTACAAAACTGTTAAAACTGTGCAGGAAAGGCAATAAGACGGAAGTATTTGTTAGGCTTAGTACTTTGAATTAAGTAAGTGATTTATCTGCTGCAGATTTATTGTATCATAAACCTTGTTTGGCACCATACTTAACTAACTACATAATCAATAACATAAGAGTTCCAGTTGGAAATTGTTGTTTCTGGATGATTTGAAAATGAGGACGAGTGCTGCTCTAAGAATAAAAACCAAACTATTTACAAGAATGCAAGTTTACAAAACTATCGCATTGAAGCTCATACAAGAATTGTTTTGCATGCAAAGAGATGCAATAATTCAAAATTATGGTTCAACTACCGTAATCATTCATAGCCCAGACACCGATGTTTTCGGATTGGGCTTATTCTTTTGGTGAAGTGATTTCAAGAATGCGAATTGCCAAGGAGTGTGGCTGATAGTTGGTGTTGGGGACAAGAGAGAGAGCTTTAGGTTGCCACTTAGCGGCAGAAGCTCTCGGTGAAAAATTATTGGAAGTCTATAGCTCTTCACGCTTTCACTGGATGTGATTCTACAAGTGAAATTATTGGACAAAAAGGAATGCACTGTGTGTTGTTATAAAATCAGACAAACTTTTAAATGTAGTAAGCCTTTTAAAGGAAAATAACCTCTGCAACTGATGCAGTTACAACATTTATATTTAATAAACGGTATCAGGAAACTAACACATACTTTCTCCCTTTTAGCCGAACTTTAATGACAAAAATATTTGTTATTTACTAAATATAGAATATGAAGTATAGATAAATGTACAGAAAATTGTCTAAGATAGTTTTTTTCAGAAATATCCACCCAAATCCCTTTTTGGGAGGCACTATAGAGTCCGTTGCTACACACAGTGGTTTTGAGAGGGGAAATGCCCCCTTGCCCCCCCAGGGTTAAATAGCAACACATTTCGAACATCATCTGTTGGTCAAATCTAACTTGACCTGCATATCAAATTTTAATGAAATTGATCAGTAAATAAGAGAGAAATGGTTATATTTGTATTCCCCATAAGAATAACATTGGACAACGTACTGTGTTTACCGCTAAATGAAAATTTCAATTTTCTCCGTAACTAGCAATCGTAGAATAGTAATTTAAAATACTAATTTATTTAGTTTTTTAGCTCTTTTTAATGGTGAATAGTAATCTTTTTTAACATTTATGATTTTTTTATAAAAAATCCAAAAAATTGAATTTTGGATGTTTTAAGTCCTGTAATTTCTGAACCCGAATTTTTCAAGAAATGCGGGTGGTGTCATTTTGTTGCAAACCTAAAGTTCTACAAACCACGAAAGTTTAATCAAAATCGTTAGAGCCGTTTTTGAGAAATTTGGATTTTTCATGTTTTTTGGCGGTTTTTGGGGGATAATTACCCTTAAAAATAAAAAATCCAAAAAAAAATGAAAAAAACACCTGGAGATATCGTGAATTAGTACCTACATACCAAATTTCATAAAAATCGGCCCATAGGTTAGGGCTCTAGCTCTGTAAACATCCACACAGACACACACACACACACACACACACACACACACACACACACACACACACACACACACACGGACACACACACACACACAGACAGACATCACGTAAAAACCACTTTTTTGGGTTCAGGGAGCACCAAAACGAATATTTCCACTAACAACTCAAATTCGAAAATTTTTACGAAAACAATACTTTCTCCATATACTATGTATAGGGGGAGAAAGTAAAAACTATATGAAAATAAACGGTATCAGGAAACTGACACATACTTTCTCCCTTTTAGCCCAACTTTAACGAATAAATTGCTTTTTATTTACTAAATATAGAATACAAAGCACGGTCGAATGTACAGAAAATCTTGTAAACAAGTTGTTTTAAAAAACATCCACCCAAATCCCTGCTTTGGAGGCACTACAGAATCCATTGATACACTCGTGG
Source organism: Allygus modestus (assembly GCA_963675035.1). Lineage (NCBI taxonomy): Eukaryota > Metazoa > Arthropoda > Insecta > Hemiptera > Cicadellidae > Allygus > Allygus modestus. The sequence goes on along the minus strand of OY776112.1, from coordinate 29,620,546 downwards.
TTTTAAGAGGGGAAATGCCCCCTATTCCCCCCCAGGGTTATTAAGGGACAACATATTTCGAATTTCCTCTGTTGGTCAATGCTAAATTGACAAGCATATCAAGTTTGAATGAAATTTATCAGTAAATAAGAGAGAAATAATAATTTTTGTATTCCCCATAAGAATAACATTGGACAACGTACTGCGTTTACCGCAAAATGAAAATTTCAATTTTCTCCGAAACCAGCAATCGTAGAATAGTAATTCAAAATACTAAATTATTTAGTTTTTAGAGCTCTTTTTAGTGGCGAATAGTAATATTTTTTTATATTTATGTCTTTTTATGAAAAATCCAAAAAACTGAATTTTTGATGTTTTAAGTCTTGTAATTTCTGAACCCGCATTTTTACAGAAATGCGGGTGGTGTCATTTTGTTGGAGGACTAAAGTTCTACAAACGACTAAAGTTTAATCAAAATCGTTAGAGCCGTTTTTGAGAAATTTGGATTTTTCATGTTTTTTGGCGGTTTTTGGGGGATAATTACCCTTAAAAATCAAAAATCCAAAAAAATGAAAAAAACACCTGGAGATATCGTGAATTAGTACCTACATACCAAATTTCATAAAAATCGGCACATAGGTTAGGGCTCTAGCTCTGTAAACATCCACACAGACACACACACACACACACACACACACACACACACACACGGACACACACACACACACAGACAGACATCACGTAAAAACCACTTTTTTGGGTTCAGGGAGCACCAAAACGAATATTTCCACTAACAACTCAAATTCGAAAATTTTTACGAAAACAATACTTTCTCCATATACTATGTATAGGGGGAGAAAGTAAAAACTATATGAAAAAAGGAAACTCTTTTGATGAAAGCCGATGCCTACACTTCTTGTCAAACCCTTCAGCACATTCAGACATCAGTTGCCTTGCATTTCTGACAGCTTTCACCAAAATGTATTGAGATGCATAGTCCAACTTCATTATTGGACAAACTCAACTGCCCTTTTGAGTGGAATGGTTGGACCTTTTGAATTAGGGCTAAATACTGCTAATACATGGATGGAAGCAAATGCCTGCGACCTCGGCTTATGACATTGATACCTCTACCAGACACTTTCATTCGACCTTGTAGAGGTAAAACATGCCAAACAAACCTGCCAATGTTTTAAGAAAGAAAGTTCTTGTTGTTCGTATACTTCACTTACAAGGAAAAAATTTAGAAATAGTTTTACAAACGACTGCATAGAAGAAAATAAGAGCGACTTCTGCTAAATCAATAAAATGCATCTACACCATAGAAGAATATAAATTGCATCTTAATATAACAAAAAATTAATTTATATAAGCAACTGTAATTGCATTTTATTATTACTAAAACTACTAAAGTGACGCACCATTCGCATATTGAAGTGATATTGAAAATCTTCCAGCCATGTGTCAAGAAATTCAGCCATTGCTCCAAATAATTCGCTGTCAGGCGTTTTCAGGCAATTCACGTTTTCAAGAAATTTTTAAAAAAGGTTAAAATTCAACTAAAAACATATAACTATATAGACTTTTGCCTCACATTTAACTTTGTAAAAAGTCAATTGGAAATTGAAATACAATTATACATTCAGAACACCCGTGTAAGGCAACGTGGGTGGTACACCATGTTCGTTATTAAGTTTTAATCGGCGTTTGCTTCTAACATAAAACTCAAACGAGTTACTTCTTTTGCTTGAATTATTTATTAGCTATATGTTAGTAAAATACTTTCAATATCTACATAAAATACAAATGAAAACATATTTATTTAAAACAAATATTTTAAAAACATTATTTATAGTAAACAGTTTTTAACTCCTAACAAATATTTGTTGTATACTGACCTTTCTTAAAGAACATATGACTTGAAATACATCGCCGTTTTATTCACTGTTCTATGATGTGTAGTTCTCGAGATACAACAGCGGGGATTTTCACAGATGGAGCCGAACGTTCTTTCAGCGCCCGCGTAGTAATTATCAATTAATTTCAATGTAGCCCTCCTTAACATTTTAAACTGTGATAAACCTACTTTTATAGGACTGAAATAATGTATTTACATTTCAATGTGTCAATATTGTTAAATAAACGTTAAATTAAAATTTAATTAAAACTATTTCTAATAAACGCCGCCAAAATATAAAATATTGTAGAAACAGGTGTTTAACTCCTAAACCATAAGACAAACACTTTTTGTATAAATAACCTTTTTTAAAGAACACGTGTTTTCAAACACAACGCCGCTTTATTTACTGTTGTATGTTGTGTGGTTCTCGAGATACAAGCGTTCTAGTAAACGGCGTTTCCGCCATGTTTCCACCCTCCCCCCAAGTTGTCGATCCCCCAGGGAAGCGACGACATACGGTTTTAGCATCACCAAGATGTCCAGAACAATAATCAAAAATAAAATTGCGTCAACCTTTCCGTGCTTACTCAACCCCCCTTAGATCCTGAGCTATACAGACTAGCGGGTTGACACTGACATGTCCTTTACATCAACTATGACTCGACATTCTGAGAGACAATATCAAGCGGCTCGCGCGAGATGTCCAATTCGATGGTTTTTCTTTCGGTTTAGTGACAAAATAAACGACCTCCTCGGTGAAGGGGCGGTCGTGGGTCGTAACGTAATCAGTGTTATCTGTCACCGCCCTCCACACCTCGTTATCGTCATTCCGGTTCACCCGTATTCCGTAGTCAATGGGTAGGTTATCGTTCACTCGCCCTAACAACATTTTCTTTGACAGGGGATACATTTGTTGGTACATTTCTGTTTGGGAAGTAAATCAACTTGTTCGTCTTAATATGGTAAAGGAAGGGATACCCTAATACGTTCCTATCTAGAAGATAAATAAAAGTGTGTGCATTTCTTTAATAGAGAAAGAGGGAATTAAATACACGCGGCTCAAAGGCCGGCCCATCAAGTTTACGTTCAATAAACATGTTGCATTTAACAAGTTGTTGGTAACTTATGTTGAAAGAAAATTGAAAATAACATTTCTTATATAACAAGAGTTTAGCGGGCCCAAAAGGCACTTAACCTGATACAACACAACTTTAGTCACTATGGCGGTTTCAGACGATGATGTGCTTGTTGCAGCGACGTTCGTTGAGCTATGTTCGGGGAGGAAGCGTGCTAAAAGGCGGTATTGAATAAGGCCAAGTTTAATGTCACGGAATTCAGTGCTCGAAAGTGACCTTGATCTAGAGCGGGACGACAGATTTTCTACCGGAGAATTAAGAATATTCGTAAGAATTTTCTTCGTATGACCAGACAGGATTTTGAACAATTAATATCTCTGATTGGCGCACGAATAGCTAGAAAAATACACATTTAAAACCACTGCTTGAGGAATATTCACAAGCACTCCACCAACCTCATCTTCTCTCTGTAACATGGTACAGGTTTTAAGCAGCAAAATAACCTTGTAACATTTTATATGTTACCTTATATTCCATTTCCTTTATATTTGCCGACTTCGTGCGCAAAACAATCTTTATACAACACGAATTTTGTTTTACAACAGGATGTTCCACTGTTTAAACCCGGCTTCAGCTGCACTGGAGTAAATGGAGCACCGCTCATCAGTGGTATGCGGGTTTCGCCGCAATCTTCTAAACTCGCAAACCCGCCGCAAGTCGCAGGCTTCGGAGCACTCCAGAGTGATGGAAAACTATTTCGGGAGCACCCCACGATTTGTAAAACCTCCCTTGAGGAATACCATAAATATTAGGAACAAGAAAAATACATCGTGGCTGGAAATAATTAAATGAATGTATCCATAGCTAGAAAGAGAAATCTATCGAAAACAGACCATTTCAAATGTATAAAACTATATCACTACAATATTCTCAAACTAATCTAAACTCAGTAATGTCTTAGAAAAATAAACATTTTTAATGAATTTATAAAATCGTTCATTCAGTAGACTAATAATACCGCAGAATTATGCAGTGATATATTTAATTTGTATTTAATTGGTGTTTATCATTATTTATTTTGTTACTAAAAGCACTTAAAGTTAAAATCGAAGTTTAGCATCAATCTGTGTAATTCGCTAAGTCCAACATCTCACGAACACTTGACAAGTGTGGCAGGTCAGTTTCATTGATCCCGTGTCCACTGTATTGACCATTGACCCAGTCAAGTGTTATAAACTAAGCCACGACCGAGAGAAGTAAACAAACAATAAAAACACAGCTGTTAAATCACGTGGCCACGGACGACCTAGCTGCGCAGTGTGCAGTTTCGACCCAACGCGCATGCGTCCGGGACCGAACGGCCTTGTGACGTCACTACAGAAGATAAAGCGGTCAAGCAAGTGAGGCCAGCGAGGTCTACATCGCTGAGTGAAGCAAGCGTTGTACGTTGTTGGCCAAATTCTTATGAATAAAAAACGCAGACGATTATTACGAACTACAATCAAAAAGCAAACAGAAAATACCCCCGTCGCAGCAAACCTGCGTACTCAGCGAATTTCCAATGAATATATATATCTTAATAGCACATTAAGCCTCTTACCAGAATTCATATGAAATATATTCATAAATAAGCGATATTTAAAACATTCATTATTATCCATAAGAATAACATTAGGGATGAGTACGCAGGTTTGCTGCAACAAGGAACAGAATAATGGGTTTTTATGCAAATATCAACAGAACTCATCTAAGTGAACTCATCTAAGTCACATACCAAGTTTTATCCATATTCATTCATAAATAAGCAATATAAAACATTTTTATTATTCTCCATAAGAATAACATGGGGACCGAGTACCTAGTTTGCTGCTACGGGAACCATAGGCGAAAAATTGTTTTTTTTTGTTCAAACAACAACAAACCACAATCAGATGAAGCGATATACCAAGTTTCGTCAGTTTATGTTCATAAATAACCGAGATATAAAATTTGTCTTTTTCTCCATAAGAATAACATTGGACACCATACTGTGTTTAGCACTTTCAATATCTCAGTAACCAATTGACGTAGAGCAATGATCTAAATACCAAATTGTTTGTTTTTTTTAAGCTGAATTCAATGGTATAAATTAAAATTTGATTTAAATAAAAATTACATGTAAGAACTACAAAAAACCATTTTTGGGGTACAAAACCCCCCTTCGGAGGATGGTGCGATTTGTCTGGTTTTCGAACCCGTTCAAATAAATGGTACTTTATATATTTGTACCAAATTTCATTAAGATCGGACCTTTTTTACGAGAGTTATCGTGCTTACGGACACATATATATACATATATATATATATATATATATATATACATATATAAAAATTTGAACGAATGGTGTTTTTGGCATCTGGGGACCTCAAAACGAAAAGTTATCATGGTCTCGGGCTTAAGTCTTATCATGAGACCTACGGTAATAGCTTCTTCCCTATAGGGGAAATTCGGTAAAAGTCCTCACGTATTCTAATAGGCTGTATGTTTTATAAGGGTTAATTAATTGAATGGTCAGTGTATTTTTCTACAATATCTGCGAAGATGACGTACCCAAAGCTTATCATTTTTTTGTATATATATCTATGGTTAGTTCAACAGTTTCTACACAATTTTCTATTTCCCTGACCCTTCTATAAAACTCCCCTGACCAACTTCCGAAATATGTCTTAGTATTTTCTCTTTATAAACAAGCATGTGTGCACAATTATTATATTGATATGTATCATATTAAAAGAATAAGGCGATTTTTGTGTAGAAGATTACGGCCTAACTATACTGGGTCGATTTTGGTGATTTACGTGTCGTTTGAAAGCCCTTAACGTTGTGCCTTATGGGGGTCTCAAGTCAGTGCCTGGAACCTGGAACCAGAAACCCTTCGGAAGCCCTCAAAGTACGATTTTGGCCTATTTAAATAACATTGGACAGCAAATCAAAACAAAAGAAGCAGAACAGCTGGGATTAAAGATACAAACATAATATATGGTTTGCTAGTTATATTTAATATGTAAAACATAATTTTCTATATCATGTACGACATAAATGTTAGTAAAACAAAATTAAATAAATTGATCCCAATAATTGAAAAGATATTAAGAATAAACTCCTTAAGAATCCTTAGATCATCAGCCAATCATTGGGACTCTCCCTGAAAAATACTGCTACAACAGATTGTATACAACCTCGAGCAAAGCATCCCCTCAGTTGTTAATAATCATCGGAATCAAATGGAATAATAAAAGCACCAAATTGCCATGTAAATGTTATATGATGCCTCACAGGAAGTTATTCTTGTTGTGGAATTAGCTCTCATAACCTATTTTGAGACTTGAATGAATTTTGTGAAGTAGCGTTAAGGTGGAATACTAATCAATATTGTCTATAAGCTGCTTATTCATTTTCATATCTTTGGTACGTCGGGTAAAACCGTACCAAAATAAGCTTTATCTCTAGGTTCCCTAACTTTCCCCTGACCATAGAAACCCTGAGTAAAGACCATTTTACAGCCTTAATTTAATGGGTGTGATAACATCACATCAAGCGAGTAGCTTCGCCACAGTACAAAAATACACAACCAGGAATAAAACATTATCATATTTATCAGATTTAGGCTATGGGAAAGTTTATTTTTATGGATACCGGTATCATAATAATTATGAGGAATGGGACTCTCACAAAGAAGTTTTATACATAGGTAGTCATAAATTTAGGTAATGTATAATCAAAAACACTGTTTGCACATCAAGTAGTACCTACCAATTAACTTTTTGGTAGTGTTAGTTGATAGGTTTTCACTATTTAGGCCCATACAGTAGAAATAGTGAACTAACAAATGGTCCTTTGAACTCATTTTAATTTTGAAATAATTATAAATAAATAATTCATTGTTAACAAGTGACAAATTAATAAAATATATACATGAGATTGAATTTCTTTGTAACTTATTGTTAATTGAATTCAACAACACTTGTTACGTAATGAATTATATTTGTGATGTCACCATATTAAGTTGATTGTTTTATTCATGTTAAATCTATTTATATAAATACCACGTCAATAAAGGTAAATTATAAAATGTTTAACCTGCCAATAAATCAACGTAGTAGGCCAATTCTGTTGCTACTACGCTTGTAAACTGATCAAGCGGTGGTATTTATAACTGACAAAGAATCAAAATAGCCGAGGTGCACGTCATTGGAATGAAGACACACCTTCTCAGGACACAGAAGCACATTCACCAATTGGTCCATATGATTTGATACATATTACTAAAAGGCTAAATTTTAAAAACACATCCTTGGCTAAGTGTGCTTAGTTTTGGTAAAGAACAAAACTACAGCAAAAATACTTAAATATGCAATTGTCTTGGGCCTAGGCTAAGTAAATTTGAAACAAGTTTACGCTGAAGTAAAAAATGCAAATTTCCATTTTTAAGACTTTTAACAATTAAATATGATGTTAAAAATGTACCAATTAAGTTTAACATTTTTTAAAGAATTATTATTTTTCTTGGCTTTTCAGATGCGCCTGGTTTAATTTATCTGCAAATAGCTGTTCCCACAGGCTTCGCCCCACAAATACTAATAATACTAATGTGTGCTGCATTCTGTGGTTATTCCGTGGAACTACTACGAATCAAGATCAGCTGATTGTATTTTCATCAGCTCACACTTAAAGTGAATGTCCATAAGAATAAAACAGGATTGGAACTTGACTCCCCATGGGACGGAGCCCTATGGGAATTTCCTAAAACCCTTTCTTAGTGAGCAAGTGAGCACCCAAGACCCAAGAGGAAGGTACAGTATGTTCCAAATTTCATTGCAATCCGTTCTGTGGTTTTTAGCGAATTTCCCCTATAGGGAAGAATTAGCGAATTTCCCCTATAAGGAAGAAGCTATTACCGTAGGTCTCAGGAAGACTTCAGCCCGAGACCATGTTAACTTTTTGTTTTAAGGTCCCAAGATGACAAATACACGATTCGTTCAAATTTATGTATATATGTGTCCGTGAATGCGATAACTTGAGTAAAAAACCTCCGATTTCGATGAAATTTGGCTCAAATGTGTAAAGTGACATTTATGACTTTAAGTTCAAAAACCAGAAAAATCGGACTATGGGAAGGGGGGTTTCTGGGGGTTTTAAATTTTCCAAAAATCAGTTTTTTGCATTTTTCACACTAAAATTTAAAAAAAAAACTGAATTTTGGTTTGGACCATGTTATGAGCTTAACAAAAATATAATATTTTTAATTACGAACCTACGTTAAGTGGTTGCGGAGAAAATGCAAAAAAACCTGCTCATAAAATCTCCCGTGTTAATCTTATGGGAAAAAGGTTTATTGCTTTTCCTCAGTTAGTTTTAATGTCAACTTCAAATTTGCTATTACCAATCAGTTTAGCTCCACAAAACAATCATTTTGATGTTTAAATTGTGATTCTACGTCCAACCGTTGCAGAGATATTCAAAGTGCTAAACACAGTACGTTGTCCCTATGGAGGATAAATAAAATTTGATATCTCGATTATTTATTGATGTATGTTGATGAAACTTGGTATGTGGCTTCACGTAGTATTGATATATTGATATTTGCAGAACAAAATGATTTTTTGTTGACTATCCCCGTAGCAGCAAACCTGCATACTCAGCCCTAATGTTATTGTTATGGAGAATAAGAAAGTTTTACATCTCCCTTAATTATGAACATAAATTAATAAAACTTAGTATGTAGCTTCACCTGGTTGAGTCACATTGATATTTGCTAAAAATACAAATTTCTTATCTTCCTCGTTGCAGCAAACCTGAGTACTCAGCGCTAAAAAAAAATAAAATGCTATAGATCACTTATTTATTTATGTATTTTTAGGAAACTTGTAAGTTGCTTTATGTGGTAGTGAGAAACATATGCATGCATTAGAAATTCGCTGAGACGGGGGTATTGAGATTTCGTGGAGAGTGAGTGAGTCAGTGGTATTTGGATTTTATATTTGATGATACAGGTTAATGTTCAACATTTTAAGGTTAGGGGGAATTTTAGTTTAGTAGTCATGGGCTAGCGAGCATGTGCTCGCTGTCATGGGCGTACCCGAGATGATAAAACTACGCCAACTTATGAAAAACAGATATTGCCAAAGTTAATTTCTATAAGACAACATGCGATAGCCTAACTATTTACTGTGTTTTGTAAATTAATGTTTTTTTTTATATTTCAAGAAATATTTCGGCTGGAATGCTGAGAGGGCAAAAAAGGTTTTGCTTTTTATGTCCTATAGTGTTATACGTCCTAAATAGGCCTACATGTCTTTTACATACAACGCAGCCCTTTTTGGGCCCAAAATCTCGAAATTTGTCTTTAAAATTCCATAAGAAGAGGATTAGGGGTTTTAAATGTTTTGCCTAACAAACTCATTCAACTGTTTATAGAAAGGAAGGTTCGTACCAAGTTAGAATTAAGTTAGAATTAAACGGGACAAAAATGTGACTAGTAGTACAGTAGAACCTCACTAATTCTCAATAATTCCGAAAACCTCTATAAACCTAATTAGTAACTATTCCCTTCAGAAAACCCCTATTATTCAAAAATAAAATACCGATAATTCCAAGTGTTTTAAGGCATACTGTAGCCTCTAAAATTTAATGTCCATACTCGGGCCTCTAAAATTTGAATTCTGTTGCTGTAATTCGAAAAATTACCTCTTAAATTCCAAGTTAACCTCTACAGTACAAAATGTGATACCGTAAACCTCTGAAATTCAAACTTAACGCAAAAAACAAGCCTGTTGAAACATGAACAAATGTGTATACTAAATTTCCTACACATCTGAATGTTTCATTTCCTCAAAACATTGACGTTTGTTTTAATATATGAAACTTCCTTTAATTCAAATTAAATTGGCTGTCACCTGAATTTTGAATAAGTGAGGTTCTACTGTGTATAAAGTTTTTAGCGACCGCCCAAAACGTGGTAGGGAATTACACTCAGAATTTCTACCCTGGTCCCGGGCTTAAATGTCACCGTGACAAATAAGACAGTCCACTGTATGAGCAAAGATTACACATGTACTCTTTGGGATGAGCAATTTAAAGGTTAAAGCATTGACTATAAATACTGAAGTATAGACATCTCATTGCCATTATAAAATCTGTCCCTAGTTTTGTGTGTGCCAGGATTCAAAGAGGATGTAGGTAGATAAGATAAAATAATCACCAACAGAGTAAACTTCTGTCAAATATTACTTATCTTCTCAAGAAGGGGATAATAAAACAGTTGGTGTGTCAGGAAGCAAACATAAGTTGATTTCCACTTACTTTCTAAGGTGGGGATATTTTATTCAAGTTAACGTAAATAACTAAAATAAATAGTTGACAGCAGCACAATCTGTCTGGACCTAATCAAACTACATCCACTTCAAATTCTCGCAAACATTAAAAGTGGGACAGCTGGGCCATTTAGATGGGATGACTTCAGTATACATAGTCAACGGTTCAAGTTAGGACAACTTTTTATTAATACAGTTGGGTTTCACTTTTAGCAAACTATAATTCAGTTATGACTGATGGTGGCAAATACTTCTGAGCTTAATGCATTCAAGTGGAAAAGATGTATTCTAAAAGACTGATGTTTAGATGACGATCACAGTCATCTCCCACTGAATGTTTGCTTTTACAAATGTATTTTTAAAGGCAAACATTTAGCAAGATAACTGTTTGAAATTTGTCAATGTACTGTATTAGTTACTAGCAGATCAGTTGCAGCTTCGCCCGCATAAACTACGACACCTGTGTGAGGGCCAATGTAAAATTTAACAGTTATCTGCAAACCTTTGCATTGAGACCTTCCCATAGGTAGCCTACTTCAATCATAACAATCGATCCAGTGGTTCCTGAGATCCCACCGTGACAAAAAATCTGCTTGTGTATTAAATATTAGGATAAGAATATGGCCTAAATGGTACTTGACAATGTCCACACATTCTTGTATGGTTACAATGTCCCTAATACAAATATCATTATCTTAAAATATAACAAGATCAAACCGAAACTCGTTATTACACACAATTACATAGTAATAACCACTCATCCATTAGGAAAAACTTTGTTACCGTGTGCCTTTTACAATGTTGTTTCCTTTCAAATTATTTATTCAGTAATAACTTTTCTACTGAATTATTATTATTTAACAATTGTTACCTAAATGTGGTCTTCACGATTTATTTTACTGAAATTTAGTTTATTTTTTGGAGGAAACATAACTTTTTATTTAGAAAAATTGTTACTTTATCAATTACAATGCTGTTGGTTATAACCCTTGAACTTTTGAGCAATGGGCTTAAAAAAGGAGCAAATACTGGATTGTTTTTTCTTGTAAAATTAATCTTCCATTGTTTATTGTCGACACAGAACACTTGGTTGGGCGCTAAATGTTGTTGTGTTATTCGACATTAAAAGAGAGTCTAAAGTTGCGTTAGAAATGTAAGTGCAAAAGATATGCCTGCTAAGTATATTCCCTCGGGGTTGAGAGCAAGGGCCACAGAGGACCCGAGTCTACTCAACTGGATCGAGTATGGTATCTCTACAGTTAAAAATACCCATGCTTAGTAAAACCTAAATTACTTAATGCCTACAAAGTATACAATACAATATTTAGCCTATTTAATATTTATAAACAGAATAAGATAGTAATGGCATTGAAAATTATTTATAAATTCTATCAATTGCAGGAAGAATGCTCAATATATATATACTAAACTGTGAGAAAATTCCTGTCTGTACAGCATTCTGCGTTGCAAATGTGCAACAATCTTTAAGATGGCTGACCCTAACTACTGTTAAAATGTTTGTAAACTTATACAATCAAAACTTCAACATATCAATTGGTCTCTCTCACAGTCTGTAGTGTGATTATTTAATTTTGTGAGATGAATAATAAAACTATGATTATTGTTGAGATAGCATGATCTCAGCAAACTGTTTCCAGTTTCTAATCTTAAGAGGTTTCAGCAAAAATCTTGAATTTCAAAGTTTTACTTCTAAGGTACCATAACATTTTTAGGTAAGTTTTTAGTAAGCGTGAGTAGTCGTGCCGTGCAGTCCTGTACCGCACCGGTGTTCTGTTTTGTACCTGGGTTATGTTTGGTTTTATTTTTCCATTTGCTTTATTTCTAATGGTTTAACAGTTCTCTGTTTTAGCTTTTTGTGTTTTTCTAGCATTTATTTTTATTTTTAGCGAATTACCCCTATAGGGAAGAAGCTATTACCGTAGGTCTCATGGTAAGACTTAACCCTGAGAGCATGATAACTTTTTGTTTTGACGACCCCAGATGCCAAAAACACTATTCGTTCAAATATCTATATAAGTATGTATAGGCTATAATATGTGTCCGTTAGCTCGATAACTTTTGGAAAAACATCCGATTTCGATGAAATTTGGCACAAACGTGTAAAGCGACATTTATGACGTTAAGTTCGGAAACCAGAAAGATCGGACCATGGGAAGGGGGTTTTAAATTTTCAAAAAATCAGTTCTTTGAATTTTTTACCCTAAAATTTATAGAGTTAAAAAAATATATATAGTATTTTGAATTATTAACCTAGGTTAAGTGGTTGCAGAGAAAATCCAAAAAACAAGTTCATAAAATCTCCTACGTTAATCTTTGGGAAAAATATTTTAGTATTTCCATAGTTATTTTTACTGTAAACTTGACATTTGCTAATACCAATCGGTCCAACTCTACAAAACAATCATTTTGGTGTTTAAATTGTGATTCTACGTCCATTTGTTGCAGAGATTAGTGCTAAACACAATACGTTGTCTAATGTTATCCTTATGGAGGATAATTAAAATTTGATATCTTGATTATTTATCAATGTATATTGATGAAACTTGGTGTGTGGCTCCAACTAGCACTGGTATATTGATATTTGCACAAAAAAGATTTTTTAATGATCGTCCCCATAGCAGTAAACCTGCATACTCAGCCCTAATGATATTCTAATGGACAATAAGTAAAGCTTTATATCTCCCTTGATTATGAACATAAATGTTTAAAACTTGGTTACGTAGCTTCACCTGGTTGAGTTTATAATTGCATAAAAACACATTTCTTATATTTCTTGTTGCAGCAAACCTGCATACTCAGCCCTAAGTGCCCATACACATATTACATAACACACTTAAGGGGGGGAGGGGGTATGGCGTAGCGTTATATGGGGAGAGGTGGGGTTTGGATCAGCGTTACGTAGCTCACACATATTAACCCTAAGTGCTGGCGCGCTCCCGTATCTTTTGATACCGTTATAAATCGTTCAAAATTTAAAAATAATCAAATTAATATCTAAATTAAAGTTACAGTTTGTTATATAAAAATACTTCTGTCAATACTATTTTAATAACAGTTAAACTAAAAATAAATACATAACGTGTTTTGAGTAAGTTCTGTATTGTTTTACACCTATGTTTTGTGTTGTTTTAGAGTGTAAAATCATGACTGGATACAGCAATGCCTTCCACATCTTAAGTTTTTTAAGGTGTTTTGTATTTGTATTAGTTATAAATTAAATTAGTAACGTTTTAGCTGAGATAGTTTATTTTGTTGCTTATATTATTAGTTATAGTCTTGTTTATTTGAATACATTTTGCTTTGAAATAAGTTATAAAAAATGTTGTTAAAAGAAAGTAATTTAAAGTTTAATGATTCATTGAAATCCATTCTCCAAATTGCTAATATAGCCTAACTAAGTTTAAAAGGTTTAAGCTGTTTTAAAGCCAACTACGATTGAGTTACATAACACATAGGGGGAGTGGGGGGGGGATGCTCAAGCGTTATGGTGCGTTACATGGGGGAGGGGGGGTCTGAAATAACAAAAAAAGTATTATGTAATATGTGTATGGCCCCTAATGTTATTCCTATAGAGAATAAATACAGTACATTGCTATATGTAACATCACTTATTTATAAATGTATTTTTATGAAACTTGGTAAATGGCTTTATGTGGCAGTAAGAAACAAATACATGCATTGGAAATTCGCTTAGTATGCAGGTTTGCTGCGAAGGGGGTATTTTATTTTGGTACTTTGGTATTATACGGATGCCACCCTTATGCAGCGCGCTGCAGCAGTTATGTTAGGATGGGTTATCATAAAAATGATTGTAGGACTTTCCTTGTTTCGTTACGAATCGAATGATACCTGATGAGTCATACTTCCGGCCACCAAACCCCCTCCAAATAGGCCAAGGTCAGGTCGTTGACCGGAGCGCGCGCATCACCTGTCACCGACTGTATCTGGGTCAGTGTCATGAGTGATTTATTGCCGTGCACTACGTTACATTTGTTTTCATAATGAGTGACGTTCTTATGGTGTGGGATTTACCTCGAAATGAAGAGGAAACCGTGCGTATTTTTATGATAAACCATCCTAACATAACTGCCGCAGCGCGCTGTATATTTGGCGGAGTACCTGTGGCGATCGGGTCTCGCTGCTAGCGGCGGCGACGCATTCAACACGATCCTAGCGGACATCGCTGCCTTTTGGGAGGCACAACACAAAGACCGCTCATCAGAATGATGTAAAATTTGTACAGTAAGTCAATAAAAGTACGTTTTTTCGAATTATGTAGTTATCCTTTGTATCCGGTAAAAATTTAACCTCCAAAAATAGTGGAATCCGTATAATACCAAAGTACCTTTATTTTATTTATCAACGGACAACCATTTTACAATAATATTTATACCATATGAAATAACTTAGGATTTGTTGAAAAACAGTTAACAATAATAACAACAACAAGTGATAACAATCAAATTATGATAATAATAAATATAAGTTATTGTCTGGATTGTGCCTTTAACATTTTGTGTCATTTTGTTATGTTCTATGTATTTTTCTCACCTGAAGACGGGATCAGATTCCAGATCCCGAAACGTCGTGAAACTTGCTTTTACTGATCAGTGACGGAAAATGTCCGCAATAACAATCTTTTAAACAACATAAACTCACCAATGCCAAATTTTAAACGAACAGGTAAAAATGCTGTAAAATTGCTTAAAGTCCACAGTGTAACTTGAAAATATACACCCAAACATTCGGTAAAACTTCACCCGATAACCATCAACAAGGGAATGAAACAGAGCACCTAAGCACTTGGTAAGCACTGAGTTACATGCAGGTAAGTAAGGAAAACAAAAGCATGCTAGTCAAACTCAGGGAAAGTAACTTGGTACACAGTACTTTCCAGTTTACTTGGTACAGTACTTATTAACTTGAAAATAAACCGCCACTAACTTAGTAAAGAATAATCTGGTAACCATCAACAAGGAATTAAACAATGCATCTAAGAAGTACTTGGTAGAAAGTAAGGCACATAGCCTACACGCAGGAAAACAAAAGCAGTCTAGTAAACTCTCAGAAAGTATTTAAGACTCAACAAATAGGGGAGTTACCTTAGTTCTTTCAACCTAACTTTGTAATTAGACTTTGTAAAATGTTGCCTATTAGTAATGGAAAAATCATAACAAGGCCTAATCCAAGGTCCTGGACAAAATGCAATTCAGGACCAGTCTAAGACAGAATGTTTGGGTAGTTACTTAAAGACGCTAGGCCTACATAATTATCAGGGGCGCAAGGCCAAACAACATCTGCTTTGGCATTTAGAAAACGAATAGTTTGGCAAAATATAGCCTAGTTAATACCATAACTGAGCATGATCAGTTAATATGATTCACTACTTGAGTGTTTATTTCAAATGGCCAAAGATAAGATTTGGGTAGGCTACGTTAATTATTAACCATTGAAATACTAATATAAATAATAAAATCCACAGGGTATTATCACTGACTATATATTTATAGTCAATGGTATTATACACATCACAAACTTATTCACTTGGGTTCTAATGAGCTAAAATAATTGCAAGCATTACTTACATTGATTTTAAAATGTATCTCCTTTAACCTAGATCTCCGATTCCACAACAGAATTGTTCAAATGTTTAACAAAGGTTAATGGACCAAGAGACAGTCACTGTTTTTGTTTGAACACTATGTAAACACGGACACGATGTATTTGAAAACCAGCGCTTAAGTCTTAAAAACACGTTATATTGACTTCAGACGATTTCAACTTGACACTTTGTACGATGCAACACACCAACATTATTTGGATTTGCCAGGCTGCCAGGCCACTCCTCCCAGCGGCTGTCGTATTTTCAGTCAAGGAATCGACCAATCAAATTGCGTATCTGGGTAGGCAGAAAGTGGCGTGATCCTGTGACGTCATACGACCGATCAATGCTACATAGCCACATGGTTACGTACATTATTATTTTGTTGATGTCGTTGGAGAAAATGTACCACAGCCTTTTGTATATTTTAGTTGAACAGGATATCAGTATGGTACAAACAATAATTATTTTAATTTAATTAATTACAATATATTTTGATCTATACACTTTAAGATTGTTCCAGGATTTCTTCAGATAAAAATATATTTTGATACCAAACTGATCATGTGTCTGCATAATACAATCCAATTTGTCTGCATGTGGTGCGCCTCCCTACAACCAGCAATGTATCATGTATCTCAAGGTAAATGGCAAGTCTGGATTTCAGACACCCCCGCATGCACGGATGGTGGTGTCGTCGCAACGTGCGGTCGTGTTTGAGCCTAAAATTCCAAATATCTATTTCAGTAAATGTTTTGCAATTTTTCGTGTTTTAAACACTAGGACTACTCCTGCACGATTCTTTCCATGTCAGGTTTGGGTATTTGGGACATCGCCTCACTGATTATTCATTGTACTCTGGATTCAACAAAACGCTGGGACCGAACCTCACATGTAATATCCTGAAAGGATTCTATTTTATTTTATGGCCTGGTTTCCACGGTGCCAAGTAAACTTATGCGACATGCAGTTGTTACAGTAATAAATCTATAGCTTACACTGTCAGCTGGGGCTTCTGAATTACACTTCAGAAGCAGGTAATTTACACTTGTGTTCTGGTGTATGTCAGTTTCATTTAGTACTTTGGTACTTGACGTTCTGTCCAAGTGGCCCTAATAGGGCGTTAAATAAATAAATAAATACAATTTTATTGTAACCAAGCCAGTACATAGCAATATACAAAGTCAATAATAATAGCTAAAGAAAACAATATACATAATAGTCCTATATATACAAATCTATACTATCTGATTTTAACACGAACATTTGTCTCTAGGGCTGATTGTCATTGAGTAGGCTATATTGAATATTAAACTGTGTTAATGTGAATCAAGTCAATTATACATTATTTTACTAGTTTTTTTAACTAGGAAATATCTTAAAATTCATTTAGTTAATTCGTAACTTCTTTAGATACTGTCACAAAATAACCAAACAAAATATATAACATGTGGGTAAACCTGGGCGGCGAAAAGGACAACGATCATAGTGGGAGGGGAGGAAATTTCCAAATAGCCCTTAGGTGGCAATTGCAAAACCGCTACTGCTCAGGAACTTAGGTATCCGTTTTTGCTGGCTGGCGTAGCAGTAGTAGGTCAAGGCAGGGTCAGATCAAAGTGTTTTATGCTACTAAGTGCAACCAGTGATGAGGGCCCTTATCAGGCCGGTCAGTTTTTTGCTACTTTCAGGCTTTTTTTTGGGGTTTTGTGTGGTGCGGGCCCATAGACCTGCTTCTATGTAGCCTATGCTTAAATCCGACCCAGCATTGTATAAATCCTTCCGGAACTTTGTTGAAAGATATATATATATATATATATATATATATAGGATTTTAGACGTTTATCTACAACTCTTTCAAATTTTCTTCTCAGAATTGAACAAACAGATCAATTATGTTTGTTGGCTTCCTTTATTAGCATTACTTGATTAACATCCCCTCCTTTATCCAGGAGAATAATTCGAGCATTGTTTAATTGATCAAGTAAAGATTTAACTTGTATGCATCCTCAAATATATAATTATTGAAAATATTTTAGTGATATTTTTAATAATTATTTGTATACATAGGCCTACCTCATACTTTTGACAGCATGACGCTTAATCCAGCCGGCAAAAGTGAACAAGAAAAAAAAATAAAAAGTACCATATACTGTGCGTTATAAGTTATTGTTATTTGTTTGCTTCTGTCTGTTGTGTTGGTACTCTGAGCAGGTAAACCGAAACAATGTAATACATGAAAATCTGAAACTAAACTCCCGCCGCAACAGCAACAACAAAAAAACAAACAAACTTTTCCAAGTGTCAAAGTTAACGAGCAAACTCATAACTCATTTCTCTCGGATTCTTTGCCCTTTCTGTATACTTTTTAATTTTTTTATTTCTCTTTCAGGTATGTTATTATAATATTAATATATTTTAGTTTGTAGCCCATAACGATTTATTAGAATTTTACTAATTATATCACTAAGATTTATTTATAACCTCAGTTTTTAATGGTCCCGGTAAACTTTGTCAAAATGAAGAATACCAGTGCAATTGTCATTTTATGACAGTGTTAGCAATGTGCCAGCTATGACCTTTGGCACAGGTGCGAGGCAATTAATATGGCCTCAGTTTACCACTCTAATATAATGTACTATCTCAATTCTAGCATAACTAGGCCTACCTTAGTCTGAATTGGGTGTCCTGGAGGTATATCAATAGCACAGGAAACTAAAACACCATAGAAGATTGACTAGAATAGGAGGAGGACGGGTTGTTGTACCCCCTTGGCAGCACCACTGGAGTCGCCAGTTGGGTTGCTGTGAGAGGAGGCAGGAGAAGGACGGGTTGTTGTACCCCCTTGGCAGCACCCCTGGAGTCGCCAGTTGGGTTGCTGTGAGAGGAGGCAGTGAGTAAAGTGGGCAATAAATCGGGTTGCCGATAGGGATGGCAGTAGGTGTACCCGAATGCACCTCCTCTAAGCAACCGAGGCTAGCGCCGCTAGCATTAAAAGCAGCCAGTTGCCAAACTAACCATTTTAAGCTCAACTGCCGTTGACATGGTAGTCAGCCTTTTGTAGTGTTTTTAATGTTTTCTGTAGCAAAAGCCTAAAAGTACCAAAAGGTAACTTGGATGTTTTAGGGATATTAGTGTTATAATTTTATTTTAAAAATCTTCCGAGACGCACACACCTTCAGAAGGTAGTTGTTTTAAGCTAAATATGCTATAAGTTGTATCTAGTATTTTATAAATAAACCAACATTTTATTGAATTGTTGTAAGGACGTTCATGGTGTGGGTGCAGCACCTGACTGTTGAACCACTGAGCAATCGGAATCCCTTTGTTGACAGTAGCCTAACCTAACGTTAATTGTCATCAATTCGTAACTTAAAGCTTCTAATTTGTTTCAGGTAGGGTGTTGGAGATAGAATCTCAACAGTATTTGAAGACTCTTTACAGAAATAATGGATATAGAAAGTATAAGAGAATCTGAATATGCTGCACAGTTATTTGGTTTTACTGTTGAAGACTTCATGGTAGCTTGTAAGTACCCATAGTGTACTAAACATGGCACTTTACATAATTCAATAATATGAGTTTTATTAATATTCATAAACACACTGTTAAATAAATAATATTTTTATGTCATAAACCATTACAGCAATAGACAAACTAATACTAAGGCCTAACATACTAACAAACATAACATTTAATTACAAATACAAATTAACAATTGTCACATATCGAAAATAAAATAGATATATGCACAAATTACAAGTGTCATTACAAAAGTCAAGAAATCATAATTCTGGTGATCAAAGAAATCATCTACAGTATAAAAAAGGTTTATCACTAGCCAATCATACAACCTTTGCTTATATCTATTTAACACGTTAACTGCCATGCCGACCCGATCGGGTCGGCATAGCATGGTAGGCTGGAAAATTTTGCCGACCCGGTCGGGCCGGCACGTTGGCCTTGACAGTGTTTTGCTGATCACCCGCTAGACGCCGTCTCCTGACATCTAGCGGCGGCCGACTGTACTACTACGACAGGACACATCCCATGCCTACTAGATAGCTTTGCGTTAAGTTTATAATGCTGTTACAGCTGATTCATAAACAAGTGTGAGTTTGCTTGAAATGTGCCGACCTGACCGGGTCGGCATGAATTTTTTAGACTTATTTTTTGTAATACTTCTTTTTGATACATCACATTACTAGATGAAATAAATATAAAAGAACCTTTCTTACATTTTTAGGTACTTTGGTATTCTACGGATGCCACTATTTTTGGAGGTTAAATTTTTACCGGATACAAAGGATAACTACATAATTCGAAAAAGCGTACTTTTATTGACTTACTGTACAAATTTTACATCATTCTGATGAGCGGTCTTTGTGTTGTGCCTCCCAAAAGACAACGATGTCCGCTAGGATCGTGTTGAATGCGTCGCCGCCGCGATCAGCCACACCCGATCGCCACATGTACTCCGCCAAATATACAGCGCGCTGCGACAGTTATGTTAGGATGGGTTATCATAAAAATACGTACGGTTTCCTCTTCATTTCGAGGTAAATCCCACACCAAAAGAACGTCTTTCATTATGAAAACAAATGTAACGTAGTGACGGCAATAAATCACTCATGACACTGACCCAGATACAGGCGGTGACAGGTGATGCGCGCGCTCCGGTCAATGACCTGACCTTGGCCTATTTGGAGGGGGTTTGGTGGCCTGAAGTATGACTCATCAGGTATCATTCGATTCGTAACGAAACAAGGAAAGTCCTACAATCATTTTTATGATAACCCATCCTAACATAACTGCCGCAGCGCGCTGTATAAGGGTGGCATCCGTATAATACCAAAGTACCCATTTTTAATTTTGTTTTTAATGTATATATTCTTGATTTATAGCCTTAAATCTAAATGTATTAATCCTTTCGCTGCCACGGTCCGATATGTCGGACCGCGGCAGTTTTGCGAAACACGCCATTGTCCGATATATCGGACGCTTGACATATATGTATTTACTGGCTAGTAGAAGGTCCAAATGCCACAAACAACATATTAGACGAATCGTCATGGATAGGGCTACATGTAGAAACGCATTTTGCCTTACTTTGAGTTACGACTTTTGTAGGTGTTTGTTGGAAAAAAGTGACATCGCGTCGTCTGTGTTTACAAACATACGAGTGTCGTTCGAGGTTATCCGTAGTGTATCTCTACAGTTTTTAAAGTGTTTTACGGGTGTTTTTGTGTTTGAATATGAGTAAACGTCCTCCAAACAAATCACCAGTGAGTGAAAATACACTTTTGGAGTGTTTGACTGCTGATGGTATAGCAGTAGACGATGGCGAGTTGAGTGATGGTTTCATCAATGAAATTGAATCGTCGTCCCCAGAACCTCCTTCATCTTTTGATGAAAACGAATCTGATGATTCTCTTTATTCTTTATTTGGAGACAATACCGATGATGACCCCGACTACATTCCCTCTACAGATGTTCACACATCAGATGAAGAATTTGCTAACCTACCAAGTACTTCAAGTAGAGAGCCTATGCCTACTGTTCTTCCTCCAAAGCGACCCAGAGGTAGGCCTAAGAAAAACAGTTATTCTGTTACTAATAATGCAGAAAATGATAGGCCTATGCCCCTTGTAAATAATGAAAATAACTTAGAGGTAGGCCTAGCTGTAAATGAGGCAAATGCAGCTCCAGAACAGCCTCCTCCCGAGCCTATAATTTGGGATACAGTTGAGGAAGGTTCAGATCCTGGTTATGAGCATACATTTATTTATGCTGAGGAACCAGGTCCTAAACATTGCCCTGATTCTAATGCAAGCCCCATAGACTACTTCAACATGTTCTTTACACTGAATATACTGACAACATTTGTTGAGATGACAAATCGTTATGCGTGTAACTATCTGAGGACACACAGTCAGAATCTCTCCCCAAATGCGAGGTGCAGGAAATGGACTCCAGTAACTGTTGTAGAAATGAAGGCTTTTATAGCTACTATACTTAACATGGGCATTACCAAGAAACCAACAATAGAGTCATATTGGTCTACCGATGAGGCATTATCATCTCCTTGGTTCCGTAAAATGTTCAGCCGCAACCGATTTGAAGCGTTACTCCAGTTTTTTCACATCGTTGATAACCGCAATGTACCAAAACCAGGAGAGCCTAACTATGGCCCCACAGCCAAATTTCAGCCTCTGGTGAATCATGCCAACAGAGTTTTCAGAAGGCATTATACTCCTTATAGAGAGATATCTATCGATGAGAGCCCGATTGGTACAAAAAGTCGTTCGAAGCTTATCCAATATCTACCGAATAAGCACCATCATCGGTGGGGAATCAAGCTCTGGATGTTATGCGACAGCGTTACTAAATACTGTTTAGGTTTTACTTGTTACAAGGGTAAAAGTGATGATGGGAGACCTGAGCACGGACTCGCCTATAAAGTTGTTACACATCTTCTTCAATTAGGGCCGTACCTAAACAAAGGCTACTCGCTGTTTGTCGATAATTTCTTCATGTCGATCCCTCTTGCTGACTACCTTTATAGTCAAAATACATTCATTACAGGTACTTTGAGGAGGAATAGAAAAGGAATTCCGGATGCACTGAAGGAAAAATTTGAGGTTGGCCAAAAAGTCTACAACCGTAAAGATTACAAGCTAATGCTTGCCTACAGGGAAAAAGCATCACAAAAGAAACCTGTACTCTTATTATCAACTAAATTTGTTGCTAGTTCTGTTGAAAAAATCAAAATTAGAAATAATGAACAACTAATGAAGGAAAAACCTGAAGTTATTGACCAATATAATTCCTATATGGGGGGGATCGACCACTCAGACCAAATGCTTTATTGTTATCTGGATGAGCGACGGTCAGTTAAGTACTGGAAAAAAGTAGTGTTCAACATTATTTCCAGGATGATACTGAACCTCTACATAATTTATAAAGAAAATAATACTGGTCAAGATCTCAATAGATTGAAATTTACTTTGTCCATAATCCAAAGTTTATCTAAAGAATGGTTGGATCAGAGGGACGTTCCGGCTCATTTGGCAGGAGGTGATGGTCAGCATGGCGTACCAGTAAGAAATTTTGGAATGGAAACCCTTCCAGATAGGAAGGAAAGGAACTGTTGTGTATGCAGCCCTGTAAGCATTGCTGCAGGAGGCAAGAGAAAGAAGTCCAGGACAATCTGCATTCGATGCCTGAAGGGGGTGCATCCCGTATGTTTTGGACAACACAAATGTTAAAAGTGTCTTTTCAAGTGTATATATATGTGTGTAAATATGAAGTTTTATCCCATGTGTGTTATGATATATATTTCTATTTTGTTTGGTATAAAGTATAAAGTAATAGAACTTAGTTATGTGAAAAAACAATGATAAGGTGATAAGAGTGTGCGAACTTGCAAATGCTCGCTGAAAGGACGATTCGAAGTAATTTTCAAAAAAGCACCACTGAGAGCTTATTTTTGAAGGTAGGACTTTCTAATTTTGCCAGTTTACTAACAAATATATGTAGAATACAAATCTAACACTTACTCATAAGAAATAATTTTTTATGGTATGGTTGCTGACTTAGGAATTTAATTTTAATGTTTTTTTTTTACTATTGCGATACATGTTTTTTATAAGTATGGAAATAAAAAAAAATTTTAACTTAATAAATTGTATATTAATTTGAAGGAAAATTCATGACTAATCAAAGAAAAAAAAAAAAATATTACTTTGTGCCAAAAGAAACATGAGATAGAGCATGTTAATCAAAACCTTGAATTCGAGTGAAAAATGTCCTTGGCGGTTTCCACATGCAACCAATAAAAATATGTGGCGGCGAAAGGGTTAAACAATTTATATCAAACATAGTTATTTCAAGTAACCATAGTTTCAAACTGGGTCGAAATAAAAAAATATATTATAAAACGTTTTTTATTGCTGAAATACAATATTATATTTCAAACATCAGAAAGAAAACGCCGTATCACTCGGTGCAAAGTCCGGGTCATCGTCCGTGTCGTCACATTCCATCACATCACTATCACCGGCGCCGCCGCTGCCCCAACCACCGGCGCTCCATAAATCCGGCTCACTTGACATGGGAATATGCAAAACCCTGTCTATCTCACTCTCATCTAGTTCTCTACTCATTATTACTTCATGTAAAAATGAAACGCTAACTCACAAACTAAATCGCAAACTCGCTAAAAAACATGTAGACGCGTTGTCGTGCAAACGTGGTTACAAGTACTGGGTTAGGTTTGAGAAGGGTGGTAGTAGGAGTAACGCGGGAGCGCGGAAAGGGCGCGAACATTACAGCTGTAGCCACTTTCCGCGCAAAAATGTTAGTGTTGCCAACTGAGCAAAGTAAAATAGTTGAAATACACTCTCGTTTATATGACGGTCCGATTGGGTCGGCACCAATTATTTGAAGCAAAATATTGCTGAAAATGTTTACTGCCGACCCGATCGATCCTAAATTTCCCCCACCCCTAATTTTAATTTTTTTGTTCAAAAATCATTATTACTAATCTAAACAAGTGTAAAAAACACTATATAACTCAAATTCAAAGTAACATGAGGTTTGGCAATACAGCAATTACACTAGAAATGAGCGTGGCAGTTAACATGTTAACTTACAGGGTAATTACTTACTTCTAACCGCAGCTTATTAAACAGTTTTAAACCTGTAACTTCATAGCTGTTACTAATGGTTTTGAAAGTCTATTAAATGGTAAATTAATGTTAGCCTGTAGACTATAGATTACAGTTGCTGGTATTAGCCTATATGAGTGTATATCCTCTCTGTAAGTTGATGATCAGCTAAATTGTTCTTAGTACCAGTATATATCAAAGTAGTTTAAAATATATATATAAATTAACAACTGTCATTATTCTTAGACTAATAAATGAAGATTTACAGTGCTCAATTGCATGTGAATCGGTAAGTATCCTAATAACTTTTTTTAAGTAGAAGGTTGGACATCTTACATCTTACATAGGTCCTCTTCATCACAGTCGTGGAGACCGGAGAATCATCAGATTTGGGTGTGGTGTCTGTTAAATGTATTGTGAGCTCCTAATTTTTTATTTGAGCCTAGTATGGTGATTATAATCTTCGAATAATTATTTTAGGCTGTATTATGGCTTGTTTAAAAAATATTCTTTTAATGATTTTGTAAATATTTTATTCTTGTTGATGTTTTTTAAATTTTCTGGCAACTGGTTAAATAATTTTACCCCCATACAAGAGGGTGTTTTACTGGGTTTTTGGAGTCTATGTTGTTGAAAGTTAAAATTTGATCCTGACCTAATGTTGTATTTGTGGCATTCCTGTCTTATTTGTGGTGGGTTTAGTTTTATGAAGTTTACTGTATCTAAAATGTATTGAGAGGTTAGGGTAAGGATATGGTGTTTTATGAAAATCGGTCTACAGTGCTCCAACTGGTGGGCTTGATCGATAATCCGTACAACACGGTTTTTCTTGTGGAGGATGAAGATTTTTTGAACTTTCATTTCACCTGCAGCTCCCCAGGCAATGATTCCAAATATCAGGTGCGAGGCGAATAGAGCATGGTATGCTCTATTGAAGATGGCACAATTGAATAGAGCATTCATGTTCTATTGGACATGGCTAGAGTTTCCCCATAATAGGATTCCATAGGAAAAATACTATGAAAAAAAGCAAAGTAGGCTGATCTCACATAGTTAGTAGATACATGACTCTTTCAATTTTTTACTTTCTCCCCCTATACATAGTATATGGAGAAAGTATTGTTTTCGTAAAAATTTTCGAATTTGAGTTGTTAGTGGAAATATTCGTTTTGGTGCTCCCTGAACCCAAAAAAGTGGTTTTTACGTGATGTCTGTCTGTGTGTGTGTGTCCGTGTGTGTGTGTGTGTGTCGGTGTGGATGTTTACAGAGCTAGAGCCCTAACCTATGGGCCGATTTTTATGAAATTTGGTATGTAGGTACTAATCCACGATATCTCCAGGCGTTTTTTTCATTTTTTTGGATTTTTGATTTTTAAGGGTAATTATCCCCCAAAAACCGCCAAAAAACATGAAAAATCCAAATTTCTCAAAAACTGCTCTAACGATTTTGATTAAACTTTCGTGGTTTGTAGAACTTTAGGTTTGCAACAAAATGACACCACCCGCATTTCTTGAAAAATTCGGGTTCAGAAATTACAGGACTTAAAACATCCAAAATTCAGTTTTTTTGATTTTTTATAAAAAATCATAAATGTTAAAAAAGATTACTATTCACCATTAAAAAGAGCTCAAAAAACTAAATAAATTAGTATTTTAAATTACTATTCTACGATTGCTAGCTACGGAGAAAATTGAAATTTTCATTTAGCGGTAAACACAGTACGTTGTCCAATGTTATTCTTATGGGGAATACAAATATAACTATTTCTCTCTTATTTACTGATCAATTTCATTAAAATTTGATATGCAGGTCAAGTTAGCATTGACCAACAGATGATGTTCGAAATGTGTTGCTATTTAACCCTGGGGGGGCAAGGGGGCATTTCCCCTCTCAAAACCACTGTGTGTAGCAACGGACTCTATAGTGCCTCCCAAAAAGGGATTTGGGTGAATATTTCTGAAAACAACTATTTTAGACAATTTTCTGTACATTTATCTATACTTCATATTCTATATTTAGTAAATAACAAATATTTTTGTCATTAAAGTTTGGCTAAAAGGGAGAAAGTATGTGTCAGTTTCCTGATACCGTTTATTAATAGATAAATGACTAGAAAGCCTACCACTAATATACCTAACATGTGGTTCCCACGTCAGCTTACTATCAACCGTAACACCTAAGAATTACTCCTCAGTCACCTCAGTGAGAGAAAAGTTACCTGCACAGGGTCTTAAGTTATTTATTATCAAATCTACGACAGTTACGTTTGGTTTTACAATATTGGAGTGGATTTCTTGCACAGTCTGTATACAAAAGTTGTTAAACTCATCTGGAGAAACTGTTACATCATCAGTCCTACAATTTTTGGCAACAGATTTAATTATACTTCAAGCTTTCTTACATTTGTTTTTTTATTTTCCTTGCTATTAATATTGTACAACTTTTTTGCTTCATTACTGGCCTCTTTAAGAACTGTATTTTCTAATACAAAGATAACTTGCCTTAGCTAACTCAGTCTTAAACCTCTTATACAAACCTAAACTTAATAATACTTTATTTTTTAGTCGAGCTAATTCAGGAGTATAGGCCCTACCATTCATTTCTAATCTTTTTTACTAGGGTTTCTCTGCAGGTCAACCTTACATTTTTTCAGAGGGATGTTTATTTCAAGAGTATTTAAAAACACAAATGAAAATCTCTCAAAAATAACATTACCGTAGCAGAAAAATCCTGAATTTTTACAAATAACTCAGCCCAATTAAAACTAAGTAGAAAGGTCCTAAAATTGAGCAGCTTACCATCATTCATTGGCCTCGAGATAACCGTTTAAAAATCTTTGGTTCTACCCTCTTTTGCATTCATAATTTTAATACTGAGACTCACTAAGTCATGGTCAGAAAAAGGAAAAACTGTGACCTTACATTCTTGTGCAGTACTAATATTTGAAATTACATTATCAAGACATGCTGTTCCTCTAGTAGGTTTGCTGTTCCTAAAATTAAAATTGTACTGCCTAAGCAAATAGGCCGAGAAAATGTTTTTGAAAAGCTTCAGTACGGCACTATTAGAGAAATAAGATATTTAAACCGATGTGTAGTGATATAGTAATTTTCCTTAAGGACAATAAAATAAATAAAACTTCAAAAAAGTTAGTTTAAAGAAAGCTTTTACTGATAAATGTAGACTAAATAATATACCATTTCTAAAAGTGTGGATGGCCAAATTTTTCAGTAGGTTTTCAAAAGTAACTGATACTAAGAGTAACTAATATGTGATACAGACTAATACCATGTGATACAGACTAAGAGTAACTAATATGTGATACAGACTAATACCATGTGATACAGACTAAGAGTAACTAATATGTGATACAGACTAATATCATGTGATACAGACTAAGAGTAACTAATATGTGATACAGACTGATACCATGTGATACAGACTAAGAGTAACTAATATGTGATACAGACTAATACCATGTGATACAGACTAATACTAATAGGCTATCTCTGTTTTATACGTTTTAACGCTAGGACCTATCTGTTGTATACTTAGAACTAGCTATCCATTTATCTTTCTACATCTGTTTTCCTAACATAATTTCTAGCTAATCCTGAAACTGTTTCTGCATGATATCATCTAATCTGATGCTTCCCTAGTTTAGTTAAATCAGGTAAGAAATGCATTAACATATTTGAAACGAATCGCTTGAACTAATAAACGATAATTGTGATATTCCGGCCTAGTGAAAATCTGGTAAGTATGACGCCTAATTTGTGATATTAGGTTTTTGCAACTAATCTGGTAAGATATTTAATACGGCACATCCCTATCTAAATGCATTACCCAGGCATATTGTAATATAACAATGTCAGAGAACAATATACAGTATGCGCCAAAATAAACAGTACTGAAAATGTAAAATTTGATTTTGCCAAAATTTTTTCATAGCTTTACCATCATATATAAGTAATACCCCCGTCGCAGCAAACCTGCATACTCAGCGAATTTCCAATGAATTATAACATAGCACATTAAGCCACTTAACAGGGATTCATAAAAAATATATTCACAAACAAGGGATATTTAAAATATTAATTATTCTCCATAAGAATAACATTGGGGATGAGTACGCAGGTTTGCTGCAACAAGGAACACAAAATAATGGGTTTTTATGCAAATTTCAATAGAACTCAGCTAAGTGAAGTCATATACCAAGTTTCATCCATATACATTCATAAATAAGCGATATATAACATTTTAATTATTTTCCATAAGAATAACATGGGGACCGAGTACCTAGGTGGCTGCTACGGGACCCATAGGCGAAAAATTTTTTTTTTGTGCAAACAACAATAAACCACAACCAGATGAATCCATATATACCAAATTTCGTCAGTTTATGTTCATAAATAAGCGAGATATACAATTTTTCTTTTCCTCCATAAGAATAACATTAGACAACGTACTGTGTTTAGCACTTTCAATATCTCAGTAACCGATTGACGTAGAGCAATGATCAAGATACCGAATTGTTTTTTTTTTATGCTGAATTCAATAGTGAAAATTAAAATTTGATTTTAATAAAAATTATACGTGGAAACCCCAAAAAACCCATTTTTGGGGTACAAAACCCCCCCAAAACCCCCCTTCGGATGGTGCGATTTGTCTGGTTTTCGAACTCGTTCAAATAAATGGTACTTTACATGTTTGTACCAAATTTCATTAAGATCGGACCTCTTTTACGAGAGTTATCGTGCTTACGGACACATATATATATAAAAATGTTAACGAATGTTGTTTTTGGCATCTGGGGACCTCAAAATAAAAAGTTATCATGGTCTCGGGCTTAAGTCTTACCATGAGACCTACGGTAATAGCTTCTTCGTATAGGGGAAATTCTCTAAAATGAAGCAAAATCGGTTAAACTCGGTAAATAACATGTTCAATATGACCTCCGTTCAGTTTGAGACAACACTCGTACCGTTTTTGAAGGTGTTGCATCATTTTGGTGAAGAGGGGTTGTTCCATGCTCCTTATACACGTTTATTTTTTTCCTTGAGTTATACGATGGTGGCTGGAAGGTCCTCACCTTCAAAATTTTTGAACAACACTAATAATCACAGCATTACTAGTCGAGTTTGTGTGAAAATGTTCCTGGAAACGTTATGCAGTGTGTGACAAACTTGGCCAACCCGCGCGTTTGGTTCCGTATGAGCGAAAATAATGCTCTATGATAAAAGTTTCTCTGCAGTAGTTAACATCATGTCAGAAAAAACTAGCCTCAAGTAAGAAATAAATAATAAACAAGAATTCGTAGCAACAATGAAAATTTGACACTGCCGATCAAGAATGCAACTACAGCTGATTCAGTTTCAGTGCTGTTTATTTCGGCGAATACAGTATTTATTTGGTGTATGTTTTCAGTTAAGTGTCTTTTTGAAGATGAAGTATCACGCCTCACTTCTTCAATGGCATCAAGCTTTATCAAGAAATATCCAGACGGTGACCCAGATATTGATCTGATAAAAGAAATCAGGATTGCACTGATTAAACAGTACATGTACAAAGCTGAAGAGCCTTTAGCTACCTGGAAAGTGAGTAACAATTTTTACTAGGCTAACTTGCACATCTTTTGTCTATCAAGGGTGTTTTCAGCTAGGACACATTTATTACATTATCACACTTATAAGTTCTGTTGAGGAGCTATGAAGTACCGAATGGTTTCAGGACAAAGGCTATAGCGCCTAACTTATATCAGACTGTATTACTGTTAGTTGACTCTCACCGCTCTCATTCTGAACAATGTTTTCATGAGGATGATAAAGATGTGTTGGTCCTGTTCTTTAATACCGTTTGACTTATTGACTTATTTCACTATCAAAATAGAAAGATCTGGTCTTTATAATGGTTTCCATGGGGTTATCCCAAATTGAAAACTGTTAACTAACACCACTCTCATTCTCACTGGCTTCTTTTTTGTTGCCTATATAGCAACCCGTTTTTTTAATTTTTAGTCTTTTCAATCATTTTTATGATTGGCTAGACTTTTTAAATGCCTAAGTTTCCTCTAGATCCACAATATTAAACTGCCAGGTTTTCTAACTATGGATATTTTAGGTGTTATTTAACTTAGAGAAGAAGAATACTTATAGGGGATGGAGCCTGAAATCAGTTAGTAAGATCATGCAGTTTTTCTCTCAATAAGCATTAACCTTCTAGTTTTAATGTGAATGGAAAGTGGCCATTTAATTTGTAGGTGGTTAACCCTAGCCGTGGCCAACCTTCCGATTCGGACGGTTTGCTTTGTCGCCTTAGAGTAGCTACCATCCGAATCCAATGGTTTGGGACCAAAAATTTTGTAATATTAAAAAACCACAAACAATCAACTATAAAGTGAACAATATACAGGGTGTCTATAAAAGAACTCCGGGGTTTTAAGACAAAATATTTTAATACAGTAAAAAACGTACATGTTTTATACATGATTAGAAAGCTTACATTTTCAAGATTTTTTAACAACTTAGTAAAGTTCAATGTGAGCTCCGTTAGTGGCACGGCACACGTCGAAACGGTATTCTACCTCTTCCCATGTCCTGGCGAGCATGTCTGGGGGAACGGACGCCACGCAATTCACTATTCGTTCCCTGAGATGGCGAACATTTCGAATTTTCTCCGCATACACAAGATTCTTGATATGCCCCCAGAAGAAAAAGTCCAACGGAGTCATATCAGGGCTCCTTGGTGGCCATGGAATAGGTCCTTCCCTTCCAATCCACCTGTTGCCGAAACGATCGTCCAGTGACTCACGCACACGCAAACTGAAGTGTGGCGGCGCCCCATCTTGTTGGAAGTAAACTAAACCTTTCTCCGCCTCAATGTCATTCAACTGAGGATAAACATACTCCTCTAACATGTCACAATAGACATCACCATTGATATTCCTTTCGACAAAAATGAAGGGACCTATGACTCTGTCATGCATAAGAGCACACCAAACATTCACTTTGGGCGTGTCACGTTCGTACTCAATAAACTCATGGGGCGGCTGTGAACCCCAAATTCTGCAATTATGCCTGTTTACAGTTCCGTTCACATGAAAAGTAGCTTCATCGCTAAAAACCACACTTTTTAAAAAATCATTATCTTCATCAATTTTATCCAGCATGGAAACAGAAAAGTTGAATCTCTTAACCTTGTCTGCCGGTTTGATATGGTGTAAAAGTTGAATCTTGTAGGCAGTTAAACGAAGTCTTTTATGAATTACCTTATGGACTGTTGATCTTGGTAACCCCAACTCCAGACTGCGTCTTGTTAAGGTTGTGCATCCGCCAGGCTAGTCTGACGGCGAGGAGCAGTAGTTCCGCATATTGCCGCGCACACCGCTAGGACGTCAATTCGGCTGATGCGGGCATGAGTGTGCTTGTGTGGGTTGGCTGGGGGTAGGGAGAGAGGCACTGGCTCCTTCTGCTCCTTCTCTCTCTCTCTCTCCCCCCCTCTCACCGTGTTTGTCATCGAGGCATACCTTTTACCTTGCGTTGGCCGGGCGGCCGGCTGGGGCTGGGCTTGGCTGACTCGCTCATTGCAAGCTTTTCGCCTTTGTTTTAAATATTTTACTAACGGTTACTAATATTGGTGCTATTATTATAAAGCCCTTTCATTGTTACCAATTGTATTACCAACACCAAACATAATGATTGATAAACGGTATGTGTGAACTACTTTAAAAATAAATAAAGAGTTTGCTATTCAAACTTATTTATGCGATTCTCATCTAATTAATTTCCAAATGTTAAAAGTTTTTTGACTAATCGTTTTATATATAAAAATATTATTAATTAGAATAAATAAGAATATTCTTACAAATAATACTGATGATTCAATTTTATATTAAACTTGTTATAAACATTTATGGTATACAATTTGTTAAATACTATAATCAGTTAATCAGATAATCTATAATAATCAGATTTGTGTTGTTTACAATTGTTTTAATTTTTTGTTGAATCTAATTTTAAAGTAAATAAAAACCGTTGATACGAAAAATGCTTGACATTTTGACCTTGGCAATTTTACTGCATTCCATGGTCGCCGTAATTTTTAGACCGAAAACGACAAGTGAACGTAGTTTATCGGCCAAAAATAACCGCATCAGTTTATACCCAAACAGCAATTTACAGTAAGGCCAACCATCGATATATAAACCATATGGATCGCTCGCCGAGTAGCCGTAGGTGAGTGATTTTCGGTCCGTTTCCCCCACCACAAGGCGTATAGAGGGCCGCCGAGCAATTTTTAGCGTTGGACGCGCTTTCAATTACAAGCTTCTGCACAGTACTAGGATTATTTAAATAGGACAAATTTTATATATTTGTAATCTGCGTAATATGTTGCAACTAACAGTATAAATATCTTCCAGTTTGGTAAATGTTCGGAATTTATACAATAACAAATACTTCGATTTTTTTAATCGGGACAAGAAAAAGTAGTAAAGCGTAAACTTTTTTTATTTTTAAGGTAGAAAGAAACTTCCAGCGGCAAAGTTGTAGAACATTAGTTGATCTACATATTTTATTTCAAACATTTTTCAGTCAGATGTTTGGTTTGTCCACAAATCGCTTGCAAATAAGCGCAGCAAATATTATCAGGTACGTCGCGTCGCGCCCACGGTCCCACCGGACGCACAACGCATTCGTCGCCGGAAAGACCACAAATTAGTAAGGGTGTCATCAGATGTAATTAGAATAGTGAAATTTATTAACCACACGGTAAATAATTCTGATTCTCTTATTCAAACCGATAGGTTGATTATGTTAACTTGCAGAGCATTTGTTGGTGAAGTATTTGTTACTCACCATTCAAATGTTGAGTTTGGAGAAGACACTCATGAAATTAGGTTAATTAGAAAAATGATTTTTAAAGTTATGAGTCATAAAATCGCAAGGGAAAAAACATTGGCTCAAAATTGTAGAAAACTGGGAATTCGGCAAAAACTGAATAAGTTAGTGTTTTTCAGCAATGTCTAGTTATCTAACAATGTCTTGTCTGTATATCATAGACCTCGTTGCTGTATACTGAATAAATGACCTTGTATAATAAATATATTAGTATAGTATAAGGTAGACCTATAGTTTAAAATATTAAATATAATTTTCTTTTATACTTACATTGTCCTACAAATAAAATGTTTATTGTGCTTAGAGTACTGAAATAAAACACAAACTCAGAAAAGACAATGCAAATCGTATTATTTAGTCCCCAACCGATTCGAAAGCTTTCTACACAATAAGTTTCATAATCAGAAAGTATTTTTAAATTAGTGGAAATTACTACTCTGTAATAAATAAATACATTGCTGTCACAGTTCTTGTTTAGTTTGAATGACGAACATACAGAGCTACGCGGTGCGACTGTGTACAAGCGTAGCACCTACTGTTGCGTTTGTTTGAAAGACATTTTTGAACAAACCGAACGTCTGACTGAAAAATGTTTGAAATAAAACATGTAGATCAACTAATTTGCTACAACTTTGCCGCTGGAAGTTTCTTTCTGCCCTAAAAATAAAAAAAGTTTACGCTTTATTACTTTTTCTAGTCCCGATTTTATACGTAACAGCCCCCTTTTATTAGCGAATTTCCTCTATAGGGAAGAAGCTATTACCGTAGGTCTCATGGTAAGACTTAAGCCCGAGACCATGATAACTTTTTGTTTTGAGGTCCCCAGATGTTCAAATTTATATATATATATGTGTCCGTTACCGCGATAACTTGAGTAAAAAACGTCCGATTTCGATGAAATTTGGCTCAAATGTGTAAAGTGACATTCATGACTTTAAGTTCGAAAACCAGAAATGTCGGACCACGGGAAGGGGGGTTTATGGGGGTTTTAAATTTTTCAAAAATCAGTTTTTTGCATTTTTCACCCTACAATTTTTAAAAAACTTAATTTTGGTTTTGAACACGTTATAGAGCTTAAAAAAACAAATAATATGGTATTTTGAATTATTAACCTAGGTTAAGTGGTTGCGGAGAAAATCCAAAAAAACCTGCTCATAAAATCTCCCATGTTAATCTTATGGGAAAAAGGTTTTTGGCTTTTCCTCAGTTCATTTCAATGTAAACTTCACATTTGCTTTTACCAATCAGTTTAGCTCTACAAAACAATCATTTTGGTGCTTAAATTGTGATTCTACGTCCAACCGTTGCCGTGATATTCAAAGTGCTAAACACAGTATGTTGTCCAATGTTATCCTTATGGAGAATATTTAAAATTTGATATCTCGATTATTTATGAACGTATATTGATGAAACTTGGTAGGTGGTTTCACCTAGTACTGGTATATTGATATTTGCACAAAAAATTGATTTTTTGTTGATTATCTTCTTAGCAGCAAACCTGCATACTCATCCCTAATGTTATTCTTATGGAGAATACGTAAAGCTTTATATCTCCCTTAATTATGAACATAAATCATTAATACCCCCCGTCGCAGCAAACCTGCGTACTCAGTGAATTTCCAATGCATTGATATGTTTCTCACTAGTACATAAAGCCACTCACCAAGTTTGACAAAAATACATTCATAAATAAGTGATTTATTACATTTTATTTATTCCCCATAAGAATAACATTAGGACTGAGTACGCAGGTTTGCTGCAACGAGGAAGATAAGAAATGAGTTTTTATGCAATTATCAATATAACTGAACCAGGTGAAGCTACTTACCATGTTTTATTAATTTATGTTCATAATTAAGGGAGATATAAAACTTTACTTATTCTCCATAAGAATAACATTAGGGCTGAGTATGCAAGTTAGCTGCTGCGGGGACAATCAACAAAACATTTATTTTTTGTGCAATTATCAATATACCAGTACAACATGAAGCCACATACCAAATTTCATCAATATACATTCATAAATAATCAAGATATCAAATTTTATTTATTCTCCATAAGGATAACATTGGACAACGTACTGTGTTTAGCACTTTGAATATCTCTGCAACGGTTTGACGTAGAATCACAATTTAAACACCAAAATGATTGTTTTGTGGAGCTGAAGTGATTGGTAAAAGAAAATGTGAAGTTTAAAGTAAAATTAACTGAGGAAAAGCCAAAAACCTTTTTCCCATAAGATTAACATGGGAGATTTTATGAGCATGTTTTTTGGATTTTTTCCGCAACCACTTAACCTAGGTTAATATTTCAAAATACCATATTATTTGTTTTTTTAAGCTCTATAACATGGTCCAAACCTAAATTAAGTTTTTTTAAAATTTTAGGGTAAAAAATGCAAAAAACTGATTTTTGGAATATTTAAAACCCCCATAAACCCCTCTTCCCATAGTCCGATTTTTCTGGTTTTCGAACTTAAAGTCATAAATGTCAGTTTACACATTTGAGCCAAATTTCATCGAAATCGGACGTTTTTTACTCAAGTTATCGCATTCACGGACACACATATATATATATATATATATATATACACATATATATAAATTTGAACGAATAGTGTTTTGGACATCTGGGGACCTCAAAACAAAAAGTTATCATGGTCTCGGGCTTAAGTCTTACCATGAGACCTACGGTAATAGCTTCTTCCCTATAGGGGAAATTCGCTAAAACTTGGTATGTAGCT
Source organism: Allygus modestus (assembly GCA_963675035.1). Classification (NCBI taxonomy): domain Eukaryota; kingdom Metazoa; phylum Arthropoda; class Insecta; order Hemiptera; family Cicadellidae; genus Allygus; species Allygus modestus. The sequence goes on along the minus strand of OY776112.1, from coordinate 29,584,309 downwards.
TCACCTGGTTGAGTTATATTGATAATTGCAAAAAAAACATATTTTGATCGTCCTTGTTGCAGCAAACCTGCGTTCTCATTCCTAATGTTATTCTTATGGAGAATAAATAAAATGCTATATATCAGTTATTTATTTAAGTATTTTTATGAAACTTTAAAAGTGGCTTTATGTGGTAGTAAGAAATATATTCATGCATAGGAGATTTGCTGCGACGGGGGTATTATAATAAATAAGGAGTTTATAAAACTAACATAAATGTAAAATAACGTTCATTAATAAAATTGAAACTAAACCAATATTTAAAATTTTTAAAACGTAATATTTTCTTGAACCTATAATTTTTCTTTAATTATACGAGTAAATGGACCGCGCTCTAAATGAGCGAAAACCACGCCACCGAGACCGTCTGAAGGCATAAGAAACTCAATCCCAGAGGTATATTACTGAGGTTACATTTAATTAATATCAAATGCCCCAGTCACAGAAAACCTGCGTACTCAGCAAATTTCCAATGCATAATATATGTCTTAATACCACATAAAGCCGCATACCAAATTTCATAAAAATATATTCACAAATATACAATTTTAAGTATTTTCCATAAGAATAACATTGGGGATAAGTACGTAGGTTTGCTGAAACTAGGAACATAAACAATTGGTTTTTAATCGAACATCAATATATCTCAACTAGGTGAAGCCACATACCTAGTTTCATCAATATACATTCATAAATAAGCAATATATCCCATTTCGATTAATCTCCATAAGAATAACATGGGGGATGAGTACGCAGGTTTGCTGCAACAAGGAACGAAAAAAATGGGTGTTTAGGCAAATATCAATATAACTCAACTAGGTGAAGTCATGTGTAAGGTTTAATTAATTTATGTTCATATTTAAGGGAGACATAGCATTTAAATCTTTCTCAATAAGAATAACATGGGGGCTGAGTCCGCAGGTTTGCTGCTATGGGAACCTTTAGCAAGAAATTTTTGAGCTAATATCAATAGACCACAACCAGATAAAGCCGTATACCAAGTTTCGTCAGTATACGTTCATAAAGAAGCGAGATATAATTTTTTTTATAATTTTCCATAAGAATAACATTAGACAACGTACTGTGTTTAGCACTTTCAATATTTCGGTAACTGATTGACGTAGAGGAATGATCAAAATACCAAATTGTGTTTTTTTTAAGCTGAATCCAATGGTAAACATTAAAATTTGACTTAAAAAAAATTATATGTTAAAAGTTCAAAAAAAACCATTTTTGGGGTACAAACCCCCCCCCCCCAAAATACCCCTTTGGATAAAGGGATATGGCTGGTTTTCGAACTTAAAGTCATAAATGTTGTTTTACACGTTTATACCAAATTTCATGAAAATCGGACCTTTTTTACGAGAGTTATCGCACCCAAGGTCACATATATAATAATAATAATATATATATATATGTACAGTTTCGAACGAATGGTTTTTTTGGGGTCTGGGGACCTCAAAACAAAAAGTTATCATGGTCCCGGGCCTAGGTCTTACCATGCCGACTACGGTAATAGCTTCTTACCTAGAGGGGAAATTCGCTAAAACAGGTGAATCTGTCAATTTGCCGCAGGGCCGCAGAATCCGTTTTGCCGGAATTTTACGCGCGAAGCTGAAGAAGTGGTGGGAGTGAAGAGGAGAGAGACAGAAAGAGAGAGAGAAACACAGAAAGCGCGCGGAGTACGGTATGACCTTGAGCGGCGACGCATCTCGCCCCTCGACGCGTGCGGGCACTGTAGGTGATCACCACTACACTTGCAGTGCAGCGTGCCGACCCTACATGGTGCTACTTTTACCAATAAGGAAGCAGAACTGTTATACATAGAAAAGATTTAAAAACGCCTATACAATATCAGATAAAACCCACATCTATTAAAACAAAACTCGTTTTTTATTGTTTAAATCTTAATTTTAAAATAAGGTGTAAAACAAAAAAAATTAAAAATTGTTTTTCAGATTTTTATTACTTTTATTTTAACGCATAAAGGAAGCAATCAGAAAGCAAAAAATGTATTTTTATTTTTAAAAATATCAACGGGTTGCTTTGCTTATTGGTAACAAAACACCCAAAAATCGCCCCTTTAGTCCCTTGTAATATACCCCTGAATTTTTTTTTTAATTTTTAAACCTCATTCTCGTGTTTAGTACATTGTAACAAACACATTCATACATAAAAATCTGAAATTTATTTTTTGAACGAACAACCTTAACGATTTCTTAGGGCTTCGAGTGCATGAAGCTCGGATTCTGTCCACATTCTCTTGAGACACACGCGGCCTACCCGGCGACTTTTGCTTCAAAACACTTCCTGTTTCCTTGAACGCAGTTAACCACTGACGAATTGTTTTGTCTGTAGGCGGGTCAACACCATAGCTACGTCGAAAGTTTCTTTGTACAGTAACAACAGAATTAGTTTCTATGAGCCAAATAACACATTGAGCCTTTTGTTGAGGCGTCGCCATAGCACGGCAGTCCAGACGACACTGACTGCCTGCCGCAGCCGCTACGTCATTTCAAGGTCAACGCTCCGCAGCGCTGCCAACTGTTGAGAGAAACATTCCCAATTGGTGTGAGTAAAACTCTTTGAGCTGCTTGTTTCAAAGGAATTGATCAAATTTTGCTATCTTTTATAGTTTAAAAAATATTAATTTTTTAAACCCCGGAGTTCTTTTATAGACACCCTGTATATATCATTCAAAAGATCATATTCTGAACTTTCATTTTATTATATAAATGAACCGTGTAGCAGCTGTATAACAATGTCACGACGGTTAGAAATTGAATGAATTTTTAGCGTGACGCGATTCTTGCAGCCGACACTCAGACAATGGAAAAACACAATTTTTTAAAAAATTACCCAGGTCGGGCAGTATTGCGTCACACCTGATCCTTCACTTGTCTGAGTCACTCTGTGTTAGCCATTGCGTGAAGAACTCAGTGCGTGCGGGTCAATACCACCAAATGGGATCATTTAAGTTAAGGAAAATTTTTAAAATTAAAATTGTCAGATTGTCTTCTACTATTGATTGCTTGGTCTCATACATTGTTGGTAACACTCCAATGCTGCAGCAGAACACAATTTTAATATTCTATATGGAAAAAAAAACCAACACAGGAATCGGTCATACTCACTTAACCCCCACAAAAAACGAGTTTAAGACATTTTATGCAAACAACTGACAGAATGTTTCATTAAATAAAAAATAACGTGTATTTATTTCCTGATTCCATCATTTTAACCTTTAAAAATTAGAAAATGGTGTTGAAGTTAGAAGTGTATCATAATTTCGTACGGTACCTAATACCTAAAATGTATTCATTGGAAAATATTTTAAAATAATGATTCTACTATTTTGGGATATGAATACATTTTTTCATCAGTTTTATGTAAATATATATTTAAATAAAAATATATTATCGTCGTTTAGTTAGTATTTTTACCCCGTAACCTGCCTGTAGCAGACGTGACCGGTAGCAGGCGTAACAACAGTGACCGTTTGGTAAACTCACGTGACTTATACAACTAAAAGGTAAGTCCAAGGTAACATAATACATCTAAAAGACAATAAAACTTATTCATTACTATAAAATATGAAACTTACTATTAAAGATATAGATTTCCTGAAATATCTACAAAACCAGGGAAGAATTATATCGTACCTCAGTTCACAAACAGTTCGGTCACACTTATAAATCGTAACATGTTATTCTTTTATGAAAAAGCTAAATATATCATAAAAAGTTAACAAGAACTAAACACAACCTCAAAACGTGGTTAGCCTACAAAGCTTAACTGAACGACTATTCAAAATAATGTCTCGAATATACAGATCGGCCACACTTAACAATACCGGTCACGTGAGAGATCTGTTCGTGACCGATCTGTATATTCGAGACATTATTTTTAATAGTCGTTCAGGTAAGCTTTTTGGGCTAACCATGTTTTGAGGTTGTGTTTAGTTCTTGTTAACTTGTTATTTAGCTCTTTCATAAAAGAATAATATGTTATGATTTATAAGTGTGACTGTACTGTTTGTGAATTTAGGTACGATATAATTCTTCCCTGGTTTTGTAGATATTTAAGGAAATCTATAACTTTTTCTGAAAAAAAACCTACACTCATCAAACAAACTGTCAAACGTTAAAAGAATGGATCAGATGATTCCCGCTCTTTTTACCGCCGCACCTTTTCTGGACATTACATTAGTTTGACGCGTCCTTGAATCACGGACGTTGGGGGACATTACCTGTCAATAGGAAAAAACCGTTTTCCCACTCAACTTTCTCCAGACCGATGTTAACATGTAGAAGTTCAGTTTACGTTGGCATTGGTTATACATCACAGTCATTGGCAATTGTCTGCTTGACATATTTTTTTTGATCAGCATAACCTCCAAGCGAGTTGAAGATGCATGAACGATGGGTAAATAAAGACACATTTCATATTTTAAACTTGACTCATTTATTATTTGGAATGTAGGATAGGGTTGAATGGTAGGAAATAAAGGTTGTTTAATCAAAACATCAAAGGTTTTTAAAATATATAATTTAATAATATTTAATTTAATTTAATATATAATATAATTTTTTTATTTATAATTTAATTTCTCATTTTTCTCATGGAGACCTAAGTTATCCCATTTGGTGGTATTGACCGCACGGCCCTATCTCTTTTTCGTGAATCATTGCTAAGTCCTTTATTATATCGGAGTTTTAGTGTTAGTGAAGTGTTTGTGTGTATATAACGGTAATCTTTATGCATTATACTATGGATAAATATTGAGAAATAGTGTTCATAAATAGCTCTCAATGACAAAAATAATAATTTTAAAAAAATTACCAAGCATGTGACTACTTTATATATTTTTGCATAACACATATAAAAATAAAAATTTACCCTAGGTGTTACATACTTTTACGTACGGAATTGAACGTACTACAAGATTTTTCTATTGTTTAGGGAGAAAAAACTTTTGTGAAAAAGTGTGAAATTCTTTTTTCCAAATACGCAAACATTTCAAAAAATTCTTGTATTTATAAGTGATAATAATTTGTTACCATCAACTTTATGACTTTTTTCAGATTCCTTACTTCATCAGCTTTACAAATATGTATGTAACATTATTATTATACACATATATTATTACTTATTCACAAAAAAACTAACACTGTACAGTTTACACGTTTTCCGGTTTTCCGTTTATTATTATATTACACCCCTAAAATTTCCAAAAAAAATATTTCCCCAACATGTTAAAAATTTATATGTAGGGTATTAGATTGTCTACAAAATGTATATAATGAATTTTCCATAAAAATCTGTAGAAAAATTTCACCGAGGCTGCTTTTGAAATATTTTTTGAAATTTCAATTTTTTTATTCTTTTCACTTTACCGAAAAAATATTTTATTCTAAATCTTTTTTATTTTAATATTTATAGATTCTCCTGTTCTTTCCGATCAAAATGAATACAAGGTTGGCTAGGTTTACTTCTACGGTTGAATTTATACAAATTTTCAAAAAAAGTCTGCAAATTGGCTTCACCATTGGCCACTGCTAGGGTTAACCCTAACACAACCTCAAAACCACAAATTAAGTATTTGATGGAAAGATACTAAAGCAGACTGTCATCGAAACGGAAATTGCTCCTATCTAGTGGAGATACACGAAACTGACATTGACGTACCTAAGATGAAACAATAACGTAAATACGTGAGGCTTGACGAGTACGCTATTTCAAAATAGGCTAATGGGTTATGACACGTATATACCACTATATTGCCATTGCAGTCCCAGTTGAAGGCGCTGATTCGCATCCCTCCGCACGTTTTGCTGCCGGAAGATGCGGACCAGCGGACGCAATACTCAGCCGAGGAGGAGCAAGAGATTGACGACCAGCTCAAGGAGTTGTTTCAACGACTGAAGAGGGTGAGATTTTTGTTTACGTGGTTTAATTAGCGATACACATGTTGTAGATGTAAACAGATTTAGGGTGGCACTTTGGCACATAACCAAAACCAAAAACCTAATCCAACCAAAATACCAAAATGGTATGTTTTTTGGGTATTGTTTGGGGTTACATTCCCTAATGAAATCAAAAAGAATTGTCAGTTTTCACAAAATATTCAAATTTACTCATTTAGTCATTACTATATTAGGCCTAAATGAAGAATAACTGCGGGAAATAGTTATTAAGTTATTATTTTTAATCATATTATGAAGTTAATGTTGTGTTTGCAATGGAAAATTTTGAAGGCTTTGAATCAAATGTAAAAATTGGCCACAAATAGAAGGTTAGATTTCTTTATCTTTTATGTTTGTCTAACCGCGGTAAATTCCCAAACCGATGTACTTGTCTTTTGTCTAAACTCCATGGGTGACTGCGGAGCTCAATGAGAATAATAGATGGAGCAAAGCAAAACCGTGGTGTTTCATACTTTATTAAAATATCATGTCTGATATTCGGTTTTTGAATACCTACAAATAAAAATATGATTTGTTACTACTTGCTTTAGACCTTTTGCTCCCTCATTTTCTGAGTAGGCGTCAATTAATGATCCGCTTTTGGTGTTCATACATTCTATTTGAATTCATAAGAGAAATTGATTCTGACAAACAGGATATAATAGAACACACGATCGCGATGCTGCATGTCTGTTGCAGGCTACCGGAGTGGTATGGTTTCTTGTTCGAATCGGTGTGTGGGTTCAGCACATTTGTTAAACAATCTACTCATGTTTTAAATGGAAAGTTATTGTTAAAAGAATGGATTTGAAGATGGTGGTATTTCTGCTGAAACACACAGTCCAGTTTAAGGATTGTCTGTGGATCATAAGCAGGGCCGCCACATCTCTAGATCGGGCCCAGGGCCACATTCTGACTGCTGGGCCCACTCCCCCTGGGCCCGGGCCCAGGGACAGTGGTGCCGGAAGTCCCCCCATGTGGCGGCCCTGATCATAAGGCGGACTTACAGGTACTTTAACCTTTTTCGTATAGTGGTGTATGTCTCTCGATTGCCATTGATCATCGGGCTAAGAAGCCCAAGCAGTACCAAGCACTGCCACATCGGCAGTACCAAGGCCACTGTCACCTTAAACCTGCCAATCACCTGTGTTTGTCTTGCAAGTATAGGCTACATATTGTGTTGTCAGTTACTCAACAATTTAATCACAACTGGCAATCTGTCCCAGCTTTATTTGGCTTTACTGTTACTTGCTTCACTCTTTATTCTACGCTAGGTTGGCAAATCTGACGAGTTCATTCGCTATGGTAATATGCAATCTGTCAACCAAAATATATGCTTAAATATCCAAACTATTATGGGAAATTCCTTGGAACACATTTTATAGCTCATCTGTCTCAGTAAAATATGATTTTGGTTAAACAATTTACGTAAATGTTCTTATAGCTATTTTTACTAGAGATGACTGTCAGTGACTGGTATCAGTAGGCTTGGTGATAAAACAAAATGGTTTAGGCTGCACTAAATAAGATTAGTAAATTGACATATATGATCAAATTAAATAGTCTAAGCCTTAAAAGCACTACTAGAATGAAGTAAAGCGGTTGAATAGGAAACAAAATAATTTAAATTGACTTCTCCATAGTAGGTTGCAGCTCTTGTTGGCAACACTTTAATAGTTTAGCTTCAGTTTTTTTTGTTTTGTTTTTTCTTTGAGTTACACAGACATTTTTCTATGAGCTGTAAAGAGTGCAGATGCCAATACTTTTGTATTTATGACAGAATCACCAAAAAGAGTCTAAAAAACCGGTGACAGCTATTTTGGCAGTGGTTACCTTTATTTTCCCTAAATTATTTATTGCATAGGGGCCTATAATTCATTGTAACCAACCCGGGAGTTAGAAAATTTATATAAATTGATTAAATCTGTTAAATAATACTAAAGGTTTTTCTTACTTAAGTATTCATCCAAAGCCAACGATAAACACTCATTCTCTAGTATCTAACTCGCCTTCTGCAGTCACTGAAGGTGAACCCGTTCTGTCTTCTGTTGTTGTACTAACTCAGTACGCCTATTGGCCACACTGTCATTGCTAAGTAGAAGTTTTGGTAGCACCAATACACGGATACCAGTCACTGGACATCTTTAGTAAAATGGACGTCTTTAGTAATAAACGGTATCAGAAAACTGACACATACTTTCTCCCTTTCAGCCGAACTTTAATGAATAAATTACTTTTTATTTACTACATATACATTGTGAGTTTTAAATGAGTCCCCTCCCCTTAAAATTGTCTACATTTCTTGAGATAGTGTCTCCGGACCACCCCCGATCATTGTTGACTAACTTATACTTCATTTTGACTTAGTTATTATTTTTGGCCGCCATCTTGGGTCTGCCATATTGGATTCAACTATTTATTTTTAAATGTAAAGGTGGGGTTGTGACCCATCATATAGAAGTATATTTTTACAGTGAAAACAGTGCCGCAATCCGTTTTAGAAAATCATTATTCGTTCTCAAGATATTGGCAAATTAAAAAAAAAAAATTTGGGGAGAGTTTTAAAAGTACAAACCTTAAAACTTGCCCATATTCTCATCATTACATCAAATAATGACCATGAATTACTAACAACCATTGTTGAGTGGCATTCGCTTCATTTTGACAAAATTAAACTTTTTGGTTGCCATCTTGGATCTGTCATTTTGGAATAAGATCATTTTTTCAAATGTAAAGGTGGCATTGTGACCAATCATTTCCAACTGTTTTCCCATGCTGAAATCAATACCGCAATCCGTTTTCAAATATCACCTTTTATTTTCTTGATATGGAAAGATTTCTGTTTAAGATTTTAAAAAGTGAAAATATCATGAGAATGAAAGGTGATATTTGAAAACGGATTGTGGCATTGATTTCAACGTGGAAAAACAGTTGGAAATTATGGGTCACAACCCTACATTTACTTTTGAAAAAATTTCTTAATCCAAAATGGCGGATCCAAGATGGCGGCTGAAAATTTTAATTTTGTAAACATGAAGTGAATGCCACTCAACAATGATTGGTAGTAGTTCATGGTCATTATTTGATGTAATGATACGAATATGGGCATGTTTTAAGGTTAGGACCTTTGAAACTCTTTTCAAAATGAATTTTTTTAATTCGCCAATATCTTGAGAACGAATGATTTTCAAAAACGGATTACGGCATTGTTTTCACCGTAATAAATTACTTCTATATGATGGGTCACATCCCCACCTTTACATTTAAAAATAAATAGTTGAATCCAAGATGGCGGCCAAAAATATTAAATAAGTCAAAATGAAGTATAAGCTGGTCAACAATGATCGCGGGTGGTCCGGAGTCGATATCTTAAGAAATGTAGGGGGATGACTCATTTAAAACTCACCCTGTATAATGTAAAGTACGGTCGAATGTACAGAAAATCTTCTAAACAAGTTGTTTTCAAAGCTATCCAACCAAATCCTTTTTTTGGAGGCATTACAGAATCCTTTGCGACACACAATGGTTTTAAGATGGGAAATGCCCCCTCATCACCTCCCCCCCCCCAGCCCAGGGATAAGTGGCAACCTAATTCGAATTTCCTCTGTTGGTCAATGCTAACAAGCATATTAAATTAGAACGAAATTGATCAATAAACAAGAGAGAAATTGTAATTGTTGTTTTCCCCATTTAACATTGGACAATGTACTGCATTTCCCCCAAAATGAAAATTTAAATTATCTCCGTAACCAGCAGCAATTGTAGAATAGTAATTCAAAATACTAAATGATTTAGTTTTTTGAGCTCTTTTTAATGGTGATAAGTCATATTTTTAACATTTATGTTTTTTTATGAAAAATAAAAAAACGGAATTTTGGATGTTTTAAGTCTTGTAATTTCTTAACCCAAATTTTTCAAGAAATGCAGGTGGTGTCATTTTGTTGGAAACCTAAAGTTCCACAAACAATAACATTTTAAACAAAATCGTTAAGAGCCGTTTTTGAGCAATTTTTGATTTTTCATGTTTTGGGTTGATGGCATGGCGGTTTTGGGGGGATAATTACCTTTAAAAATCAAAAACTCAACACAATTATAAAAACACCTGGAGATATCGTGGATTAGTACCTATGTACCAAATTTCTTCAAAATGGGCCCATTGGTGAGGGCTCTGTACACATCTACACAGACAGACATCACATAAAAATCACTTTTTTGTAAATTTTTATATAAACAATACTTTCTCCATATACTATGTATAGGGGGAGAAAGTAAAAATAGCTTTAAGGACACTTCAGTAAACTGTTTAAACAAAATCATATTTATTGGGACAGATTTTGTCTGAGGTGCAGAATATGTTCAAGGATGACCCAATAGTTTGGATGTTTAAACATATATTTTGGTTATACTAACCAGTATAGTAAATTTAAATGATCAAATATATTTACGATTTAATTTTATTATTGCTATAATTTATTGCAACTTTTCACCTCAGGATTGATTTTATTAGCAAACATGAAAAAGTTTACGTCAGTGGTTAACGATGTCTTGATTTCATAGCGAGTTAACAGCCATTTTGTCTGCATTTCAGACGAAAGCTTTCAAAATTGAATTAATACAAGAGTTGAAGATGTTGCAAAATGTCTTGCCAGACTTGAACAAACGAGTTGAAGAATTGGAAAACGCTGTGGCAACACAGGGGAAAAATGAAGAAGTTCTAGAAAGGATTGAGCCCACCATTGAGGTGATAGCAGACAGCACACTACTGAAGCTTGATGAGCTTCAGAATGATTAGTGTGGACATATTGTTGAATACTTTAATGTGGATTTATATCTTGTATATAATTAAAGCTTTTAATTTATAACTATACCTTACATTGTGAGACCAGTCTTAGTCAATAGTCAGTAGTTTATTTTCACATGACGTTTATATAAGCGAGCCATGCTGGAGAAACAGATGAAATTGTCAGATTAACCCAAGGAGTGGCCCAATGCTAAAGTGTGGAATGGCAGGCTAAATTTGTCGATTTTGCAGACATTTTTTTGAAAATTCGTATAAATTTGTATAAATTTGTATAGCGTAGAAGTAAACCTAGCCAACCTCAGGAAGAACCTAGCCTTCATTTTGATCAGGAAGAACAGGGGACTCTAGAAATACTAAAATAATAAGGATCAAGAAAGGTAATTTTTTCGGTAAAGTGAAAAGAAGAAAAACAATTCGAATTTTATTTTTGAAATTTCAAAAGTAGCCTCGGTGAAATTTTTTCTACATATTTTTTATGGAAAATTCATTATATGTATTTTGTAAACAATCTAATTCCCTACTTAGAAATATGTAACATGGTATGGAAATAATTTGTAAGTTTTAGGGGTGTAATATAATAATAAACGGAAACCCGAAATATATGTAAACTGTACGGTGTTAGGTTGTGTTGTAAATAAGTCATGTAATATATGTATATACTAATAATGATATATACATATTTGTAAAGCTAATGAAGTAAGGAATCCAAAAAAGTCATAAGGTTGATGGTAAAAATTGTTATCACTTATAAATAAATGTAAATAAAAGAATGTTTTTCTATTTTTGTGTATTTGGAAAAAAAAGATTTCACAGTATTTAGTATATAACTTTTTTGTCTAATGTTTTGCCCCCAAAGCAATATAATCATGTTGTAGTACATTCAATTCCCTACATAGAAATATATAACATGTTATACATAGAATACATAGGAGTATACATATAAATATATAACTCACCACTACCAGATAAATAATCCAATTAGCCTAGGCCTACGACGCAACATCAGGAAAGTCGTTCATCTCAATATCACTGTCTATATTACCCTCTAAATCGTCATCAACGTCACTAATACTTTATTCAAGAGCACCCCGAATGTCACTACAATCCATTTTTGCATAAATTCGGCTAAATAAATAACTAAAACAATCTTACACAACTGACAGCGGTCAAACATAGCGCGCCATTTTGGACTGGGACTTCGACATTGCATATTTCAAATGTCATGTCATATTGTCGACAAAAACACAACACATCGAGACAGATATAAGAAAAAAGCCTGAAATCTGCTGTTTACATTGATACCAAATACAATACAGTTTGGAGCGAGTCAAACAAACTGACTGAGACTTCGTAAACAGCAAACAGCTGCGCAGTTGCCGATTAGGCAAAAATGTGACGTAATGAAACAATTCCTTGGTGATGATTTTCAGAATAAAACAGTGCTGCCAACGGCAAAACTAAATTACTCTACATTTCTTCCTCTTCAAAATAACATATTATTTGACTAGTAACTATAACTTACACTAGATATAAATCCGATTTTCCTGGTGGCCCTTTTTCGGCCATCTGCCATTGTGCAAAAAAACAGAAAACACCTGTTTTCAAAAAATCATATGATCTGTCTAATCAATATTTCGTTCAAAACATCAATACCAAAATAAAGCGCATCTCTTTAGCAGTACATTGGTACCAACCACAACTTCCCACGACAAAAATTACCCGAGCTGGGTAATTTCAAAAAAGTAGTGTTTTGACATTTTCTTGGCATCAGCTGCTAGAATCGCATCACGCCAAAAATTCATTTGATTTCTAACTGTCGTGACATTGTTGTATAGCTGCTACAGGGTTTGTTTATGTAATAAAATCCAAGTTCAGAATATTATCTTTCGAATAATATATATTGTTCACTTTTGAGTTGATTATTAGTAGTTCTTTTATGTTACAACATTTTCGGTCTCGAATGGCCGATTCTCGGCCCCTGCCACGGTAGGCTGCACAAAATAGGGCCGAATCTCGGCCATTGGCCACCCCTAGGGTTAAACAAATGCAAAAACTAAAATCTAATAGGCTTTATTTATTCTCTTTTAAAAATGCCGATAGTTTCAATTGATTTCAAAGAATCAGGTATCTAATTTTTATAGGCCTAACAATTTTTTCCTAGGTATTGTGGCCATTATTTTAATGAAGTACGTCTGTGGATGGGCAGCTGGAAATATTCTCACTGTCTCGTTAAATATTTGTTTGATGCTTTTAGCGAATTTCCCCTATAGGGAAGAAGCTATTACCGTAGTCGGCATGGTAAGACCTAGGCCCGGGACCATGATAACTTTTCGTTTTGAGGTCCCCAGACCCCAAAAACACCATTCGTTCGAAACTGTATATATATATATATATATATATATGTGTCCGTGAGCACGATAACTCTCGTAAAAATTATCCGATTTTGATAAAATTTGGTATAAACGTGTAAAGCAGCATTTATGACTTTAAGTTCGAAAACCAGCCAGATCGCTCTATCCGAAGGGGTATTTTGGGGGGGTTTTGTACCCCAAAAATGGGTTTTTCGAATTTTTTACATATAATTTTGGAAATAGTCAAATTTTAGTTTTTCCCATTGCTCCAGCTTAAAAAAACACACAATTTGGTATTTTGATCATTTCTCTACGTCAATTGGTTCCCAAGATATTGAAAATGCTAAACACAGTACGTTGTCTAAAGTTATTCTTATGGAGGAAAATAAAAATTTTATATATCGCTTATTTATGAACGTATACTGACGAAACTTGGTATACGGCTTCATCTGGTTGTGGACCATTGATATTTGCTGAAAAAAACAATTTTTTACCAAAGGCTCCTGTAGCAGCAAACCTGCGTACTCAGCCCCATGTTATTCTTATGGAGAATAAGTAACGTGTTATCTCCCTTCATTATGAAAATAAATTAATGAAATTTGGTATGTGGCTTTACCTACATGAGTTATATTGATTTTTGTATAAAACCCCATTTATTGTGTTCCTTGCTTCAGCAAACCTGCATACTCAGCCGCCATGTTATTCTTATGGAGAATAATTAAAATGTCATAAATAGTTTATTTATGAATGTATATTGATGAAACTTGGTATGTGGCTTTATGTGGTATTAAGACACATATATATGCATTGGAAATTCGCTGAGTACGCAGGTTTGCTGCTACGGGGGTATTTTATTCTAGGTCTCAACTGGTCCCTAAAAACACTTTATAACTCTCTTGACATTTAATAAGATCCCTAATTTTTCCTTGAGGTTTTGAACTATGAAGGGGTAAAATTCCTTTCAGTGTGAAACACGGAGTGAGATTTGAATGAGGTGGCATTGATTTAGTTTAATTTTAGTACAGCAGCGAAGAGATGGGCCAGTGTAGCAATGCAGCAGATGCAGTAAGTTACACTGTACATCAAAGTACAGTAACCTCAATCAACCGTCACTCTCTGTTATCTCTTGGTTGTCTATGAGAATTTTACAATTTGTTAACATCGGGATTTGCGCCATATGGCAGTGTCTGAGCGTCTGTTTGAGCTGATATGTTGGGCAGTGATTTAATTATAAATTAATTATATCATGTTTATATAATTATAAATTATAAAGTGACATAATTATAATGACATATCTATTATCCGTCACAGTCCCAGCCCCGAAGGTGTTGGCTAACAGAGGTTCCACTGTACTGTTATTCATTATTTGTTAACAATACTGTACTGTAATGTTCAGTAATATAGAGTATCTTAAAATAAATTTACTTTGCATGGAAATGTGCATCAAATTAATCAAATAGATTTGTATAATGAAAATGTAACTTTCCAGATAGTCCGAACAGTTTGGGTCCCAATTAGTTCTAATTAGCAGAATCAGTGTATCATTTGGCTTTTTGTTGAAGGAGACACTAAAACCCATACAAGAAGCCACTACAGCTTTTAATACAGAGATAGTTCTCCTCACCTCAGAGACATTATTTTTTTCTACATCATGTTTTTGGTGGGTCCTGGACCAGTAGGACTCGGTATTATCACATAGCTCCAACCAAAGCTGATTGGCCAGGATCGAACCCTGGGACCTTGCTGACAAGCTCTAACCACTACACCAGGGCACTTCCAGTCAGCATTGACAATATAAATCAATGATGGGAGTTCATTTGTTGGGTATTCCCATAGATAAATACACTAATCATCCTGAGAAAATTTGAACGCATTCTTATATTTTCATCAGTTATTGGCAACGTTAGAATTACTTGCAGTACCCATACCATGATCGTATCCCAGTGACATTCATTCAGACCTGCACCAGCAGTGACGGTCTTACTTTTGGATAATCTGACACGACCAAGGGTGGATAATGCAAGTGCAGATTTGCCCAAAAATTAATTATTACAAATTAAGAAAACTAGTTTTACCATTGATGCTTCAGCCAATATTTTTTTCTTTTAAATTTAGTTTCCATTTTTTATAGATATTTTGAGTTAGTTGCATCTTCGGTGTAAATTGACTCCTACAAATTTGTCCCGCACATCCATCAAGTGACTGTCTCACAATACAGTATGATAAAATAAACCTGTGCAAGGTATATGGATATTCTATCTATATCAGATGCATTATTATTGAGTATAAAAGAAAAAACCCCTGATGTAGGACTCAGTTTTTAAAATAAATGAGTTACCATTTTACATAGGGCTAATACTATTAATAGAATTGTGTTTGTACACCCCACAACAAATGTGTTAGAAGCAAGTTTTAAAAAACTACCAAAGGAGTAAGAAAAAATAAATGTTTTATAACAAAAGTTATTTTTACTTTTACAACTCTACAGAGTAACTTTACAAAACAATGACAACATAAAAGAGATTTTTACACACTTCAAAACACATGAACACAAGTAGTTTTAAAAGTACACAAAATCACAGTCTTTGTGATTCTTCACACAATGTGCCTCAATCATCTTCAGCATCTTCAAACTGTCCGTCAGTTTCCATTTCGTCATCACCCTGTTGATTGATTCTAAGGCCATTCAGTACTCTTAACTCGTTCTCTCTGTTTAACACATCTGTAAAAATATAGGTACCGTAAGAATACAGTGCTTACATTGACTGACTCACTTTTTATCTTGAAGCTAAATCTAAAGTTGAATTTTTTCCCAGTTAAAGTTTAGCATAGCCGTCTAATCATGAAAACGTCTTGAGTTTGGGACATTGTGTAAAGCGGTGTATTTCACAGTAAAACCAGGAAAAATCTCAAATTATTAGAAATAGACGGGACCTGAATTTTCAGGATTATTTTCACGATATGTTTTGGTGCTCCGAAAACTTAGTGTTGGAAAGATAATTTACGGCCTTAAACACAAATAAAGAGAGCGAAGCAACAACGTTAGTAAAAGGCTGAAATATGTCAGTTTACAAAAACTCCCAGAGGCAATGACGGGATTTAATATGGAAAGGTGAAAAATAAATACAGCTTGGCCCCCGAATGCTGAGGCGCTAAGTTTCCAAAAACCTCATTGGGCTGTGTACAAGAAGGTTGTATATGGCTTTTGCCATATATGAACCTTCATTAAGAAATTTGCGAGGCCACCAATGCCCCCTCCTCTGTAAGGCACTCTCATAGTTTAAAATTAAATAACATGCATAAAGCTAAAAGCCACATCTATAATATTATAAAGAAGAGGTGGTTTCTGTCTGTCTGATGTTCCGGGTGAACGCAAAAACTACTGAACCGACGGGGCTGAAACTTTACACAAAGGTAGATCTTGAACCCATGCAACACATAGGCCTATTCACTTCCTTAAAAATCCCCTCGGGCTACGCCCCGTGAACGTCCTAAGTTTCAATGTTTACATTTCAGAAGAAAGTAAACATTCAGAAACTGGAATGCGAACAGCTGAGGACACTTCCATTTGACAGTTTAAAGAGCAGAAGCAAGAACAGCTGTTTCAAGCTAACTTGCCTTTCTAACCCGTGCGAAGAACGGGTACATTCAACTAGTATTCAATAAGATGGGTGATGGCCGATTCATTTAAGAAATTACTTTCTAATATTGGCACACAAAACTGTTCTATATTTCCAACGCAGGCTCTCAGTTTCAAATATAGCCAGTTTTTAACTTTCTTTATGATGATTAGCCAAGATACTCTAGTGGTCGTGAGAGATCCTTTTTAATAAGCAACACTCACCGTGACCATCGATATATTCCGCATCCCCTCCTGCCCATGAGTCATCCCCTTCTTCATCTGCATCCACATATTCGTCATCTAAAGAAATATTATTGTGTTATAATAATATGAAAAGTTAATAGTTTTTTTATTTAGTTTGTCTCAACATACTTTCAAAATCTTTTTTTAAGTAGGGGACAGAGCAAAATTGGAATCTAACAACATTTCTTTGTCCTATTTTTTAAAATTAAAAAATGTTAAGCCCATAAAAAACAGACAAATCAATTCTGTTGATTAAAGCCACGGCGTATGCGAGGACATTTTGCACAAATAGGAGTGGTGGAGTTTCCCCACTCTTGTCATAGGCCATATAATAGGGACGCTCCCTCTCCAATTTGGAACTTTTGTCAAAATATTTAATTTTGCTAATCTCAAAGAACCTATTACCTCAAAGGTTCATTTACAACATAATTAATAGGCTGTAAAAAAACGTTGTAGCTGGTATTGGACTAACCCGGGAACAATGACTTCAAAGTTTTATTTATAACATTTTGAACATAGGCTGTAACACAATGAGATCAGACTTATTCGGAACAGTAACATTTGGTTGCTTACAAAAAATACCCCCGTCGCAGCAAACCTGCATACTCAGCGAATTTCCAGTGGAGATATAAATGTCTTAATACGTCATAAAGCCACTTACCAAGTTTCATAAAAATATATTCACAATTAAGCGATATATACAATTTTAATTATTATCCATAAGAATAACATTGGGGCTGAGTACGCAGGTTTGCTGCATCAAGGAACACAAAAATAGGTTTTTATGCTAATATCAATACAACTCAACTAGGTAGAAGTCATATACCAGTTTTTATTCATTTATATTTATAATTAAGGGAGACATAGCATTTAGTTATTATCCATAAGAATAACATGGGGCTGAGTATGCAGGTTTGCTGCTACGGGAGCCTTTGGCAAAATTTTTTTATTTTGAGCAAATATCAATAGACCTCAACCAGATGAAGCCGTATACCAAGTTTCATCAGTATACGTTCATAAATAGGCGAGATATCAAATTTTTCTTTTCCTCCATAAGAATAACATTGGACAACATACTGTGTTTAGCACTTTAAATATCTCGGGAAGCAATTGACGTAGAGGAATGATCAAAATATAAATTGTGTGTTTTTTAAAGCTGAATCCAATGGTAAAAACTACAATTTGCCATTTTTCATAATTTATATGTACAAAATTCAAAAAACCCATTTTTGGGGTACAAAATACCCCTTCCGATACAGCGATCTGGCTGGTTTTTGAACTTAAGTCATAAATGTTGCTTTACACGTTTATACCAAATTTCATCAAAATCGGATCATTTTTATGAGAGTTATCGTGCTCACGGACACATATATATACAGTTTCGAACGAATGGTGTTTTTGGGGTCTGGGGACCTCAAAACGAAAAGTTATCATGGTCCCGGGCCTAGGTCTTACCATGCCGACTACGGCAATAGCTTCTTCCCTATAGGGGAAATTCGCTAATAAGCCAGGAAAGGAAAAGCCAATATTTTACAACTGCAAACCAAGTGACTTTCAGCGTTGACTATATACACTGAAGGAAGACATCCCACCTATTTGGCACAGCTGTCCTTATTTTAGTGTTAGCCAGAATTTGAAATGGACATAGTTTTGATAAGTCACTGACAGAGTGTGCTGCTGTCAACTATTTATTTTAGTTATTTACGTTAACTTGTAAAAAATCTCCACCCCAGTGAAAGCAAGTGATAATCAACTTATGTTTGTTTCCTGACACACCAACTGTTGTTTATCCCCTCTTGAGAGGATAAGTAATAGTTGACAGTGTACTCTGTTGGTGATTAGTGTAACCTCTTTGAATGCTGGCTCTTATTAAAGTAAAGAAATCATTTATAATGGCAATGAGAAGTCTATTTCAGTATAACCAATGCTTTCATTAATCACATTTCTCCAACACATTTCAACTCTAGAACCGTGGTTCAATCTGATTTCTACCGGCGACACTTGCCTTCTGAGTACGAGTCGTTGGGGTCGGGGTGCTGGGCCTGGCAGTGCGTCATGGCCTGGTACATGTTGTCCAGCTGATCCTTGTCATCCGGGACGAATCTCATCTCCGTCATTCCTCCCTCGTCCTCGCTGTCCTCCTCCCCACCGTTCCCCACAATATCTACGGTGATGACAATATAAGAAATTGTTAGTAAGGTAGCCTTTAATGCTGCTTCATATAACTTTCCAAGGAGGTTTATTGGTAATACTGGAGACAACACTAATGAACAAAATTGAGAGCTGTTCTTTGCCTCGCCAAAACTTGGCAATCAAAATCGAACGAGTCAATTTGCTATTCACGATTTGAAAATTTGTATTTTTTCAATTTCTTGTGGTTTATCACATTTCAGGTCAAGAAGAAATACATAAATCAAACAAAAAATATAATTTTTTCCAACTTTGATTAGCCTACTTTTATTCCAGTGATTTGCATGAGCAGGTTCACTTACCGGTATACGAATAAAACAACCAATCGACAGTTTAAAGAAAAATTGCCTCACATTAAGTCAAGTCATTAAACAGTATTGTCTCCAGTTTACCAAAAGAACTCCTTGATGCTGGAGGTTAACATTTTCACAAGTAGGTAGTTGGTGGTCAGTTGGTAAAACAAAATATTTTAATTTAAGCCACTAATAGTTCATTACAGTAGGTACCTGGGCCGACTGCTGAATACTGATTAAAAAGCACCTTGTCTACTGACTTGTCTATTACTATTCATGAAATGCTTAAAGAGAATACCAACCCACCATTACATTGTAACTTAAATCTATACTTAATTAGTAAGGTACAGAAAATAACCATAGGTAGTGCTCAGAAACTTAATTTGCAATTAAGAAAAACTGCTTCATTATTAACTGTCTTGACGGAAGCTTCTGACACAAACTTTTCTTTCGTCTGACTTGCTTACCGTCCAAACAGGTGTCAACCATGATGATCATACACTCGCTGCCGAATCGTTGTATATCTCTCGACACAGCATGAACAGCAATGTGTGGATACATCAAGGAAATGCCTTCCCCACTAGCATCATTCCTCCATGACAACTTGCTGAAAATATTTTATAAATGTAACAAAACAACACAAACCAGTATCCCTTTATTACTAGTAAAAAGGGGTAGACTAATTTTAGGCAAAGTGATTAAATAAAATTACAATGGTAAATACCCTCGTAGCAGCAAACCTGCGTACTCAGCAAATTTCCAATCTGTGTGTATCTTAATACCACATAAAGCCACATACCAAGTTTCATCAATATACATTCATATATAAACGATTTATGACATTTTAATTATTCTCAATAAGAATAACATGGCGGCTGAGTACGCAGGTTTGCTGCTACGGGAACTATCGGCTCAAAAATGGTTTTTAATGCAAATATCAATAGATCACAAAGATATGAAGCAATATACCAAGTTTCATCTGGAAAAGTTGATAAATAAGCGAGATATACAATTTATCTTATTCTCCATAAGAATAACATTGGACAACCTACTGTGTTTAGCACTTTTAATATCTCTGTAACCAATTGATGTAGAGCAATGATCAAAACACTAAATTGTTTGTTTTTTTAAGCTGAATTTAATGGTAAAAACCAAAATAGGATTTACTAAAATAGTATATTTAAAAAACTCAAAAAACCCATTTTTGGGGTACAAAACCCCCCCAAAATACCCTTTTGGATAGAGCGATCTGGCTGGTTTTAGAACTGGTCATAAATGCTGCTTTACACGTTTATACCAAATTTCATCAAAATCGGATGAATTTTACGAGAGTTATCGTGCTCACGGACACACACACACATATATATATATATATGTATATATATATATATATACAATTTCAAACCAATGGTGTTTTTGGCATCTGGGGACCTCAAAACGAAAAGTTATCATGGTCCCGGGCGGGGGTCTTACATGCCGCCTACGGTAATAGCTTCTTCTCTATAGGGGAAATTCGCTAAAATGGAATTACAATAAACAATTTCAAGAATTTGTTAAGAATATTATAGGCTAACTTATAAATATTCTTAGCCATGAATAAATTAATTACCAAAGTAATATTTGTTAAAATTGGCATTTCCGTAAGTTATTGTGGGTATCGATATTTATTCTCTAGATTTAGAGGGTTTATACGGAACTTCAGCCTAGCCTGTTAACCCTCCAAGTGCCCAAATGACGATAAATCATCATTTCAAGTTGGTTCACCGTGTCAAAGTTTAGTAATCCAGCTCTGTAAAGCATTGGAAATGAACATTAAATTAGATAATACTGACATCAATTGAAGGATCACATCCTAAACTTCTATTTTCTTAAGTGATTAAACCTTTTAGCAGCAGCAGATCAATTTTAACATTTGAATGAAAATAGCCTGCAAAGTCAATCCCCAATTGTTTGGTTACAAAATGGCGACAAACATTTTAGGTCAAAAATCATACGGTGTAAATTTTGGTTTATCCGGAAACAGGTGGTAACCACTGTATTCAGCTTGAAATGGTCGTATAGACAGCATTGTACATACATTGTATTTCACAGTAACATGCGTTTCTGAAAACCTTTATAGCCCTAATATATCTTTGAATAAGTTACCATAATTTTTTGGGGGTGAAATAATTCACTGTATTAATGATGGTACCTAATAATAATATTATAAGACTAAGCTTATGTGTGTTTTAAGCTTCTATCATGTCATATTTTGTTCATACAGCTTTATAAACTTCAAAGAAATAACAGTTTTGCTTTATTCATTGTTTTGTGGGTTTTATTGCTATTTCAAACAGAATGCATAGCAATTGACGATTTTTATTTAACCTATTTACAAATTCACCTGTATTTTATCTTGCAAAAAACTGAATAGGTATGCATTTTGATGGGTTTCATCCATTAGGGGCCTATGCAATTTACTGTGAATTTTTTAAATAACATCTGCAAAATTGCCAAAGATAGGGGTTTTGAGCAATTCAACATTTAGGCAGTGGGAGGGTTAAGGCATAACATGGCTAGTGGCCAAATTGTGATTAGGACTCTGAAATTTCTGACATTTTCCAAGCATTCAATTAGCCTGGGATCAGCACATTGATAGATTAGCTGCAATTTGAACTTGAAACTCATCTGTCCTTAACAATATTTCTAGGCTAAATAATTAAGAAGTTTCTCTAGATCAGATGGTCTATTTTAATCTTATTGAAAGCCATATCCGTTATTAAATTTTCCTTTGAGATCTAGTAAGCAGAACTTGTAAAGAATTTTCATTCTTCAGAAGAACCGAAAATCAATATCAACACGCAAGCAACATTTTCAAAATTCTCACTGCCCCATCTCTTTTTACTTATGAAACAGTTTTATTTGTCAAAGAAAGTAACCTGGTCCAGCTTCAACTACATCACTACAATGCAAGAAATCGTAACTTAACATCAACCCTTCAACTCAACATAGACTAAGAGTTTTCAAAACAAAACCTGCATAACTAATGCTGGAACAAAATATTTTCCCATGTTACCAGCCTCAATTCATTTCATTAGTGATACTGGAAGAAAAAACTGAAGGACCATCTTATTAAAGTGGGTGTTAATGAACTTCCTGGTCTGGCACTATCTTTCAGGTCCGCCTAAATGGAGGGGTAAGGGGCCCATACTCTAATTTACCCAGGGGCCCGAAATTTCTCCGGGCAGGCCTGCTATCCTTGGTTGCTGATCCTTTGCTTTTCTGACTCTAGATCTTTTCTTCTAAATTTCTTTTAACCCTAGGAACCTAGTTTTAAGTGAACACGTCGGATCTCATGCCTTTGAAATTACTTCGCAGTACGGTAAGTAAGTAAGCCTATAACTTATTGTTCACAAGATTCCATACAAACTTAGAGGACCTATGCTTATATCTATTAATGCTCGGCTAGCCAGAATTTCTGCTTGTGAACAATTTAAATTAGCCTACCTTACAAATAAATTAAAATGAATCCTTAGGCTACAGTACTGCAAATCAAGATACAATGTATTTCCTAGGACTAGAATCTATTTTAAATTGTATTGGAAAAAATCATTTGCTTACCTTTCTGTGATATAAAGCGTGCCACAACCGATCTCTCGATCACTTATGAATAGTTTAGTTGATGGTTGTTCATGTTTTATACCTTCGGTTGGAGGGGAAAAACTTGTAAGAACTACCATTTTTAGGTTATGTTTACCTTCACTAAAAAGAAGGAAGAATTTTGTAGGATAAGCTAATGTTAAAGTTAGAGCTCTTAAGTGCTAAAACAAATCTAAAACTGCTGATACGTTTCTAAAATTATTAAGTTTCTAGAGTGATATCACTTGGTGCTAATTTACTTTTCAATTAATTGTACACAATAATAAATTCGAACAAGAAATCCGACTCCGTTTGTTCGTTTTCTTTTCAAGTACCGATTTTGCGCCAGTGTAGTGGTAATGGTAATGGCAGTCGGTGTCGGTACGACCATGGTACGATGTTACTGGCATTGATTATTTATACTATATACAATACACATAATCAATGGCAGTGGCGATTCGAAGTGTAATAGCCCAGAATTCATGATCAATGGTGATAGTATCGTCATTGCAGACACAATCGATGGTATCGTAAACAAAATATTGTGGCACAATCACTGGGCTTACCTGCGAACTTTGAGTTTTCATCTGTCATCTGTGTCCCCACAAGCAGGGAATTATGTAGGGTGTAGATGTTAGTGTTCTCTCTGGGTCACTCGTTATAGCGAGAACCTTGGTGCAAACTAACTACAATGTTGTAGTGATTCTACGGTGCTACACAAGGACTAATATTTTTCAATCTGGAGATCCTATTAATCTCTTTCTTCTGCCACACCAGTAACTTAAAAATTAGGACTACGATCAATTTGTTCCCTCCTGCAAAAAGTTTGAAGTATTTGAGTGTTTATAGTGTTTTTATAATTTATATTAAGCTTGTTTTTGTCATTGAGCTCCAGGCGGATTTGGAAAAACTAAATCAGCTAAATTTAGAATGTATTTGGTTGGACTCAAACATAAGCTCGTCATCGATATTCCTTTTGTAATAAAAAATGTGTCATGAATAAAGAGGACCACTTTGTGAGCCGGGATCTAAGTAGTGTTTTGTCATTGAGAAGGCTCAGTACAGATCCCTGAGAACTCTTTCTGATATCGAGGCTTGTGCAGATTGAATATAGTGCCAACTGAAGTCAATTTTTCAGCAAAACTGATCCATCGACGCAATCATCAGAGCCTTTTAAAAAATCTGAAAATAGCCAATCTTACGACCTGCCTCCACATTGATTTAATAATCAGTTACAAAGTCCATCAAAGCCAATTTAATTTATCTGTTTTTCTGAACCCGAGTATATTTATCGTGTTTTGCAAAGAATTTTCGTGTTTTCGATATGGTAAATTAGTCGCCCTCAAGCAATTAATTTTAAGTATACCGGCATTTTGAAAATGGCAGTAGTGAGATTGGGCGATCGTTTTACTGTTTTAGTAATTTTTAGAAATACGAGTGAGGCATTACAACCATGTAGGTACCAGGGGATTTATGATTTAATTTAATTCTAGTAATACTTCAAAACACACAAATTGATGTGATCTGGGACGTAATTACAATGGTTTGATAAGGAACACGTTTTTTGCTGATGCAACATTAAAAAAACCCATTGGAATTTTGCATTTCTTGTGGAATTTTTATATTGTATTAATATTTAAGATAGTATTTATTGCCTCCATAAAAATTAATCAATTTTGAAATTGAAGATTTCTTTAACATTTACGATTTAAATTTGTGTGTAGGCCTAAATCGATCTTGACTTCAGAGATACCGTACATACACTGTACATTTAATTTAAATTTTATTTTTTACAGGTAAAAAATAATATTCAAAATTGTTAATAAACTGATAAATTTTTCTTTGGTTCCAATTGATGGCCCCAGTGTACGTAGACCATTATTTGGTAGGTCAGCTAGAATAAACGGGGCGAAAGGAATACCACAATACCCATATTCTTAGTTTCGCTATTAATTGGACACTGTGATTTTATTTGTTTTCATTACACGATTTTATCACAGTTGAAGACAAACATTACTCATCATAAGTGAAATTCGGGGGTGGCAAGGGGGGGGGCAGTTGCCCCCCCACAATAATTTGGAGGCAATATTATTGTAATATATACAAAATCACTGTACAATTTTTAAACTCCAATCAAAATACTGAAATTACGCTTATGTTACACATTTTTGGTTGGCGTTATTGATCAGTTCCAATGTCATGACGGAGCGGGCGTTGAGCTGCGACCTCTTTCTCCTGTGCTCCTGTAGACTGTGCAGTAGGGGTATAGAAATCTATTAATTAATTAATAGTTCTATGAGTAGGGGCCATCAAATTTCGGCCTCTGGGCTGCAGGAGAGTTCCTAGCCCTCGTCCTCCCGGGCAACACATATTCCTTGGCTCACAAGGAGAGGACGTATTCAGTGTGACACTCCTGATCCACTTTATGTCTCGGCACCGCACTTACAAATAGCCGTAGATAAACGAATGATTCCGAAGACTGCGCTGCTATTCCGAACGAATAGAAGACTCGCTCTACTTCCCAGCTGTGAAATTAGCTTCACAATAATTATTTATTTGATTGTCTTAAGTCTTGGGATT
This sequence comes from Allygus modestus, assembly GCA_963675035.1. Lineage (NCBI taxonomy): Eukaryota > Metazoa > Arthropoda > Insecta > Hemiptera > Cicadellidae > Allygus > Allygus modestus. Next base: position 29,558,606 of record OY776112.1, on the reverse strand, counting down.
GTTTAACGTTTCACTATATTTTACGGAAAGCTCGGTGGGAATGTTTCCAGGCTTTTTTAACAACTAACGGAGGTAAAAAACATAAACTTAATTCTTTATAAATTAACTAGTTTTTTAACAATATTTATTTATATTTGATTAAAGTGAGTATCCATTGGAAGTAAATAAATGTAACTAACAATATAAAATATTTCCACCACATGAAGCCACTCATTCCCAATCCGTGCCAACATATGTATATTAAGAAATTAAGTTATATTTATTATCTTCTTAAATCATTATTTGTAAACTATAATTTATTTAATCATTGGTAATCAAACCCAATTGTAAGATTTATATCAGGTCGCTATTAAATTATCAGTTAATTATGTGAAGATGATTTGTTTTAAATTTAATGCAGTTAATAGTTCCACCTAAATGTGTTTGATAAGACATAATGCTGACCAATGGATAATCACAAAATAAAGGGATTCATTTATATTTGTTCATGATAAGTGGACAGCAAGTAAATAATCAGTTCAATATACTGCAAATTGTTTGTTATATAACAGGAAATTAGTTAGTATTATTAGTACGGTACACTAAAGTTATTTTAATTTTTATTGTTAGTTTATTTTACAAACATAAAGTGTAATTTCGGTATTTTGATTGGGGGGGGACAAACACCATGGTGATCGTGATTACTGTGACTTTTCCTTTTCATATACAGTATGCGCCAAAATCAACAGTACTGAAATTTAAAATTTTATTTGACATAGCTTTACCAACATATACAAGTAAAAGGAAACAAAATCGGTTAAACTCGGTAAAAACATGTTCAATATGACCTCCATTCATTTTGAGGCAACACTCGTACCGTTGTTGAAGGTTTTGCATCATTTTGATGAAGAGGGGTTGTTGCATGCTCCCCTTATACAGATGCTTATTTTTTCCTTGAGTTGTACGATGGTGGCTGGAGGCTCCTCACTAGTGTTTGGATATCGAAAGAAAGTATCGATATTGATATAAATGAATGATATCGATAATAATGTCGGCAGGAACTATCAGTACCCCGATAATATGGAGGCAAAAATATTGATATAGTGTAGTGTAATATTGTGTAGAATGTCGACATTAATTATAACCTGCTTTGTAGGCAAAAAAAAAGTTAAATTTGTTGAAGAACTGTCTGAAAACTAATTTTGAACTTGTAACTATGAACCACAATCTTAAATTGGCTGTTTTATGACCATTACATTGTCATTGTGGAAAATATTAGCTTTCTAACCAATATATAGTTATAGGACGCAGACTCACAATTACTGCTTTAATCCAACATTATTTGTTAAATTAAATTCGAATAAACAACTGTTGGAAATAAAAATGGGATGGACATCGAATTGTAAGCTAGTTGCCTTTTAAGAGGATTCTTACATCCTCATTCTTAAAATCTTAAATGTACATTAAACTCTCGTCACATTACAGGTATTTCTTAGCCTATAAATAGAGTATAGGCCCTACTCTTAACTATAAATTGTTATTCGTTACTTAGGTGTTTAATAATATCAGTCTGTAGGATCTTGCACTATATTGTGTTTTTGCGATACAAGAATACAATATTGGTGATATAACCGTTACGTCGTTACACAATGAAATACTACAGTATTAATAATTTTTTTTAATTATTGGTAGATTTTTACTACAAAATTTTATAGAATTAAATTTATCCAACTCATTTAGAAAAATTAAGAAACAGAACACTGAACTAGGATACATTTGATAATTAAGTATAGATTTAAAAATTAGTAATATCGAATATTGGCCTTAAAATATCGATATTTCCGATATATTGAATATCGATACCAAACACTAGTCCTCAACAACACTAATAATCACAGCATTTCCAGACGGGTTTATGTGAAAATGTTCCTGAAAACATAATGCCCGTGACAAACTTGGCCCACCCACACGTCCGATTCCGCATGAGCGAAAATAATGATCTACGATAAAATATATCTCTGCAGTAGTTAGCATCATGTCAGAAAAAAACTAACCTCAAATAAGAAAGAAGTACCATTGACTATATACATGTGTCATGTATAGTCAATGGAAATACAAACACGAAGACGTGGCAATAATAAAAAGTTGACACAGCCGATCGAGAATGCAACTAGAGCTGATTCAGTTTCAGTACTGTTTATTTTGGCGAATACCCGTACTGTATTTCAATATTTTCTCAAAATTATTGGAAGGGCAACTGCTCCCCTTGCCATCCCCGAATTACGCCTATGCAAACAAAGTTATAAGAAGAGATATCCCCAAACCAGGCATTGCATTGACTCAGAGCAAAATATACACCTCAAAACCTCATTCACTTAACCTCACTAAAAATTGTTCTACTACAAACACAGGCTATTTAATAATAATGTTAAAATAAATTGACAGAAGTCACAACCGCGTTTTTGTGTGGCGCAAAAACTTCGAGGCCAGTCGTGCACTCGTGTACTTCCGTCTCTCGTCGTAAGCGTGGTGCCTGTCCGGTCCGAGACAAATCTTTTTATCCCTGGCCGGTCAAAACTTTTTCTCATGGTTTTTGGTGTATTACGATTATACAAATCGTAAACACCCATTTTTTAGCGAATTTCCCCTATAGGGAAGAAGCTATTACCGTAGGTCTCATGGTAAGACTTAAGCCCGAGACCATGATAACTTTTCATTTTGAGGTCCCCAGATGCCAAAAACACCATTCGTTCAAATTTTTATATATGTATATATATATATATATATATGTGTGTCCGTAAGCACGATAACTCTCGTAAAAAAGGTCCGATCTTAATGAAATTTGGTACAAATGTGTAAAGTACCATTTATTTGAACGAGTTCGAAAACCAGACGAATCGCACCATCCGAAGGGAGGTTTTTGGGGGGTTTTGTACCCCAAAAATGTGTTTTTTGGGGTTTTCACATGTAGTTTTAATATAAATCAAATTTTAATTTATACCATTGAATTCAGCTTAAAAAAACAAACAATTTGGTATTTTGATCATTGCTCTACGTCAATTGGTTACCGAGATATTGAAAGTGCTAAACACAGTACGTTGTCTAATGTTATTCTTATGGAGAAAAGGAAAAATTGTATATCTCGCTTATTTATGAACATAAACTGGCGAAATTTGGTATATGGCTTGATCTGGTTGTGGTTTATTGTTGTTTGCACAAAAAAACAATTTTTCACCTATGGTTCCTGTAGCAGCAAACCTAGGTACTTGGTCCCCATGTTATTCTTATGGAAAATACTTAAAATGTTATATATCGCTTATTTATGAATGTATATGGATGAAACTTGGTAAATGACTTCACTAAGGTGAGTTATATTGATATTTGCATAAAAAACCATTATTTTGTGTGCCTTGTTGCAGCAAACCTGCGTACTCATCCCCAATGTTATTCTTATGGAGAATAATTAATATTTTAAATATTGTTTGTTTGTGAATACATTTCTTATGAATCCTGTTAAGTGTTTTAATGTGTTATGTTATATATTCATTGGAAATTCGCTGAGTATGCAGGTTTGCTGCGACGGGGGTATTTTATTCAAGTGGTTTAAAATTTCAGCTAACCCAAGCCAAGGGTGTACAAAGGCAGTTTTACAAAAGTATGTTAAAATACATTTTCATAACAATGTTGTGTAGAATAAACTTTTTAATTTCAGCCCACATATAATTTGACGCCGCACGCCAGACACCTACCTACCCCTACTGATAAAGGGTGGGTGGCGTCAGCTGCTATCGCTCACTGCGCATGCGCGAACTCTGCTCACAACAGTGATGGGTGTTGGGACACCGTTTCCATTATGTTTTGAGCTCTCCTCAAAACATTGCTGTCAGCTGCATCGGCTCAAAACACATTTTGTTGGCCAACAAAGTTCAAAACCGTTTGCAAGCGTTTCCATTGAACATTTTACTTGAACTTTGTTTTGATGAGTATAGTTAAAAACAATGTCTTGAGCAGAAACTGTTAGAATAGAAAAGGGGCTTTATAGGAATACTTTGTATATTTAATTTTAAATATTATTCAATGGTTTACTGATGCCTAAGACTTTGTTTTAAATTTAATATTTGTGCTTAGTTGTTATCAGATATTTTATACCGCTACAATCGTATTTTATATTGAATCTTGTTAAAAACCGTCAACATTTATGATTCAATTAACAATCATTGTGTAAGACGCCGACGCAACTAGGGCGTATTTTAAGGTGAATATGAATGAAGATGAATGTAGAATGGGTGAGATGCCTTGTGTAGCCTTGTTACTGACTAAAACTGACTTATTCTTTAGCCAGGATCATTAATTAGCCCAATTAATCTATGTTATGTTACTCGATTCTGATGTATATATTTCATTGAATTAATTTAAACAATGCTAACTCTTCGCGACAGCTTCGCTTGTTCACCTCATTTCAGTATTACTGTCAAATCAAATAACACAGCTGATCAAATTCCAATACAGTGGAACTTGGATGATATGAATTTTGTATAATTCAAAATCTTCTTTAATTATAATGTTTTGCTTGGTTCGTAGTACTACATAAACAATGTTAAAAAACATTATTAATTCGAATTTGTAAAATAGATTTGAGAAAAATTGTATATGTCGTAATTCAAATAGAAAATACTCTTTCCAGTTTCTTTAAAGTGATCATGTTTTAGCGAAACTTTGGTATGTGACTTCAACTAGGTGTGGCCTATTTATTATTTGAACAAGACACAATTCTTTTATTCCCCCCGAAGCAGCAAACCTGCATACTCAGCCCTAGTGTTATTCTTATGGAGAATAGTTAATGTTTGATGTCTCCCTAAGTTATGAACCTAAATTAATAAACCTTGGTATGAAGATTCACCTTATTGAGTTATTTTGATAATTGCATAAAAACAAGTTTATTATCTCCCAGCGAAAACCTGCGTTCTCAGCAATAATGTCATTCTTAAGGAGAATAAATAAAATGTTATATATCACTTATTTATGAATGTATTGTTATGTAACTTGGTAAGTGGCTTTATGTGGTAGTGAGACACATATTTACGCATTGTAAATTCGCTGAGTACGTAGGTTTGCTGCGACGGGGTATTTGTATGTTAATAGAGCGTTAATAAGTTGTTAAAATAAGTTTAATTAATTTTAACAGTAATATCATAGATTTGAGAGACTAAAACAAATAAACTTTAAAACTGAATTCTTCAAAAATGACATTTTTAAATGGTATATTAATCGCTGAAAAATTGTATAACAAATAAATATGTTTATAACACATATGCGGAGAGGCTGGTTGAGTTGAGTTTCCGCTGTGCTGCTTGCTATTTGCCGTATCAGAATCTTAGGGCCCTACGACGCGACGTTCAGAGGACAGGCGGGTAGCAAGGCGGCTGGGAAAGTTGGGGGTTGGGGGTAGTTGAGGGGAGGGTTCTGCATGTGTGTGAGTGAGCATCCGGGGCTCTGTATGTGTGTGAGTAGTGACTGGCCTGACCTCTACGCGAGCCTGGTGGCACTGGAGGAGATCTGCAGCAAGTCTGGTCTTTGAACGGGCGCTGAAAAACTGACGGGCCACCCTTACCTAACGGCGTCCCTCCACTAGCCCCCAAACATTTCTTCATCACAGTTGAGCTTGGAGCTGGAGGTAAAGGACACTCACTCCATCTCCAGCCTCATCTCCTTATCTTGCTCATCAGGAACGAGCCCTCCCTGCATATTCTCATTTAATCAGAGTGTGAGAAGGGGCGGCCCAGAATAGCCAGGATGGTTATACCCTCACCTGAGGCCCCTGAGGCCTGTCCTCCGTTTGCCTGGAACTGTAAACCTGACGTGCCGGATAACACACCGTAGGTTGCTTGTAAAGGTAAATCCCCTAACCTTTTGTTGAAAATGAACCCATTGAACTAACAAATTTAATTTTAAGTTAGATTAAACTAGGTTATGCAATAATATTTTGTCAATTATCATGAATAATACCAGATTTTGTAATTAGTGTAGTTAACTTCTCAATTATTTATCAACTTTTAAATTGCTAAACATATATTGTTGCAGGCAATAAAAATATTGCTATTGTTTTGTTAGTACAGAAACAAATCAGACGAATAAATCACATATAGAAATGTAAACAAAGCACACACTTTACATTCAAACTAGTGGCTTACAGGGGCTATAGCCCATAACATATGGTTTTTGTGTAAGTGGATAATCATAGCTGATAATCAGTTCATTTTGGTTATTAATAAAACACTGTAATGATATTTCCATAAGAAAATCATTGGATTTTTGAAGTCCAGTGGTGCATAGCCCACGTAATTTTTGACATTTCTGATATTTCCAACTGTCCTTGGCCCTCAAGCTTTAAAATGAATCGTCATAACCTAACTTAACTTCTTCCTAGCTCGAGATATTTGGTGGGGACCGATTCGCTTATAGAATTAAATATATACAGTAGATGCTTTTCCTTTGAGTAAAACTTGTTATTATATCTTGCTGACATTATTTTTTTAACTACTATTTTTCTTAACTCCCTTGTGCCAATACCTTTAATTGAAGCCCTCTTCCATTATCGTGTGATATAAAAATCTCCCATTATTGGGACCAAACTTATTCTAAATTCCCAACTAGTCTATTATTGCCTGATTAACCTACATTGCAAGTTTTATTGGAAATTATAAGTGAACAAGAGAAGCATTAAATTTGTCTTATTCTCCATATAATTAACACTGTATAAAAAACGAGGTATTAATTTATTTAGTATTTCCACTCTTTAATGGTGACAGTTACATTTATATTGAAGCAGATATTTTGGGTAATGAAAAACATCAAAAGCCAGGGCCCATCAGACCTATTTGAGGAATGCCTGATTTTGTATGGGATCGATCAACATACATATATAAATGGAGAAGAAAACAGCCAGTATTTAGTAATGTTAGGATTTTAATAAAACCAACAGTTTGTTACTTAAGTGGTAGTAGCGAACTATAAAACAAGTGTTGAGAAAAATACATGGAAATATCTTATTTACAATATTGCTTAACTAGTTGTAAAACCTACAAATATAAAAGTGATCATTAATCCTAACTAGACGGAAGACTGAACTTTACAGCTATCTGACTATATGCTATCAGTTTTGGTTTTGTGGCAACACACATGAAATGCTCTCACATTAATAATGTATATAACTGACAGTGTTGCAAATATAGTTTAATTATTTTGGGATTATGTTTTTCAATGTTCATCAATTTTATCCCTAGTTACTAGACAATATTAGTCATAAAGATATAACTTATTTTGTTTGGATACCTTAGTGTATTATGACACCTGACACAGTTACTTGTCTTGTGCTTGTACTAAGACCGTTCTTATTTTACTTTTAAAATGTTTATTAAAAAATACCAAATTTACATTTTGTTAGTGGTAAGAATAAAAATTAATTTACAATGGGGCCATATGAAGTTTGTTGTATTTTTAGGTACTTTATTTTACTGATTATAACATCAAATAATAAACAAGTCAACAAAATATGTTTAATTGGTATTTATCAACAGAATAAGTGTTTGGCAACAACAACATTTTGTATTGTTGTCAGCTTTACTGATATTTAATCCATAAAAATATTCTGGAATATTGGTGAAATGTATTGTTCCACTACTAGAAAATGTTTCATGTCCCACATGAAACTCTCGATGTATCTACTTACTAATTATGTTTCTTTAAAACTTTGTTCAACCTACTTTAACTAAAATCTTAACTAATTCAAAAAATGCATGTAAACTATAATTAAAAAGTAATGTGTAAAATCTAATGTAAGCCAATAATTTTAATAAAAATAATAAAATAGTTATTTGTGTATTAAGGGAGTAAAGTGCAACTTTGTCTCTCTGAGGGAAATTGTTGGCGCCCGACGCCGTAGGCGAGGGCGACAATTTTCCCGAGGGAGACAATGTACTTTACTCCCGTAATGCACACAACATTTTTCCCCCACCCCAAAAGTATCCGTAAGTCCACATTTACAATTGCTGTCCATTTTGGATGCATAATGCGTATTAACTAATCTCCGAACTTGGAACGTTAATTGCAGCTGAGCGAAGCAAATATCAATCAGCTGATCCAATTCCGCTATAGCTGCAGCGTCAATTATTGCAGTGAAACATCAGCTGATTGTGTTCCACATGTCATAGCTACAGCGTTGCCAGTTCTCCACAGAATTGTGTTGCCAGATTATCAATGTTATTCTTATGGGTTTACTTTGTCTCCCTAGGGAGTTAAAGTAGCACTTTGCTCCCTCATTACAAGGAGTAAAATTCGACTTTACTCAGCGGGTGGGGGAAAAAATATAAATCTTACAGTTAATTAATTGTGTACATCAATTGACGATACGTAGGTTTCAAATTCTACATGTTAGTAAACATAACGAATAAAATCTATAAAAATAAATTAATCTTACTATAATACTTTATAACTTAGTCAAATTAATTTTATTTACACAAACTATGGTTATAAAAATATTAGTACTTCAGAGTAAGCAATCTCTCATACTGGCCAGCAGTACGAGTTTAACTCCTATTAATTAATTAGGCCAAGAAAGTTCGTTCAGCCGCTAAATGAATTTTGTATATCTAAAACGGATTTTCCCCAACACAGACTAAACCGACACGAACATAATCATATTATTTAATGTTATTTCTTGATTTCCATGTACAGTCAGTCGTTAAAGGTAACATTCTGAGCAGATAGTTGATAAAGATAAATATCCTAAGATAAGATAGTCCTAAATAAAGATAAATATCTTTATTTAGGACTAAATTTAGGAGCCTTTCAGGTTTTTAAAATTACCAGACTTTTGGGACCTATTGATGGGGCTTCTCGTAGGAAGCTCCAAAGCACCAATAGTAATCTTATGGATTGTTTTCTTAACTTTTTTCAAGCACTTATTTGACAATTTTCTGGGATACTGCATTTGTTTTACTGTAGATTACAGCACATTTTTACTAAAATGCATTTTGCCTGGTTGATTGCTTGTGGTAATTATCTACTGAAATATGAGATAGTAAGTTAGGTGCTACTCAAGATAACCAATAATTAAAAAAATGTATTTGTAGATTTGGAATATATTTTATTGTTACTACTTATAGGTGTGTCTGTTAGTTACCAGTAATATATTAATATGAATACATTTTTAAAAACGTGGATTTTATAAACCCAACAAGATTTTTTTCTATTTCAAATTTGATAAGTGTCAAATAAATATTTTTAAATAATTTAGATTGAGTTATTGTATAATCATACTGTTTTGGCTAAAACCGAGGATACTGATGACTTGTGAGTAAATCACCTTGCCTTGCCTAACTATTCGACCGGCAGAGATGTGGCAACGTCACTATCACGTCACTATACAGGGGGGAGGTCATGGAGGTCATGACCCCTCCCCCAAAAAAATCTCAGAACTTCAAGTATTTTACCCATTTTTCACCGTAAAGGTTATCGTATTTTAACATTTTAGATATTTTTTCACTCATGACCCCACCTAAAACGATAGTCTGTATCCGCCCCTGCTATTGTTATTTGTCGGCTTATAAATCATCGTTTCTGAGTACTTCATCAATTAAATCCTTTGCTTTTTTAATGATCCCTTTCTATGTAGTCCTTTCTCTGCCTTAAACTAACTAAAGTATCAAATAGCCAAGTGTAACTTGTTTAACTAATCTTAAACCGCTGCAACGCAGCCTACAATGATGTTTTCTATCATGTAACGCCGTCATTTGTTGTACTCAGCTGTTATTGTGCCCTCTCCTATCTTGAAACACCATCGCCCGTTATAATCAGCTGTTATTGTGCTCCTCTCCTGCAATGCCGTCATCTGTTATTATCAGCTGTTATCATGTCCCCTCCTATCGTGTGACACTGTCGTCCATTGTAATCAGCTGTTACCGCGCTCTCTTGATCCAATCATATAACGCTGTCGTCCGTTGTAATTAGTTGTTATTGTGCTCTCTTCTCTTCTGCAATGCCGTCACCTATTGTTATCAGCTGTTATCATGCCCCCTCATATTGTGTGACGCCATCGTTCGTTGTAATCAGCTTTTATCGAGCTCTCTCCACGTCATGGTTCTGGTTCACTGCCACGGGTGCCGCTGCCGCCGCTGGCTGGTCTCCTGCCGCCCGCTCTGCTATTTGGATCCTTTTGTGTTTTTCTGAAACAATAGGGCCCATTGAAAAGACATCAGCATTTAAGAGGGGTTTTCTTGTATGGACAAAGTATTACAAGTTGTGAGAATACCTGATGACATCGCATGCTTTAAATGATTGCTATTTGTGCTTTTTTGAAGTCCAGCAGATGCTCTTTTATCTGGCATTCTAAGAATTCTAAGACAATCTACTAACCGGCATCAGCCGAGCCACTCACGATCGGCTTTTTCTGGTTACGTCTTGGGTGCTCACAGACCTTTACAGACATTAGCTACCAGTGCACTGACATTTTCAGTGTTTCAACTTAATAGTATTTTGTACTCTGTCTTTCTTCACAACATAACATGTAACATGTGTGTTTCATAAATTTGGGTTTTGTATGGAGTTAATTATTTTCAGTATCCCATTTAAAAATTATGTGTGTTCTGTTATCCAGCAAAATCAGTTATCTGGCTGTGGTCCCAAACATGCGTTAAAAGAGCGTTTACTGTAAAATGATTGGTTTCCATTGTCAAGGCCTTGAAGGATGTATTGGCTTATGACGTTGGGTTTAGCTATTTCAGTCTGAGAGATTGTAACATAGGAAAAGTCATTATCTAAGTGAATTGCCATTCAAATCAATTCAAATATCTTCCAGATGTATAGAAATATTTATATTCCAGAAATGCTGCTCAATTATACAGACATAATAGAATCACAAAGGTACGTTGTCATACAAAACTAAAACTAAGGGTTGGTTTTGAGGGGTTCTGTTGTATTAGCACTGCACTGTATTGCCTGAGAGAATGGCAAAGACATCGCGATATCACTTAAGGTGTCTGCCTTATTTTACCTTCAAAGTAAAAAAAGATTAAGCCATTTAATTCCATTTTAATTCTAATGTACTTAGTGTCAGAATTAAAATCCTTATACTTCAGTATTTCACAGACTTCCTTGAGCTATTAAGTTTTGCTGAAGCAATACCACCTTTCATTGGTCATCAGAAAATGTACCCATTGCAACACTAAACACTTCTAAAAGTATAATACATTTCCCTCAACGACGGAGGCAGTTGATCGACACTTACTTGCGAAGCGCACCATCATCACCCCCCACCAGATGCTCCACCCCCAGCCTACAAGGCAGAATATCACAGTGAACAGCTGAGACACTGAGACCACGAGGTTGATGAGGAAAGCCGTCAGTCTTGAGGGGTACGAGTCGTTCACAGAGAACCGCGGCTTGCCGAAGCACAGGCAGAACACTCCGCTCAGCAGTGTGCCTGAAAAACAGATGACTCATGAAACATTGGAAAACAGTTTTATTTAGACTCAAAAGTATTTAAAAATTATGATTGCAGGTTGGATCAGTTGATGTTTTTTCTAACAAATGTTTTTTTATCTACTTAAGTACTAGAATGAACATTCTATATCTAGTATAAGATTGGAGTAGCTTTAGCTTCCCACCTCGCTTCCATGGAATGTTGCTTAATAGGTAGGTATGTACAGGAAGTATTAAAAAGAAGTATTATTCATTGTCTCTATATTCTTATTTTCATTCAGTGTTCTATATTCTTCTTTCTCTTGCATTCTGTGTTACTAGTCTCAACATAAGCTCATAAGGCCTCATCTAAGCTGGTTAAAATTGGGAGAATTGTAAATTCTAGACCGCTAATGACACAACTCTTGACAAGTTATCGTCCCAGCTCATCAATGTGTACTCTCAATTTAAGGGACTTAACCTTAGAGTTGCATTGTTTTCTGTTCATTCACAATAAAATATCCAGCCATTGCCAGATGTTTGTAGAAGCATGTGTAACAGCATGTATTGAGCATGACTGTAGTCTTTGTATTTTAAGTTGACCTTTGTCCCACATTCACCGTGCAGTATGGAGCGTCCATAATCTACATGTGTCAAAGGCAATTCGAGTTGTACTAGCCGTCCTGAAAGCATTTACTTTAGCTCCCTTATACGGGTTGTGGGACTTGATGCAACCCGCAAAATAACACAATCAATGTACTCAGCTCAGGTAGTAACATGGCCATCTTCCATAAGAACTGTACATGGTGAACATGAAACAGAGTACATTTTCTGAGCATAGTTTTTCATATTATTTTATTTGTATAGGAGAGCATGGTGGAATAAATACAGTCTCTGGTTTTTGCTCCCAACTGACACTGGTTTTCAGTCCTTATTCAGACATTCATAGTAGTACAATTCATTCAACTACGGTACATCATCTTTCAACCTACATTACCTATCTCACAGTCAAAGGAAACATAGTAAAAGTCGTAGTAGGCTTGGGGGGGAGTGAGAAGGACACAGTGTTGTATTGTACTGTGTGATGTACGATAAGCTTGAATGTTGCGTGTTTAGTTTGTATTTGTTTTTATAGAAGTTATAACCCCCGTCAATCTTCATTGAAATTATTTTGCTACTATTATTCTACTTTTACTACTCAAAGAAGTGTATCAAGAGGTTAAATTACCTTAACAACAACAACTGTCGAGTGATCTAAATGTCACTGTATGTGGGTGACCGGTTTGACATAGCTATAGGGTCTCATTATCAAGCTAGGCATGAAATGATCACTCATGAAGAGTCACCATCATAAAATCTTTAAACACAAATAAACAAATATAAAACGGATGAACATAACTCTAAAACATATTTTATGGCCATACAAGAAATCTTTTTGGCGCAGCAGGTCTAGATTGACAAACTTATTGAATTTATCAAATTTGAAATACCAATGTATGTCAGCATTAAGGAATTGATAATGAGTCGAAAAGGACCTGATAAGAACTGCAAGAGGGGGAGAGGGGAAACACGTGGGAACAACGACAGCGGCATCAGTCTAGACTGGTACATCGTACCTGCCATGCCGTGAAAAAGTTTTTATATGGCTATAAAATATATTTTTGTTCAACCATTATGTATTTGTTTCTTCGTGTTTAAAGACTTTTTGAAGACCTCTTCGTGAGTGATAATGACCCCCTTGCTGGGTTTCTGTCCCCCACATACAGCCTTTTGGATCACTTGACAATAAGGTAATTTAACCTCTTGATTGATTTCAATCTGTGATCCAGAGGCACAATGAAGAAGTAGATCCGTTGGTGAGTGAGCATACCTGTTCCAGGCAGGAAGACATTGAGTATGCAGCACAGCCATGCTAGAGGCACCGGCAACACCGGCACTGCTCCTCTCATCATGGACTGGTGCTCCACTAGGGTGGGGTCTAGCTTGGGGATACCTTGCTGTAGCAGAGAGATTGGGAAATTAGAAAATTAACCTTGCATGGTTGTAACATATGATTCTCGTTAAAAATTAGCTTTGGCATTTGCCATCACTGGTCAAGAAACCAAGTTTTACGTTTTAGAGAATTGTGTCAAAGTTTTTGTTGGAGAAATTTGGCTTGGAAATTTGCCATCAAAAAGAAAAAATGGTAAAAAAAACACCTTTACATTTCCGAGCCTGAATCGTGGCAAAGTTTTTGGTGACAATTCAGGCGAAGCAGTATAGAAGTAATAATATAACTAAAGCGGAGAAAAATTGAAGCAGTTAAAAGTTTTAGAGGAGAACAGTATACACAACCAAATCACACCTCACTAATTCCTAAGGGGCATACACATATTACGTAACACATTTTTTCATCATTTCAGACCCCCCAACCCCCGTGTAATGCACCATAACGCTTGAGCATACCCCCTACCCACCCCAACCTCCCTATGTGTTATGTAACTCAATCGTAGTAGGCTTTAAAACAACTTAAACCTTTTAAACATCATTATGTTAGCAATTTGGAGAATGGATTTCAATAAATCATTAAACTTTAAATTACTTTCTTTTAACAACATTTTTTATAACTTATTTCAAGCTCAATGTATTCAAACAAACAAGACTATAACTAATAATATAACCAACAAAATAAACTATCTCAGCTAAAACGTTACAAATTTAATTTATAACTAATACAAATACAAAACACCTTAAAAAACTTAAGATGTGGAAGGCATTGCTGTATCCAGTCACGATTTTACACTTTAAACCAACACAAAACATTGGTGTAAAACAATACAGAATTTACTCAAAAAAGGTTATGTATATATTTTTAGTTTAACTGTTATTGAAATTGTATTGACAGAAGTATTTTTATATAACAAACTGTAACCTTGATTTAGATAACAATTTGATTATTTTTTAAATTTTGAACGGCAATTTTATAACAGTATCAAAAGATACGGGAGTGCGCCAGCACTTAAGGTTAATATGTGTGAGTTACACAACGCTGATCCAAACTCCCCCCTCCCGATATAACGCAGCATAACGCTACGCCATACCCCTCCCCCCCTTAAGTGCATTACGTAATATGTGTATGGCCCCTAATCACGGTAAAACTTATTTTTATAACCAGATATGGTATGTATACAGTAATTCCTTATAATATACTGTGTTATTTTACATTTCTGATATTATATTATGAACTATTATCATATAAACCAAATAGCCAAAAATTAATTTTAACAAATAGTAAGCTTCAGATTTAGTCCACTTTTAATTATATTTTTATAAGGTTTCTTATGCTACTAGTCAATGTTTTTAATGTAGTTTTGGATGCTTACAAAAATTCCCATTACTAAAAAAGCTAATTTTGTTCAGGTAAAATATATGTTGTAAATTTATACTACAACATCTGTTACACTTTGCAACACAAATGTTGTTACTTTTAAATAATCCTTTAACTCATGATCATGTTTATATCTTGGACACTTTAAAAATATTTAATGACGACAAAACTTTTCATTTTAGAGGAAAATACCCAACTAACCACTTTATTGCTCAGTGCCTTCTTCAAAAATAGAGAATGGTGTAATATAGCGTTAAATTTAAATTTATTTAAATATGAGTACAAATAAACTATGATTCATGTAACCGAATAGTGTATAACAACCAAACCAGCGGACTCACCGTAATGCTGGTCTGGCTCTTGCGCACGCTGAGTCTGCTTTTTCTGCGGTCAAGCTGCGGAGGAGTGGGTCCGCAGCAACCGCCCGATCTGCAGCAGCCAAACCTCGTGCATCTGCAGCAAGCCCGCATCCTCTGGCAGCATGATCGGTTGAGGCAGAACAATGCTCTGTGGGGAAAACAACTATGACATCAACATTGTAGTGTCATAGGAAATACCGCAGTGTAAAAACTGTGTGATGTACAATAAGCATCGGTTGGATGTTGGCTAGCAAATTAGCTGGTTGCCTTGATGAGTAGTAGTGGTGTTTGGTATGTTCTGCGCAAATGGAGCACACCACCCCCCCCCCTCCAAGGGGGGGAGCTTCTAAGACTTAGGGGGAGTATGGGCTCCATCTGCGCAGCACATACCAAACACCACTACTGTAAGTAGCTTAATGAATAAAAGGGACAAGCCCTGCTAATATTCGTATAGTTTTCAAAATGAAAATAGTCAAAAAATTACCATATACAAATTAAAACTAGAATTAATACTTTAGCTCTAACTGTAAAACTGAGAAATTCATCAACCAAGAAAGAAATAGAATCAGGAGACTGGAAATGAATGAATTAAATAATTTGGAATAAACTAATAAAAATTATTTTAACTTAAATGGACCCTGAGGCCTAGTTCAGTAACCACACCTCTGACCACTGCCCTCGACTCAAGTCAGGTGACCTACTTTTGAGAACGTTCAGCAGTTCAGCTAAATAACGCATTGTTTAGAAACATTTCCAGCCTACTCACACACACACACACACACACACACACACACACACACACATTCAACCAACTACTAACTGGGTTCAAAAACTCTGCTTGATCACCTAATTTCAGTGAAATAAAATTACATGGCTGATCAACTTTAAAAAATTACAAACTTTTTTAAATTTTATCCTTTTATTTTATTTTAGATCTTAGGAGACAAGTTTATTCAAAAGGCTATTATTTTTCCTTAGATTTCCAAACCAAAACCATTCATTCAAATTTCTGGTTGATAGCTGTCAAACTTAAAGTTGTCTCTAAAGTTCCTGATATGGTATCCCTATTCATCACAACAGCAGTATCATGGAAGAGATTTTCATTTCCAGTTTGTGATTAAAAGATTTACTTTCTCTTAAACAACATTACATGGACTGAAAATTTAACTTGGAAAGAAAGGGGTTAGGGATTTTGGGCAGTAGGCATTGATTAAGGGTGTACAACAAACATAGATAGTTCTAAATAAAGTTTGCTTGTACTTTTGATAAAAATTACTTGGTTTACAAAAACTGTCACGATAATTAAACTGATGTTTTTTTCACACTTTAGGAGACTGAAGTGAGAATCCAAGAGTTACATTTTCACACCAACCATATTCTGCTGGGTTCCATCCCTCACTTCAAACTTTAGTTGGCACTAGACTGTGACAAAGATTGACACATCCTCTTTGTTTGACCCTGGTCTTAAGTGATATGATTATTTGTATCGGTGGACAATTTTTTAATTTAGCAAGGAAATTGTAAATTGAACACAAACCTGAAACACCCACAGGAACGATACTTGCAGCCAACGCAGCAACCTCCCCCTTCCTCCCCCTCCTCCTCATCCCGGGGTGGTGGGGGTTGCGACTTGCGGCAGCACTTGGACCAGCGGAAGCAGTTGAGACGCGACAGGCAGTCCCGTAGTCTGCTCCTGGCATCCGCACAGTTCAATGTGTTATAATCAATGTTAACACATTACTAGTTTGTGTGAATTAAATTTATATCTAGGATTAAAACCACATGTCTTATGAGTTAATTGACATGAGTGGTTGCAATGTAGTGGTTGCAATGTTTTCCCCATAATTTAAGAATCACAGGATAAGTAAAATATAGTAAAACAGTTGGCAAGACAAGCAACCCTCAAAGATAGCTAATGCCAACAATAGCAAGAAATTCTCAAAGAATCCACCCATCCCATTAGCTTCTAATAGTGCCAACCACCGTTTATTTAGGGTCAGCCCTCCCCTTCAAGTCTACTATAAACGGATGAACTCTCATGAGTTGCGCATAAAACCATTGACTGAGATAGATTTTGAATCATCGATCGCACTGGCTGGGAGTTTAGCCTAGGACCATGATCAGACCATAAAGTGGGCCAAAGCAGACAGTATTTAAAGCCATTTTGGTAAATGAATTAGTTTGGTTTTCTCCACCAGTTTACATTACATGTCACACTGGAATCTTTGTATCCTACGGAACAATTGTGTTTCCAAATATAACAACGGTTTTCTATAGTAACACAAAAAGCCAATATTATCAGCTCTTGAAAAGGATTTATTAGAGAAGCTTACTAAGACAAAGTTACCATCAAATAATAATAATACCCCCGTAGCAGCAAACCTGCATACTCAGCGAATTTCCAATGCACATTAATTTATCTTAATACCACATAAAGCCACATACCAAGTTTCATCAATATACATTCATAAATAAACGATTTATGACATTTTAATTATTCTCCATAAGAATAACATGGCGGCTGAGTATGCAGGTTTGCTGAAATAAGGAACACTAAAAATGGGCTTTTATACAAATATCAATATAACTCAACTAGGTAAAGCCACATACCAAGTTCTATTAATTTATGTTCATAATTAAAGGAGATAACACGTTAATTATTCTCCATAAGAATAACATGGGGCTGAGTATGCAGGTTTGCTGCTATGGGAACTATCGGGCAAAAAATGGGTTTTTGTGCAAATATCAATAGACCACAGTGAAATGAAGCAATATACCAAGTTTCGTCAGGATAAGTTGATAAATTAGCTAGATACACAATTTTTCTTATCCTCCATAAGAATAACATTGGACAACGTACTGTGTTTAGCACTTTCAATATCTCAATAACCAATTGACGTAGAGCAATGATTAAAACATCAAATTGTGCGTATTTTTAAACCAATTCCAATGGTAAAGAATAAAATTTTACTTTTTCAACAATTGTATGTAAAAAACTCAAAAAAAACATTTTTGGGGTACAAAACCCCCCAAAATACCCCTTCGGATAGGTCGATCCGTCTGGTTTTCGAACTTAAAGTCATAAATGCTGCTTTACACGTTTGTACCAAATTTCATCAAAATCGGACCTTTTTTACGAGAGTAATCGCACCCACGGACACATATATATATATATATATATATACAGTTTCGAACGAATGGTGTTTTTGGGGTCTGGGGACCTCAAAACGAAAAGTTATCATGGTCCCTGGCCTAGGTCTTACCATGCCGACTACGGTAATAGCTTCTTCCCTATAGGGGAAATTCGCTAAAACCAGGGGATGAATAAAAACATCAAAAAAGTCACTGTCATATAGACACAAAACAAACCAAACTTTTTATTCAGATTTCCTATAAGAATAAATAGATTCTCACACTTTCTCTGGTAAGTTTCATATGTCTTTACTTGTGAGAATCTAAAATTGAAATCTGACTTACAGTGATTGTGAAGAGCAGTGTCAGAACAAATTTAATATAGACGCAAACATTGTATTTTCAGTTAAAACAGAATACAAAGCATTACCTGTGCCTGGCAGGCTTGGGTTTTGGCTTGTTGTCAGTCTTTCTACAGCAACTACTGCATGAAAGCTTCTTGCAGCAGTTTAGTTTGCTGCAGAGAGCCCCCAGCCCCCGGCCCAGTGCACTGCAGCAGTTCGGAGTCTTTATGCAGCGACAAACCTACCAAGAGACAATAGACAATAACATTTGTTGCAATCAATAAGTTTTGTTCTCATGAGTTTGTAAGGGTGAACACACAGACAACAGAAATTGTGAATTTAACATGCAGTTAGTTGATCTGTAGACTGATACTTGTGTGAACAGTCTCATTGCTGAATATGTATAATGTTAGTTTCTTACTCTGTATTACGCTCTGCTACGCTAAACTGTCAGAGTGTATTTTTTGCCTTTACAGTTCAAATGTAAACCTTCAAGAAATAAAAAGGTTGTAATAGAGATAGGAGTTTAATATTAACTGAGGAGTTTGAATGGACTTTATACTGATACCAAGCAGTGTAGTTTATAGAGTGAAGTCCAAGCTGAAGGCTTTGCAAAAGAGAAGATCACACTGTATTTTGGTTATTAAAACAGTACACCCTTGGTTTCAAGCACCATAAATTGATATCAGATTTCATTAAACACAGGATAAATTGCCTTAAAGTTACTTTTTACATTGTATCGATTTGTTGTTCAACAGATAGACATAATTTTAATGAATACCTGCTCTTCCCTTTATGAATGATTTTTATAATAAGCCTTAATTTATCCATACACATAGACTACAGATATCTGAGGAACGAGCAATGCAAGGGGTGATGATGTCCCAGAGCATAATTAGATTATAATGCAATATGGAATTTAGCAATTTAACCTCTTGCTACATAATCAGATGGATCGAGAGATAGATTAGCATAGTGTCATATTGAAGTAGGTCTATAGACCCAAACCAGTGCTATATATGCATTGGTATCTCTTTAAAGAAGGTTACTCATAAAAATGAATTGTTTAAACTTTGATACAATCCAATACTTTCACTTCATTACCAGTACAGTTTTGTACTATTGAATGTTTCCGTGGTACAGTCCTATTGCACCCTCACCTTGCCCGGTTGTCGGCAGCACAGCTTGTCACACAGCCGGCCGCAGCAGCCCGTCGGCTTGGGTGGCTGGAGGGGGAGGGAGGGGTCGAGCGGGTGGACCGAGTTGTTGAGTGGGGACATGTCCGGCGTCCTGGAACACGAAATGGCTCATCAGTTATGATAAATATTCACAAACAACCTGTAGTTGGGCCATTAAATGAGCGAACTTTGGAGAACATTTGCGAGAGAGAGAGAGAGAAAGAGAGAGAGATAGAATGAAAGGTGGGAATGAGAGAGGTGATTACTGTCCTCCCACAAGATCCGCTGTTTCTATATGTATCCAATTGGTTAAAGCGATTTTTTCCTGTTCACTTTTGAATAGATTGTTTGTTGTCCACAAGACGAAGTTGGGACTCTCCATGTTATTTATTAGTTTCATCCCCCAAGTTTAAAGTTGGTTGCAAATAGGAGTGCTACTCTTAATAACATTAAGAATTTGAAGGCCAATAAAGCCTTAAAATACTTAGTTTCTGAATTTTGATTCATATTGGACGAACATACATGACAGGGTTTTGTCACAACAGTGTCCATTTTGGGTCTGCTGTCTCCATTGTGATTCCATGTAGAATCATGGATTTTAACTTGATGTCTTATAGCATCAGTGATGGAAAATGTTGGCAATAATTTATCCAATAACATGAGTTCACCATCATCAACATTTTTTACAAGGCTATTTATAAAAGCCTCTTTCAAGCCTTTATTTTAATAACTAAGAATTTCTGAAACTCAATGTCTTATTTGTTTATGTTATACTGATTTTGCTGAACTTTATATAAATTCTGTAGATTGATGTATCAAACTCAAATTAAATTCAAATTCATCTACATTAAGGCAAAATTTGAATGTTGAAATTCCATTTAGAACAGAATTGCCAAAGACAATTTCCAATTCCTCAACTGAACTGAACTATAATAACAATCTATGACGGTTGAACCAACAACAAAGTTTTCAGCCCAAGGGGTGTTTAAGTGTTGCATGTCCACTTGTATTGACCAAGTCTTTACTCTGAACATTATAATTCTGTATGAATAAATGCATAACTTCTTTCATATTGATTGGAAAAGGAGTTGGTCTACCTTAAAGACGAAATAAAAACTGTTAGTGCAAAATATATTTGCTTGGTAATATATGATGCATACTAAAGATTTATGGTCCTTTATATAAAATTTGAGCATGATTGCTCTTATAAAATTATTTTAATGTATTACTCACGTAATATTCCTTTAGATGACAATGTTATTATATTATGGTAGTAATACATTGAAATAAGTTATACTCACTGTGCCGAGTCTGTTGGAGAAAAATCGTATAAAAGGTTTTACATTGCTTGTGCATTTCAATTGGAACATATAAAGACAAATATCAATTTATAACATATATATAATTACAATCCATCATATAGAATTAATTACAGTCCATCATATAGAAGATATTGTGGCTGAAGATGGGTTAGAATAAACTTGAAAATGGTGGGTGCCTCACCGGCATCTTAAAGGCTGACACCAACAATTAGGCGAATTTAGAATATACCTTCAATAGATTTATAAATTTGCCTAATTTTTGGTGTCAGCCTTTAAGATGCCGGTGAGGCACCCACCATTTTCAAGTTTATTCTAACCCATCTTCAGCCCAATATCTTCTATATATGATGGATTGTATATATACCTTCAATAGATTTATAAATTCGCCTGATTGTTGGTGTCAGCCTTTAAGATGCCGGTGAGGCACCCACCATTTTCAAGTTTATTCTAACCCATCTTCAGCCCAATATCTTCTATATATGATGGATTGTATATATATATATATATATATATATATATATATATACCTTCAATAGATTTATAAATTCGCCTAATTGTTGGTGTCAGCCTTTAAGATGCCGGTGAGGCACCCACCATTTTCAAGTTTATTCTAACCCATCTTCAGCCCAATATCTTCTTTATATGATGGATTATATATATATATATATATATATATATATATATATATATATATATATATATATATACCTTCAATAGATTTATAAATTCGCCTAATTGTTGGTGTCAGCCTTTAAGATGCCGGTGAGGCACCCACCATTTTCAAGTTTATTCTAACCCATCTTCAGCCACAATATCTTCTATATATGATGGATTGTAATTAACCTGAGACCGGTATCACACCGCAACAAAATGTTTGATTCCAAATGTCTAAATTCTTAAATACTACATTTATTTAAACTAGTTACTATTCAAAAGCTTTAAAAACAATACACTATTTCCAGTAGCCTAAATTGTTTCAAAGTTAACTTTATTTGTAAAGTATAGCATGGGACAACTAGGTGTAATATATTTTCAAAACTACATATAAACAAAACAATATTATTAACTGAAATGTTGTACTGCATCCAGCTTGTAAGCTAAAATATGTATTTTTAAAATATTTATATTTAATTAATAGATTTGTAGTTAATTATTTGTAAAGTATAAATTCATCTGTATTATACAGGGTGTTTCCTAATTAATGTTGCTAACTTCGGGATATCGTTTCTTATGTCAAAAGGAACATAAATCATCATATAACCAATGGTCTATTTCTTTTCGTTTACCGTCTGTCTGTATGTGATTTTTAATAGAAAATTTATAATTTAAAAACCGCTTGATCAAATTCAACAAAATTTTGGTTAAGTACTCTTCTTGGTAGTTTCTTTTTTATAAAAGTTTTTTCCGATGATTTATGTTCCTTTTGACATAAGGAACAATATCCCGAGGTTAGCAATATTAATTTGGAAACACCCTGTATAAAAACAATTCCCACAGCATAAACATAAAACTACTTATAAACTGAAACCCCTTTATAAAAGCTGTTTTACTTATGCAAAACAATTCATACAATGTATTTAAAAGTTTAAACTGCAACATATTTCACAGTACTGATAAAGCCACAAGACACTTTTTCTGCGGTATCACCGGTACAAAGACCCGTCAACATGCAGGGGTTAAGAAGCAGTTTGGGAGGGTAAGAGGGGGAGGAAGTGATAACATCAGCATAACAAGTGTAGCGCCTTCAATACCTGTACAGTATGTAGATCATTGTACGCAGCGGCACTGCGGGTAGTATCACACGGCGGGCAGGCGCTCCTCACAATGGCTCCCTTCATACTACACGTTGCGCGGGGGACTTTCATTAGTTTTTGTGGTGTAATGATTTTCCACTTGTGTTCCAGGGTCATGCATGCTCCTACACGACACGACATTTTCCACTTCGGTCAGGCGATAGTCTTATAATCACCCGCATTGCATTACGCCTTACTCACCTCTATTGATCACCAGTTATTTTGGATATTGTTTTCTAAAATTAATTTAATCGTGAAAAAATAGCCGAGTTTTAAGGAGAAAGTGGATTGTGGAGATTTATCGGTTTGGCCACGATGACATTGGACTTACGCGTTGAATATTTGTCCTTAATCTTACAGTACGTGCTGCACTCTGTGGCAAACCTGTTCAACTATCCCGACCAATAAACACAAGTTTATGGAATAACTAGCTGTTTACCCGTCCTTCGTACGGGTTTTATGTCTAAAGAATAGATGAATTTGAAAAGAATAACAACCGAATTAATTAATGTTACAATATTTAAATTACATTTTAAATTTTTATTTTCTCCCCATTATCATAATTTCTCCCCATAATATCATCAAAATTTTCGAATTTGAGTTGTTAATGGAAATATTCGTTTTGGTGCTCCCTGAATCCAATAAAGTAATTTTACGTGATGTCTGTGTGTCTACCTGTCTGTCTGTCTGTATGGATGTGTACAGAGCTAGAACCCTAACCAATGGTCCGATTTTTATGAAATTTGGTATGTAGGTACTAATCCACGATATTTCCAGGTGTTTTTTTCATTTTAGGAATTTTTGATTTTTAAGGGTAATTATCCCCCAAAAACCACCAAAAAACATGAAAAAACAAGATTTCTCAAAAACGGCTCTAACGATTTTGATTAAACTTTAGTCGATTGTAGAACTTTAGTTTTCAAACAAAATGACACCACCTGAATTTCTGTAAAAATTCGGGTTCAGAAATTAGAAGTCTTAAAATATCAAAAATTTAGTTTTTTTTTGATTTTTCATGAAAAAAAACATAAATATAAAAATATTACTATTCACCATTAAAAAGAGCTCAAAAATCTAAATAATTTAGTATTTTGAATTACGATTCTACGATTGCAGGTTACGGAGAAAATTTTAATTTTGCAGTAATGCAGTACGTTGTCCAATGTTATCCTTATGGGGAATACAAAAATTACTATTTCTCTCTTATTTACTGATCAATTTCGTTCAAAGTTGATATGCTTGACAAGTTAGCAATGACCAACAGAGGAAATTCGAAATATGTTGCCTCTTAATAACCCGGGGGGGGGGATTAGGGGGCATTTCTCCTCTTAAAACCACCTGTGGAGCGATGGATTCTGTAGTGCCCCCAAAACAGGAATTTGGGTGGATGTTTTTGAAAACAACTTGTTTACAAGATTTTCTGTACATTCGACCATGCTTTGTATTTTATATTTTGTAAATAAAACGTCATTTATTCATTAAAGTTGGGATAAAAGGGAGAAAGTATGTGTCAGTTTCCTGATACCGTTTATTTTAAGTACAATTAAATAGAAATTAACGAAATATACTGGCAGATAATTCAGATACTGTTACTGAGTTGAGGAACACTGTTGGGTAGTGAATGGCGTGGTCCTGGTTAAAAGGACGGTGTTAACAAATTGACACACCCGTTCTTCGCTTTGGAAGAGATACATCACCTTTATGTTGATCTCTGTGCTTGTTCATTGGTGGACGTGAGGATGGCACAAGGCACTTTCAAAATTAATCTGTTTATGAACCTCATGGAAAAACTGTCGATCAGTAGTTCCTGTTATTCGTCGATTGTACAGAGTGAAGGAGGTATATTTACGAGACCACCTGTTTTCCAATGTCCTGTTCCCAAATTTTAAAAGGACCTAATAAAACTCCTCAACCCATCCAAAATCTTATCCAAAAATAATTTTCAAATTTACTGTTAAGCAGAGACACTCCGAAGTTGGCTACATAAAAGATCTATCTGGAGAGGCATAGGTCTCGTCCCCCATGACTCAAGCACAAAATGTCTGTATGAAATCTCTAGAGAGAACAACACCATGACTCCCCATTATGGGCCATGTTGTTGTTGCTGATGTCCTTTAAAGTACCAAATGTCAGCTCTATTGGTTGAGTAGTTTGTGATGATTATATTAAGGTCAGTGGGGCAGAGCCCTTAAATATTTTGTTGTCTACTTTTCTGTTACCGAATTTCATCTCCATCAGTCCAGTAGCAGGTGCAAGATTGTTAAAATAAGTATTCTCAAGGTTCGGGGGTGGGGCCCTATAACACGTTCTTAACGGGAATAGGCTTGTGTTTGTTCCGATATATTAGGTATGTTCCTACCGAATTTCAACTTAAAATGTCCGGACTAATGCTCATAAGATTGCCAGCAATAAAAGTAAATTAGGGCAGGGCCGGGTAGGATTTTGTTTCAAACCTAGCCTTATTGTACATCTGCAAAGATTAAGGGGAACCACTATCCAAAATTTCACCTTCTTAGACATTGTAGTTTTTTAGTTACAGTGATCACAATGTGAGCTAGTAAATGTGTCTGAAAAATATATATTTAGATAATATGTCCACTCTGTATACTTCTGTTATTTATTATCAATCTTCACTCAAAACTTTAAATTAGAACTAAAACAACTGATTATGGAATAAATATTGTTAAGTCATCAACTGGTTCAGTATAACTAAATGTTTTGTCCATAACCATAAGATGAAAATCCCGTGAGGTTTAGCCCTGAAGTGAATTAAACATGTTGAAGTATCTTATAATCTTCTAACGTACAAATAGAACAGAAAAAAAGTTTTATCTGAATCAGTTCACCCGTTTCCCTGGGAAAAGCGAACAAACACAATCAAAACCGCGCGATAATACGTTTTTGAGCGGCTGCCATTATTTGCCCAAAAGACGTATGCAAGTTTAGAGTAGCCTAAAACCTTCTCACGAATGACGAATGTATTTAACAAAGAAACAAAGATCCATTAAAATCAGTGCACCTGTTTTCCCATGAAAAGCGAACAAAAACACGTTCTTGAGTTTTACCGACAGACAGACAGACATACAGAAATTGAAATAAGACTTGTTTTGGCTTCTCTAGGGTGTAAAACGAGAAAATATGCAAAAATGTCATAATTCCAAGCAATGTACAGACAAAACTCTAATATATATATATATATATATATATATATATATATATATATATATATATATATAGATTAATCCAGTCAAATACAAAAATGCTGCTAATAACGCTTGTTTGGTTTAAAACATGAACGTTAACAATTATGAAGCGAAAGGGGAGAAGCCCTGAGGTAGGAGAAAGCTGGCATTGCTTGAACTTTTATATTTACAAAGTGAAATGTCCATGTCTAATTTCAAATTTCTGCCTTCTCGCGAGAGTAGAATTATGTAGTATGTGTAGGAAGTGAGAAAATAAAGATTAATTAACAAATTTATTCTTCCATATTTTATTCAGTAAATTATCTATTGTTTTAAATGGTCTTATAAAATAAATTGGAAAACATAAGTAGTTTGATAGCGAAACACGAAAAAGAAAACTAAGTAGTACCATAGAAAAACGAGTTTGCACGCAGCACGCTGACGTGAGGGAAGTGAATTTCCACATAACAACTTTTAAAACTCAAAATCAGTGTAAAAACATACATTTTTACAATTTTTATTGAAATCTGAAAACATTGATTTTTTGGCTGTTCTGATACACCTGGTTTCATTTACTTGCAAAGCTGGGAATACAATTTTGCGCATTATAAGGTTAGGAGAAGGTCCAGACAGGCTTGAAAGTAGGCGTGAGGTTGCTGGGAATAATAAAAGTACTCTAACAAAGGAATAACAGGCTTTTCTAGTGTAAAACCCCCATAAGACAACGTACTGTGTAAAGCCGATACTCATTTTCTTTAATAACTCAGTAAATATTTATGCTAGAATGACGAGAGAGGGCTTAAAACTTTCGCTTCTCTAATTCACATCTTTTTACATGCATTAATTTTACGTCCGGGGCTTTTCTGACCCTTTTTGGGCCCAAAAACCCGAAATTTGAAAGATTAATCCCCAAAAAATGGGTTTAGAGTTTTCCGATTGTTTTGCCCAACGAACTTGTCCAACAGATTATAGAAAGGAACGTCCCTACCAAATTTGAATTAAATCGGACAAAAAATGCGACCGCTAGAGTGCATATATATATATATAAAATTTTGAACGACCCCCCAACACGTGTTCAGGGGGTCACGTTAGGAACTTCTATGGTGGTCCCGGGCTTAAGTTTCACGTGCGGGTCATGCTAATAGTTCACTTTCCAAAGGAAATGCACTAATACACCGTAGTACCATTGATTTTGAATACAGCATAGATATTCCAAGTTATAGTTATAGATATGGTTATAGTGGGCTTAGTAGCCAAAATTATACGGGGTTTAATGAACAAAAGTTTCCCTTTGGCACACATGTACCTTGGACCCTAAAGAAGTATTTAATATGGAACCTCGATTTTCGATGTAGGTTCAATATGGCGGTCATCTAACAAAATGGCGGACTAAAATGTGAAAGATTTTAAATTAGAGAGATAATTGAGTATTAGTCAAATTTTAGTATTAACCATTGCGTTCAGCTTAAAAAAAAAATTGGTGTTTTGATCATTGCTCTAGTTCAATTGGTTACCGAGATATTGAAAGCGCTACACAATGGCTATACACAGTACGTTGTCCAATGTTATTCTTATGTAGAATGAGACATAATTTATATTTCGCTTATTTATGAACGTGCACTGACAAAACTTGGTATATGGCTTTATCTGGTTGTGCTCTATGGTTATTTGCACACAAAAAATCAAATTTTACCAGTGGCTCCCGTAGCACCAAACCTGCGTACTCAGCCCCCAAGTCGTTCTTAGTGGCTCCCGTAGCACCAAACCTGCGTACTCAGCCCCCAAGTCGTTCTTAGTGGCTCCCGTAGCACCAGCACCAAACCTGCGTACTCAGCCCCCAAGTCGTTCTTAAGGAGGATAATTAAAATGGGTAAATTGCTTAGTTATGAACGTATGTAGATGAAAATAGGTATGTGGCTTCACCTACTAGATTTCTATTGAATTTTGCATACAAACCTATTTTCATGTTCCTTTTTGCAGCAAACCTGCGTATTCAGCCCAATATATAATATAATAGATATATATATATATATATATATATATATATATATATATATATATATATATATATAGATATAGATAATTCTTCAATAATATCTGGCCTTTACCGATATTTGTTCGTTTTCTGAGAAAGACAGCTTTACCATCACATCACCTAACCATCGGCCACAGATTCTTCCACTCTGATCACTTACTCACTTAATTAGACGCCGACGCAACTAGGGCGTATTTTTTCAACGCCACGACGTCATTCTGTTAATGGAGCACATAGAAACGCTTTTAGGGAAAACGGCCCTAAATTTGTAAGGCGAATATGAATGAATGATGAGTTTAGAATGGGTGAGATGCCTTGTGTAGCCTTGTTTCTGACTAAGACTGACTGATTCTTTAGCCATGATGATTAATCACCTAACTAGTTAAATATAAAAGAATCCTGATTGGTCGGATGGAACTTCACTGTTAACAGCTGATTGTGCGATAACAATGGACACTTTCCCGTTTGCGAATGATAAAAAGGCGATTGAAGTCACAGCTACAATTTCCGTTCATTGTTGCTCCAGACAATTACAATACTACAACGGCGCGGCGCAATCGTCATTGTAATGCGCGTGGTTCCGTTGTTGACTTGCCGTAGGTCGCGGTGACTCAGCGACGTCCGTCTGTCTGTCTGCGCGTCCTGTGGTTGCGAAATCTCCATCAACTAACGGATATTATATTGTCGTTATTGTAGATGTGATAAAGAGATTTACACCCGGAGAGCCCCGGGTGCCTGAGAGGCCCTTCCGGTTTCACTTGTTAATGGGAACCGAATAGTTGAGAGATTGATTGTTTGAAAGGCTGTGTGTATGTGAAATTGTTTATATATTTTATTAGACAACATTTGGCCCTTGCAATTCAATTTACCGTAATTGTCTCACGCAACATGCAATAGAGTATTATTTTCAATATTATTTAGGTAAAGGGGAAACAGGGAATTCTTGAGAAACTAGCTGTCACTAATCGTAGACGAGGTTCAAAATTGATTGGTTGTAATTTAGTAAGATTCATGAAGCGTTGCCGTAATGGTCAAGGCGACGGACTCCGGGACCATGACAGCGGCCCTATTGTGGGTTCGAATCCCAGTATTGTCATTCATATTTTGCAGTTTGGTACAACTGAAAAACAGTATTGTTTCAGTATTTCACTTACCAAAACAATATGTTTTTACTTCCTCCCCCTTATACATAGTATATGGAGAAAGTATTGTTTTCCTCAAAATTTACGAATATGAGTTGTAAGTGAAAATATTCGTTTTGGTGCTCCCTGAACCCAAAAAAGTGAGTTTTACGTGATGTCTGTGTGTCTGTCTGTCTGTCTGTATGGATGTGTACAGAGCTAGAGTCCTAACCAATGGTCCGATTTTTATGTAGGTACGATATCTCCAAGCACTTTTTAATTTTTTGGAATTTTTTATTTTTAAGGGTAATTATCCTCAAAAACCCGCCAAAAAACATGAAAAATCAAGATTTCTCAAAAACGGCTCAAACGATTTTGATTAAACTTTAGTCGTTTGTAAAACTTTAATTTTCCAACAAAATGACACCACCCGCATGTCTGTAAAATTCGGGTTCAGAAATTACAAGACTTAAAATATCAAAAATTCAGTTTTTTTGATTTTTCATAAAAAAACATAAATATCAAAAATATTACTATTCACCATTACAAAGAGCTCAAAAACCCAATTTTGAATTACTATTCTACGATTACTGGTTGCGGAGAAAATTTAAATTTTCACTTGGCCGTAAACGCAGTACACTGCCCAATGTTATTCTTATGGGAATACAAAAATTACTATTTCTCTCTAATTTACTGTATTGATAAATTTCGTTCAAACTTGATATTCTTTTCAAGTTAGCATTAACCAACAGAGGAAATTAGAAATATGTTGCCCCTTAATAACCCTGAGAGGGGAATAGGGGGCATTTCCCCTCTTAAAACCACGTGAGTAGCGATGGATTCTGTAGTGCCTTCTAAACAGGGATTTGGGTGGATATTTTTGAAAACAACTTGTTTACAAGATTTTCTGTACATTCGATCGTGCTTTGTATTCTATATTTAGTAAATAAAAAGTAGTTTATCCATTAAAGTTGGGCTAAAAGGGAGAAAGTATGTGTCAGTTTCCTGTTACCGTTTCTTTTTGTATGTGTTTCTAAAAAACTAAAACTTAATTAGTTTGAAAACCATCGTCACAATTAATTTCGGTTAGTATAATTTCCTGTGGTTGTATTTCAAGAATATTAACATACAGAAGAGCTGGTAAAAGTAAATAGAAAACTATTTGATACTGCAAGCGGGAAACATAATAATGTTCTCAGATTAAAAGCAGGATGCAAAAGGATTTTTGGACGGGATTTGATTGTCTAAAGATCGGGATTGTTGTTTTTGTTTTGGCCAGCAGCTGATAGAGTGGGCTGATCAGTGGACCGGCTGATCCGTTTTCCTGGCTTCAAAAATTAATAGTTGTCACGGTACACCATAGAATCACAAAATACGGCGATTGATGAACAAATGTTTCCTTTGGCACACATAATTCAGGGGCCACAAAGAACAGTTTAAGAAGGGGACCCACCTTAAATTTCGATGTGGGCTCAATATGGCGCCTATTCTACAAAATGGCGGATCTAAATGTCCAAAATTTAAAAAATAAGACATATTTATGTTCTTGGTGTTGTTTTCGTATGACTTTAACTTTATTTTAAAGATAAGTTCAAGTTCTAAGTCACTGTGAAGCTAAATTTTCGATTTAGGCCCCAGGGCTCTGTCCCACGGGACTTCAAAGTTCCCATAAGTATTATATCCACAAATTGGAGCAGCTCGTCCAATTTAAAATTGATCAAACATATGGCTCTCTTCCAGCAAGATTATCGTGCGAAGAACGGGGCACCGGCTATAGTAATACTTATTCCTTAACAAATTTTGTATAACGGTACCGTTTTATTTTATGACATTATACAACAACAAATAGTTTTGTTAGTGTTTAAAGTATGTTCGCGCAGATGTATCACGAAGCATTTAATCAATGATTTTTTCTTACGGCTTCACTCCACCAGCTTCAAAGTTTCCACGTCGATCTTTTGGAGAAGTTTTCATTCCATCAAATGATTAACTAACGTTCGTTCCTTATCCGAGGTAGTTCATTAGTTCACCACAAAACGAAGCACATAAAACAACTATAACTTAATTATTTTGACGTGATCCAGAGTGAAAAATGTTTGCGCGTGTAGAGAAGGAAAAGGCAGACCCCTCCACGTCTATAGCAACTCAAAACGAGTTCGCACGCAGCACGCTGACGTGAGGTAAGTGAATTTCCATATAAAAACTTTTAAAAATCAAAATCAATGTAAAGACATACATGTATTCCAATTGTTATTGAAATCTGAAAACATTGATTTTTTGGCTGTTCTGATGCTCCTGGTTTCATTTGCCTGCAATGCTGGGAATACAATTTTGCGCATTATAATGTTAGGAGAAGGTCCATTCAGGCTTGAAAGTAGGCGTGAGGTTGCTGTGGATGATAAAAGTACTCTAACAAAGGAATAACAGGCTTTTCTAGTGTAAACCCACCATAAGACAACGTACTGTGTTTGGTCAAAACACATTTTCTTTAATAACTCGGTAATTATTTATGCTAGAATGACGAGAGAGGGCTTAAAACTTTCGCCTCACTAATTCCCATCTTATATGCATTAATTTTACATACGGGGCTCTTCTGACCCTTTTTGGGCCCAAAAACTCGAAATTTGAAAGATTAATCCCCAAAAAAGGGGTTTGGAGTTTTCCGATTGTTTTGCCCAACAAACTTGTCCAACTGATTACAGAAAGAAACGGCCCTACCAAATTTGAAGTTAATCGGACAAAAAATGCGACCACTAGAGTGCAAACACACACACACATATATATATATATAATGTCTATATATATATATATATATATATATAAATTTTGAACGACCCCCCAAAACGTGTTCAGGGGGTCACGTTAGGAACTTCTATGGTGGACCCGGGCTTAAGTTTCACCGTGCGGGTCATGCTAATAGTTCACTTTCCCAAGGAAATTCACTAATGATGAGAGCGGTTAGGGGAAGTGTTACGTATTCCATTGTTCATACACATCCTTAGGATAATCTTAGCGATGCGCTAACATGTTATTAGTGAATTTCCTTTGGAAAGTGAACTATTAGCATGACCCGCACGGTGAAACTTAAGCCCGGGACCACCATAGAAGTTCCTAACGTGACCCCCTGAACACGTTTTGGGGGGTCGTTCAAAATTTTATATATATATATATATACATATACATATATATATATATATATATATATATATATATATATATATATATATGTGTGTGTTTGCACTCTAGCGGTCGCATTTTTTGTCTGATTTACTTCAAATTTGGTAGGGACGTTCCTTTCTGTAATCAGTTGGACAAGTTCGTTGAGCAAAACAATCGGAAAACTCTAAACCCCTTTTTTGGGGATTAATCTTTCAAATTTTGAGTTTTTGGGCCCAAAAAGGGTTGGAAAAGCCCCGTATGTAAAATTAATTCATATAAAAAGATGGGAATAAGTGAGGCGAAAGTTTTAAGCCCTCTCTCGTCATTCTAGCATTAATATGTACCGAGTTATTAAAGAAAATGTGTTTCGACTAAACACAGTACGTTGTCTTATGGGGGTTTTACACTAGAAAAACCTGTTATTCCTTTGTTAGAGTACTTTTATCATCCCCAGCAACCTCACGCCTACTTTCAAGCCTGTCTGGACCTTCTCCTAACATTATAATGCGCAAAATTGAATTCCCAGCTTTGCAGGTAAATGAAACCAGGAGCATCAGAACAGCCAACAAATCACTGTTTTCAGATTTTAATAAAAATTGGAATATATGTATATTTTCCACTGATTTTGAGTTTTAAAAGTTTTTAAGTGGAAATTCACCTCCCTCACGTCAGCGTGCTGCGTGCGAACTCGTTTTTAATAACAAAAGAGCCGTTACTATTACTTTAATTTCAATTTTTCGCAATACTTCTCAAAAAATGGTTGAGATTTTAATACATTATTTACCACAAACAGTTGCAATGTATGATACATACAAAATCCCATACACAAATTTATCAATATTTACGTACTGGTATATAATTAATAGCTATTATAAAACAGTAATATTAAATAAAGGGTATCAGGAAACTGACACATACTTTCTCCCTTTTAGCCCAACATTAACGAATAAATTACTTTTTATTTACTAAATATAGAATACAAAGCACGGTAAAATGTACAGAAAATCTTGTAAACAAGTTGTTTTAAAAAACAACCACCCAAATCCCTGCTTTGGAGGCCCTACAGAATCCATTGCTACACTCGTGGTTTTAAGAGGGGAAATGCCCCCTATTCCCCCCCCAGGGTTATTAAGGGGCAACATATTTCGAATTTCCTCTGTTGGCCAATGCTAAATTGACAAGCATATCAAGTTTGAATGAAATTTATCAATAAATAAGAGAGAAATAATAATTTTTGTATTCCCCATAAGAATAACATTGGACAACGTACTGCGTTTACCGCAAAATAAAAATTTCAATTTTCTCCGAAACCAGCAATCGTAGAATAGTAATTCAAAATACTAAATTATTTAGTTTTTGAGCTCTTTTTAGTGGTGAATAGTAATATTTTTTATATTTATGTATTTTTATGAAAAATCCAAAAAACTGAATTTTTGATGTTTTAAGTCCTGTAATTTCTGAACCCGAATTTTTACAGAAATGTGGGTGGTGTCATTTTGTTGGAAGACTAAAGTTCTTCAAACGACTAAAGTTTAATCAAAATTGTTAGAGCCGTTTTTGAGAAATTTGGATTTTTCATGTTTTTTGGCGGTTTTTGGGGGATAATTACCCTTAAAAATCAAAAATGAAAAAAAAATGAAAAAAACACCTGGAGATATTATGGATTAGTACCTACATACCAAATTTCATAAAAATCTGCCCATTGGTTAGGGCTCTAGCTCTGTACACATCCACACAGACACACACACAGACAGACATCACGTAAAAATCACTTTTTTGGGTTCAGGGAGCACCAAAACGAATATTTCCACTAACAACTCAAATTCTAAATTTTTTACGAAAACAATACTTTCTCCATATACTATGTATAGGGGGAGAAAGTAAAAATATTCCTCTAGCCAGTGGCAAGTATGTGCAAGGACTGTGATTGGTTAACTTCCCCTTCAAGCAAAGCTGGAGTGGAGAAAGCCACCACCCTCGCCACAATTTCAAACTCTTTCCTTAAATATATAAAAATTGACACCGTTAAGAAAATTCTTAAATTTTTTATATTCCGCTGTTTACATAATATGACATATTATGTCAACGCAGATTTTTTGCTGGAGATTTTCTCGTTGCGTTGAAATACTTCGTTGAAAAGGTCACTCAGGAGCAATTATACATGAAAAATCGAAAATGAAATAACAAATGTCTTCAGCTCCATTGGGGTTGCGACAAAACATACCGACGATGGAGATGGGGGTGAGGGGGGGTGCAAAGAGGTCACTGATAAGATCGGCCTTGAGGCGCCTGACCCCGTTCCCCTCCTCCCCGTTAATGTGTACGTCATAACGGGGGGGATACCCTCCCCCTCCACACCTTCCCCCTTCATTAACCCCTTATAGGGGCTTAGATGTGCTTAAAATAAGTAAGGTGCGAAAAGTATTCAGGGTAGTGGGTCTACTGGTTTTTGTTTTGGGCGTAATTTCGTCAATTTAAATTTTTTGTAATTTTGGGAATTAAAATTGATGAAGCTTTGGCTTTCATTTGTGTTAGCCTAACCAATAAGGCTAATATTTTAATTGAGCTTGAAAATTTTAGGATAAAAAAGACTGTATAACCTCGCATCTTTTACTGCACTCCGCGAAAGTTAGAAAACATATTTAGTCTATATGGTACTCCGTGAAATACGTAAATACCACAGAAAGACTGAAGTAATACACATTTTTACACAAATTCTAAAAGTTATAGAACTTTGTTCAAACTACTTATTTTTACAATATAAGTTGTTTTATAACAAAAACCTAGTTATTACACAATGGCTTATAGTACGACCTACAGTAAAGAAATGTTCAGCACAATCAGATTTCATAGGTTTAGACTTCTAACTTTAGTTAAATCTCTAAAACAAACAATGTTTAAAGACTGCAATGCTATATGTTAATTATACTTCAACCATTAATATTATAATTTATATGCGTAAAATACACGAAACATTATAATAAAAAACGAGATCGCACGCAGCACGCTGACGTGAGTTGAGTGAATTTCCGCATTGAAACCTTAAAAATATCAAATAAAGGGTTTAAACCAACACTGGATGCATTTCCTTGAAAATTGAAAAACAATAATTTTTAGCTATTTTGATGCTCCTGGTTATATTTAAATTTATTATTAGGATGTTGTAATGTTGTACATTATAGGGTTAAGAGGTATAGTCAGGATAACAAGTTGGTATAGGGGTATCAGGGGTGATAAAACTACATCAAGATATGAAAACAGCCTTTTCCAGTGTAAAATCCCCATAAGACAAGTACTGTGTTGAGACAATTAACATTTTATTTAATAACTCGGTACATACTTGTGATAGAATGATGAGGAAGGGCTTAACATTTTTTGAATTTTACGTAAATAATTTAATATACAATAATGTTACATTCAGGGCTTTTCTGACCATTTTTGAGCCTGAAAACTCAAAATTTTAAAAATTAAACCCCAAAAAAGGGGGTTAGTCCAACTTGTCCAACTGTTTACAGAGGGGAAGGTTCCTACCAAATTTCAAGTAAATCGGGCAAAAATTGCGACCACTAGAGTGCGAACACACACACACACACACACACACACACACACACACACACACACACACACACACACACACACACACACACACACACACACACATATATATATATATATAAGTTTTTAGTGACACCCCAAAACGTGTTCAGGGAGTCCCTATAGGAACTTCTATGGTGGTCCCAGGGTTAAGTTTCACCGTGCGAGTCATGCTAATAGTTGACTTTTCCACAGGAAATTCACTAATAATAAACGGTTTGTGTTTTTCGTGGCTTCGAAGATCGACCGTAGCAACATTACCACGTGCAAAGTCTCCATGAGAGACGGTCACGGTAATGTTTTTAGTGACTTCATCTGATATCAGCGTGGTTATTTGTCACACGCCGACAGCGTTGTGGCAGAAGGGAAAATATGTGACTGCAACGTTTTATTATTTTTTTTATAGTAGTGCTTCGACTAGACATTTTCATTGCCACAACAAGTTTTTAACAACTATTAAATCATGTTAAGTATTTAAACAAATTGCCCAAGGTTAAAAAATTGTTTATTTATTGGTTCTGTTTTATCAAATAAAATAAATTCACATTATTTAAATATTCAAGTGAATCCAGTTGCTCGAATTCGAGCAAATCAAATTTTACCTTTGGGATTAACAACTTGGTTATATTAGTTAACAATGTGATGCCACTCCAAAAGGTAGCATGAAACAGCTGTTCTTGCGTATGTACTACGTTTTGTTACAACAGCTGTTAAATGTAAAATAAATTAATATTCTTCCATAATATTAAAATTTGAACTTTGTAAACCAGGGGGCGGAGCCCTAAAGGTGGATGTTTTCCGAGCCCCCAAAAAGGCACGTCTAGACGTCAAAGGATCTCAAAAAACATATAAACCTTGACTTGACCTAAAAGTTTTTCCAGGATCCAGCTCACAAAATCGGCTTTTAGCGAATTTCCCCTATAGGGAAGAACCTATTACCGTAGTCGGCATGGTAAGACCTAGGCCCGGGACCATGATAACTTTTCGTTTTGAGGTCCCCAGACCCCAAAAACACCATTCGTTCGAAACTGTATATATATATATATGTCCGTGGGTGCGATAACTCTCGTAAAAAAGGTCCGATTTTGATGAAATTTGGTACAAACGTGTAAAGCAGTATTTATGACTTTAAGTTCGAAAACCAGACAGATCGACCTATCCGAAGGGGTATTTGGGGGGGGGGTTTGTACCCCAAAAATGGTTTTTTTGAGTTTTTTACATACAATTTTTGAAAAAGAAATATTTTATTTTTTTTTTTCATTGGAATCAACTTAAAAATACGCACAGTTTGGTGTTTTAATCATTGCTCTACGTCAATTGGTTACAGAGATATTGAAAGTGCTAAACACAGTACGTTGTCCAATGTTATTCTTATGGAGGATAAGAAAAATTGTGTATCTAGCTAATTTATCAACTTATCCTGACGAAACTTGGTATATTGCTTCATTTCACTGTGGTCTATTGATATTTGCACAAAAACCCATTTTTTGCCCGATAGTTCCCATAGCAGCAAACCTGCATACTCAGCCCCATGTTATTCTTATGGAGAATAATTAACGTGTTATCTCCTTTAATTATGAACATAAATTAATAGAACTTGGTATGTGGCTTTACCTACATGAGTTATATTGATATTTGTATAAAACCCCACTTTTAGTGTTCCTTATTTCAGCAAACCTGCATACTCAGCCGCCATGTTATTCTTATGGAGAATAATTCAAATGCCATAAATCGTTTATTTATGAATGTATATTGATGAAACTTGGTATGTGGCTTTATGTGGTATTAAGATAAATATATATGCATTGGAAATTCGCTGAGCATTCAAGTTTGCTGCTACGGGGGTATTTTATATCTAAGATAATACAACGACTTCACTGGAATTGTAAAACGCGAATTTTTATTTAATTACAAAATTTAGCCTCTCGCCACGTCAAACAACCAGTAAAAAAGACAATTCATTACAAGTATATAAACCAAAGAGCTTTACAAAGTAACAAATCTAGATATCTATTGAATTAAACTCTCAATGAAAATTTGGCGTTTTAACAGTACTTAGTAGCTGTAACAGTATGATATAGTACGGCTGGGCTAAATGAAAAGTATATTTGCAGGCAGCGCCGCTTTGTAACTGCACGCAAAATGAATGCAGCTTGTAAGTTGCGTCTTTGCAATGAAGGCGTCCCCCCCACGTAGAACGATAGTCATCCCTGTTCCCATCATACACTCGTCATGCTCTGTAGCTGGTTATAGTTTATAAACATTTGCAAGTTTCACTGTTTATTTTTCTTGAGTTAAATTAATTGATATTCATTTTAAAATGTGTTTATAATGACACATGCAGATTTATAATCAACTGTAAACAATAATAGGCAAGCATAAAATAGGCAATATGTTAAAGTGTTACCATCTGCACGGAGTATGCTTATAGTGAGGCTGTGGGGAAATAGCGGTACGGGATGTCACTTGTGTCTCTATTGTGCAACGTATACTGTGTCTACCTCGCAGCACAACAGTCTCTCTTATGAGCAAGTTACCTTTTACTTTCTCCCCCTATACATAGTATATGGAGAAAGTATTGTTTTCGTAAAGATTTTCGAATTTGAGTTGTTAGTGGAAATATTCGTTTTGGTGCTCCCTGAACCCAAAAAAGTGGTTTTTACGTGATGTCTGTCTGTGTGTGTGTGTGTCCGTGTGTGTGTGTGTGTGTGTGTGTGTGTGTGTGTGTGTGTGTGTGTGTGTGTGTGTGTGTGTCTGTGTAGATGTTTACAGAGCTAGAGCCCTAACCTATGGGCCGATTTTTATGAAATTTGGTATGTAGGTAATAATCCACGATATCTCCAGGTGTTTTTTTCATTTTTTTGGATTTTTGATTTTAAGGGTAATTATCCCCCAAAAACCGCCAAAAAACATGAAAAATCCAAATTTCTCAAAAACGGCTCTAACGATTTTGATTAAACTTTCGTGGTTTGTAGAACTTTAGGTTTCCAACAAAATGACACCACCCGAATTTCTTGAAAAAATTCGGGTTCAGAAAT
Source organism: Allygus modestus (assembly GCA_963675035.1). Lineage (NCBI taxonomy): Eukaryota > Metazoa > Arthropoda > Insecta > Hemiptera > Cicadellidae > Allygus > Allygus modestus. Next base: position 29,519,546 of record OY776112.1, on the reverse strand, counting down.
TACAGGACTTAAAACATCCAAAATTCAATTTTTTGGATTTTTTATAAAAAATCATAAATGTTAAAAAAGATTCACCATTAAAAAGAGCTCAAAAAACTAAATAAATTAGTATTTTAAATTACTATTCTACGATTGCTAGTTACGGAGAAAATTTAAATTTTCATTTAGCGGTAAACACAGTACGTTGTCCAATGTTATTCTTATGGGGAATACAAATATAACTATTTCTCTCTTATTTACTGATCTTTCATTAAAATTTGATATGCAGGTCAAGTTAGCATTGACCAACAGATGATGTTCGAAATGTGTTGCTATTTAACCCTGGGGGGGCAAGGGGGCATTTCCCCTCTCAGAACCACTGTGTGTAGCAACGGACTCTATAGTGCCTCCCAAAAAGAGATTTGGGTGGATATTTCTGAAAACAACCATTTTAGACAATTTTCTGTACATTTATCTATACTTCATATTCTATATTTAGTAAATAACAAATATTTTTGTAATTAAAGTTTGGCTAAAAGGGAGAAAGTATGTGTCAGTTTCCTGATACCGTTTATTTATTAGAGACTAGCTGATGTACCCGTCCTTCGTACGGGTTGTACATAAATGGCAGATTAACTAAAAATATTAACAACCCACATAATTTTACAATATTAAAAATGCATTTTACACTTTTAAAGTAGAATTAAAGTTAACGAAATATACTATGGCAGATAGTTCGGGTACTGCTAGTGATGTAAAACGCCCGGGCGTTTAAATGTCGGGGCAAATGCCCAGGGCATATGCCCAAATAAACGCCCAAAATCCATAAGCGCCCGGGCGTTTATCCAGTTAAAGGCTAATAAACCTAATTAATGGAAATTAATTTGAAGACCACTCTTCTAAATAAGTTTTTAAACCTCTTATTATACATATTTACATAAAAGCCTATATTAAAATAAATAATTACTTGTATAATATGTTATTTTATTGGTAGGAAGTGTTGACTCTCACTTGTCAACAAGAGAAATAATTTAGACTGAAAATAAGCTTTATAGGTTTGTTTTCATTAACAATATCTGGCTAATGTAGATATAGAATTATACATATGTATATTACACAAGAGGAATAAGTCTTAAATCATTATGGGCATAATCAATACTTGAGGTATTCGTACTCAATTCCTTAAACTAATTACTTTCTTCAGATTCAGAAGCATCTTCATCACTTTTGTCCAAGGAAGAGTCATCAAGTTCTGGTTATTTAACAATTTTGCAATACAATGTTTATTCAAAACACCAAATTGAAAATTATACAAGTTTTAGGGGTTTATTTTAATGGTTTAAGTTGTTTGTCAACTTATCTCTTGATAATGACCCCCTCCCCCTCCCTTAAAATGTTAATTTTAAGAACACAACTAAGCACTGAAGGCAGTTAAAGATTAAAAACATGAACTATAATACCGGTAATTAAAACATGAAATATAATAGATAAAACCGCCATAAACTAAATTTTTTATAAACGCCCAGTTTTTGGGCGCTTAAAATCGCTTTGGGCAAATGCCCGGGCATATGCCCATTTTTTAACGACCAGCCCACTGGGCATATGCCCGGCCCACATCACTAGGTACTGCTGCCAAGTCGAGGAACTCTGTCGGGTAGTGAACGGTGTGGTTTTTGCTACTCCAAATCGGTACACGTAACACTTAGGATTCGATTTTAGAAATAAAAGAACTCAAGTACCTACAACAAAATATTAGCCCTGTTTAATTTAACATATTAAATACTTTGATACATTAATCTTTACATTCCAATAAATTAATAGTAATGTAACGAAACATTAAACTTTAAAAACATTGACAAACCACTTTTAAAATCACCATTATTGCCAGGTCCTGTTTTCAATATAATTGTAAATAAACAATTTAAACTTGGAAAAATCATATGTTTTAAAAACATATGACTACTTGATTTTATTTAAATAAATGTAAATCAATATATACGAACTGTTCTAACAGTGGTCATGGTTAAATGAACGGTATTAAATATTGTCTATGTTCGTTCCTCCCTTTGGAATAGACCTACATTTGTGTTGATCTCCGTTTCTTGTTCATTGGTGGACGTGAGGATGGCACAATCACAGAGCCAGTCACTTTTCCAGATTAAACTGTTTATGAACCTCGGTGTAACAAACTTTTAATCAATAAATTCTGTGATTCATCGATAGTGCCGAGTGAAGGATAGATGTTTCCGAGACCTTAATTTGTTTTTCAATGTCCCAATCTCAACTTTTAAAAGCGCATAAGAAAACTGATCAACCCCTTAATCTTCTCAAAAATACATTTTCATATTTACTGTTAAGTTCAGACGCTCAGTGGTCGGCTACATAAAATATATTTTTAGAGAGGTGTAGACTCGTCAGCTCATGTCTCACTTACGACAAAGGGTCTGTGTGAGACCTCCAGAGAACAACACTGTGACTCCCCATGATGTTGTTTCTTATTTCCTTTAAGGCATCAAATTTCAGCTCTACTGGTTGAGTAGTTTGTGTGTTATGACTAACGCGCTTATATTAAAGGCCATTGGGCCAGAGTACTTGAGTATATTTGTGTCTGGAGTAGGTAAATGTCTGCACTGACCTATCAGCTACATTCCTACCAAATTTCAGATCCATCAGTCCAAGAGTATGTGCAAGATTGTTAAAATATTGTATTTTGAAATTCCCGGGGGCAAAGCACATAAATATTTTCGTAACAGGAATAGGCTGCGTTTTTTTCTGATGAATTAGTTATGTTCCTACCGAAATGTAACTTACAAAGGTCCAGAAAGTACTAATACTCATACAATTGCCATAAAAGTAAATTAGCGAAGAACCCTATAGGACTTTTTTAAACGTATTCTTATTTTGAATCTGCAGCATAAGGAGAACCACCATACAAAATTTTATCTTCAATAGACATTGTCGTTTCTTAGATAAAGTGATCACTACGTCAGTGAGTGCATGAGTCTGACAAATATAGATTTATATCATATATCCACTTATGTTATTTATTACCAATCTTCACTCAACGTTTTAAAAAAGAACTAATAAACCTATTTATAGAATAACTATGCCATCATCTGGTTCAATATAAATAAATGCTTTGTCCATAAGAATAGCATAGGATCTTAAACCCCCTATGGGGCAGTGTCCTAAGGTAATTTAAAACAATCCAATTAACCTAAAACCTTCTAACGCACATATAGAACATAGAAAAAAGTTGCATAAAAGTCGGTGCACCGGTTTTCCTGTGAAAAGCGAACAAAACATGACCAAAACCGCACAAAATCACGTTTTTGAGCGGCCGCCATTATTTTTTAAAAAGGCGTATGCCAGTTTATAGTGCCCTAAAACCTTCTCACGCATATATAGAACAAAGAAACAAAGTTTCATTAATGTCACTGGACCCGTTTTCCAGTGAAAAGCGAACAAAAACCCGTCCTTGAGCGTTACCGGCAGACAGACAGACATAAATTGAGATAAGATTTCATTTGGTTTCCCTAGGGTGTAAAACGTGAAAATATGCAAAAATTTCATAATTCCAAGCAATGTACAGACAAAACTCTAATTTTATTTATATAGATTAATTATACGGTATATTGAAATAAATATATATATACTTGATGTACACGTTCTTCGCACAGGTGTTTTCCTTACCCGTTCTATAGTCAATGCAAATTTCATTTTAGTTAGCTTGAAACAGCTGTTGTTCTTGCTTCTGCTCTTTAAGCTGTCAAATGTAAGTGCCCTCAGCTGTTCGCATTACAGTTTCTGAATGTTTACTTTCTTCTGAAATGTAAACATTGAAACTTGGGACGTTCATGGGGCGTAGCCCGAGGGGATTTTAAGGAAGTGAATAGGCCTATGTGTTGCGTGGGTTCAAGATCTACCTATGTGTAAAGTTTCAGCCCAGTCGGTTCAGTAGTTTTTGTGTTCACCCGGAACATCAGACAGACAGACAGAAACCACCTCTTCTTTATAATATTATAGATGTGCGAGTACAGGTTTTTTAAGTCGAGTCGAGTAAATGGCAAAAGATTTGAAACTCGAGTTCGAGTCGAGTATGCATTTACAAATCCCCCCTATCCCCCATAAGAAAAGCATGGGGATTTAATAAACACCTGCTTTGTTTACATTACAAATGTGATTACGTACATACTTTGTTTTTGAAAAGAGTAAAATAATCAGATTAGGTGGAGTATTGACTATTGGAGAAAGGTTAGAGTAGAGGATATGTCCCGTTCAAGCCACTAGTTTGCTATAAATTAGCAAGCAAGCATATGCGTAAACACACATTCACATAGAGTATAAACAAATACCCCCGTTGCAGCAAACCTGCGTACTCAGCGAATCCAATGCATAATATTTGTCTGAATTCCACATAAAGCCGCGTACCAAGTTTCATAAAAATATATTCACATATAAGCGATTTTAATTATTCTCCATAAGAATAACATTGGTAATGAGTACGTAGGTTTGCTGAAACAAGGAACACAAACAATTGATTTTTATGCTAATATAAATATAATTTAACTAGGCGAAGCCAAATACCAAGTTTCATCAATATTCAATCATAAATAAGCGCTATATAACATTTTAGTTATTCTCCATAAGAATAACATGGGGGCTGAGTAAGCAGGTTTGCTGCAACAAGGAACAAAAAATGGGTTTTCATGCAATTATGAATATAACTCAACCAAGTGAAGCTACATACCAAGTTTTATTAATTTATGTTCAAAATTAAGGGAGTCATTACATTTTACTTATTCTCCATAAGAATAATATGGGGGCTGAGTACGCAGGTATGCTGCTACGGGAACAACGAACAAAAAATCAATTTTTTGTGCAAATATCAATATACCAGTACCATGTGAAGCCACATACCAAGTTTCATCAACATACATTCATAAATAATCGAGATATCAAATTTTATTTATTCTCCATAAGGATAACATTGGACAACGTACTGTGTTTAGCACTTTGAATATCTCAGCAACGGTTGGGCGTAGAATCACAATTTAAACACCAAACTGATTTTTTTGTGGAACTGAAGAGATTTCTAAAAGCAAATGTGAAGTTTAAATTAAAATAAACTGAGGAAATGCCAAAAACCTTTTTCCCATAAGATTAACATGGGAGATTTTATGAGCAGGTTTTTTGGATTTTCTCCGCAACCACTTAACCTAGGTTAATAATTTAAAATACTATATTATTTGTTTTTTAAGCTCTATAACATGGTCAAAACCAAAACTAAGTTTTTAAAAACATTGTAGGGTGAAAAATGCAAAAAACTGATTTTTGGAAAATTTAAAAACCCCATAAACCCCCCTTCCCATGGTCCGATTTTTCTGGTTTTCGAACTTAAAGTCATGAATGTCATTTTACACATTTGAGCCAAATTTCATCAAAATCGGACGATTTTTACTCAAGTTACCGCATTCACGGACACACACACACACACACACACATATATATATATATATATATATATATATATATAAATTTGAACGAATAGTGTTTTTGGCATCTGGGGACCTCAAAACAAAAAATTATCATGGTCTCGGACTTAAGTCTTACCATGAGACCTACGGTAATAGCTTCTTCCCAATAGGGGAAATTCGCTAAAATGATCAAAAAGAATGATAAATTATACAATAAAAGCAATTTACGATCGAGCATTCACCTACTAGATCCTACCGCTCCCACACGCACTCGCACACACACACACACTCGCACACACTTGGCGAAAGTGTTCCATAAGTGGGTCGGAACGACTCATCTTGCTTTCTGCGGTGCGAATCAGAAAGCATGAGACAGCACCTGAGAACAAGCTCACCCATGCTCATGCACCTCCCCTCTCCCTCCCCCTCCCCCTCCCCCTCCTACCAATGCTGAATGACAGTGCGCGACTATTAGACTTGCTTCCGAAATGTAATGTATTTATAAACATATTACTCAATACTTAATGTATTTCCTGAGCGTGTTAACCATAACCTGAGGGAGGTTTGCACCATATATGTAATTTCTATTACACAAAATTAAGATAGTATGAAGTAATTTTGTAACTGGTACAAAATATGACCGCGAATATGGTTTGAAGGCGCATTGGTGCAATTGGTCATTGGGCAATAATTAATGATCCTGGCTAAATAATCACTCGGACTTAGTCAGGAACACATCACACAAGGACTCTCATCCCTTCTACACTCATCATTCATTAATATTGGCCTTAAAATACGTCCTAGTCGTGTCGGCGTCTCACACAGAGATTAAAAAATTATATCAAGATCGAATTTAAAGTTATTTTTAGACCTATAATTTATTTGTGAAGGTCTATGCGTCTTATTTTATATTATTGAGGATGCAATTGTATTTTCTTTTTCATATTGGCATGTTTTTATCTTTATTTTTTTAATTTATGTAAACTATCTTATATAATGGTTACCTATGAAAACATTCTTGTATTCGAGAATGATTAACGCATTCGCTGCGGGTGTCCCGAAATCGGGACATCGCTCAACATTGAAATCTATGAGATTTTCATGTTTAAACAAACGCAGCAAAGCTGTTTTAAACAGTAACACATTTACCAGTTAGTGGCAAGTTGGTAGATTCACACGTGTGAATCTAGCAACTTATAAGACTAGCAGGACTACGAATATGAACTGGGTTTCGTAAAGTGAAACCCGACAGAAGGTCCAGTTAGAATAAGTAGTAGACAATACCAGTGTGTAGAGGTAGTTAGTAGTCGGGCACTACACGGCAGCGGCGGCACGATACTGTTACTGTTCGCCATAGTGTAATCACTGGGGTATTGACCATCCGCATAATGCTCTCGGTACATTACCATAACGCCTGTTGTTGTATCCATTGTTTGGAAGGGATTAGAAACATTTGAAAAAAAATACCCCCGTCGCAGCAAACCTGCGTACTCAGCGAATTTCCCATGAATATATATATGTCTTAATAACAAATTATGCCTCTTACCAGAATTCATAAGAAATATATTCATAAATAAGCGATATTTAAAATATTCATTATTCTCTATTAGAATAACATTAGGGATGAGTACGCAGGTTTGCTGCAACAAGGAACACAAAATAATGGGTTTTTATGCAAATATCAATAGAACTCATCTAAGTGAAGTCACATACCAAGTTTCATCCATATACATTCATAAATAAGCGATATATAACATCTTTATTATTCTCCATAAGAATAACATGGGGACCGAGTACCTAGGTTTGCTGCTACGGGAACCATATGCGAAAAAGTATTTTTTTGTTCAAACAACAACAAACCACAACCAGATGAAGCGATATACCAAGTTTCGTCAGTTTATGTTCATAAATAACCGAGATATAAAATTTTTCTTTTTCTCCATAAGAATAACATTGGACAACGTACTGTATTTAGCACTTTCAATATCTCAGTAACCAATTGACGTAGAGCAATGATCAAAATACCAAATTGTTTGTTTTTTAAGCTGAATTCAATGGTATAAATTAAAATTTGATTTAAATGATTATTACATGTGAAAACTAAAAAAAAAAACATTTTTGGGGTACAAAACCCCCCTTTGGATGGTGTGATTTGTCTGGTTTTCGAACTCGTTTAAATAAATGGTACTTTACATATTTGTACCAAATTTTATTAAGATCGGACCTTTTTTACGAGAGTTATCGTGCTTACGGACACATATATATAAATAAATATATATATATATATATATATACACACATATATAAAAATTTGAACGAGTGGTGTTTTTGGCATCTGGGGACCTCAAAACGAAAAGTTATCATGGTCTCGGGCTTAAGTCTTTCTATGAGACCTACGGTAATAGCTTCTTCCTTATAGGGGAAATTCGCTAAAACAATATATAGGAGGTTCTTTGATACATATTTGCTTTGTAAATGTAAACGTAAATTCTGTTTACGTAAACAAACTATGACAATCGTAACCCTCTACAACTAATAAAAGTAATGTATGTTTGTTTATTTGAAAAATTTATCACGAAATCTAGCGGAAGTATTTTGCTTAAAACTTGGAATTAGAGGATTTGGACCTTAAAAGCCGATTGGTAAAATCTTCAACCACAGGAAAATTTTGTTATAAATCTTATTTGAAAGTTATAAATTTTGGAGTTTTGGAAACTTGATATCAAAACAAAAGAATCATTCAGCTGTGGGATTCACAGCTGTGAATAAATAACCAGTGACCTGTAAATAGTAACACTTACAAAAATTATAAGGAATCAACAAGTGATTTCTTGAAAACCGTGACTAGAACGATTGAATAAATATTGCATTCAGACATATTTTTAAACCACGAAACTAATCAAATACCACCGAGAATGGCTCGGTGTCCCCGGTACTAAGTTGTTTATATGTTTAATGTGTGTTGACTTATCCCCTTATCTGACTCTATAATCATAATCTTCTTAATTTAAAAGATCCCTAGCGAGTTATAAAAGGTTTTCCAACATTTCCGCTGGAAAATTATTAATTATTAATGGTCTAACTCCTGCTTGGGATGGAAGATTTTTGAACAAATTTAATCTCTGTGGTTGAGAGCGAACTTATTACTCGATTTTGTGTCATATTTGTGAAGATCCGTGGTTGAGAGCGAACTTATTACTCGATTTTGTGTCATATTTGTGAAGATCCGTGGTTGAGAGCGAACTTATTACTCGATTTTGTGTCATATTTGTGAAGATCCGTGGTTGGGAGCGAACTTATTACTCGATTTTGTGTCATATTTGTGAAGATCCGTGGTTGAGAGCGAACTTATTACTCGATTTTGTGTCATATTTGTGAAGATCCGTGGTTGAGAGCGAACTTATTACTCGATTTTGTGTCATATTTGTGAAGATCCCTACCACATATTAATTCACATACGGAAATACGATCAGATGAAAACATAAACCAGATGCTATTTATTTGATGTAGTTAAAAAGGTTGACCACAGAATGCAGCACACACACAACTGTTGATTCCCCTGGTGAAAACCAACTAGGTTGATATATCTAGAGGTATCTTCTGGGGTAAAAAATTAAGCCTACATGCTGACCACCATTTTCCTCAGGTAATCAATCAAATCTCTCTTCACAAGTTAAATGTTTGTCAGCTGACTGTCATATAACTTGTGAAGAGAGGATTTGACTGGTAACCCTGTTGGTTGCCATGGGAGCAGAGTTTAGATCAGGGGCAAATGACGGTCGACCATTCAATTGATGCTTCGCTTTTTCCCGTGAGACGAGACCTCTAGATATATTAACCTTGTTGGTGAAAACGGGTGCTGTAACCAATGAATATACAAAAACTGTTAATTGCTATAACGGATAGTGTTTAATACCTTTTTGCATATCCTTCATATCGAGACTGTTATAGCCACCCCCTTTGCCAAAACTGTTAAAACCCTGTAAGGAGTTTTGTGGACGAAAAATCAATGTAGATTAAGACTCTTAAGTACTTAATAGAAAGGAACTGTCAAAAATAAAAATAAAATCGTCTACCTTAAAGCTGAAGAAAATTGGCCAACAAACGTTTGTGTACCGTTCCTGGAGGCCTCGGGCTCCCTACAACACATACAAGTTGACTTATTTTACCCAATTTTGATAAGAATCTGTAACTTCATGTAAATACAAATAACTTTCTCATAATTACAAGAGATATTTTGAAGGTGTCTCCTAAGCGTGGACTCATGAGTTATTACCAACCGATTCGTTAAATTTCACCCGAAGATCACTAACGTATCTAAATGTTAGTTCTGAATAAAAAAAACAACTTAAAAAATAAAATTTAATAATAGACCAAAAATTTGTTTAACAAACACGTTGAATTGCTCTAATACAACAGATCCTAATAATATAATATTGGATATGACTTAAGTAGATTAAACAACTTATAAACATTAGTGTCAAGGGGTTAATAACGTCTGGTAAAACTAAACGTTTAAATTGCTCTCATGTAGAAATTTACTTTTCTCTAACTCATCCAAAGCAATATGTTATGGATATTATGTATATTGTTTATTAAAGTTTTTAATTTCTAAAGGACTATCAGGAGCAGTACAGTTAAGGAGATGACTTGAAGGCCAACTATAGTAAACAATTAGGGACGATGAAACTGCCCCGATATTTTAGGTACGTTTGAAATGATGAAACTGCCCCGCTCATTAAGAGTCTTCATCACCGGAAGTTGCCGGACGCCATCTTGGTGTTTCGTTCCATAAGGCCAATGTTAACTTTGTGCCCCCATTACTCCTCACCTGATCGTCACAAACAATTAATTTTGGTGTCAAATTAAAGGTTTCCTCGTTCTCTAGGGAAATACAATAGTCGAATTTGGATTTTGTTACAAATTAATGAGAACATGTACAGTGTTTCAGTTCAAAATTAAACTATTTACTATGCGACTATAGTACCCAAATTAAAAAAATCGATATTGTATTTCCCTAGAGGACGGCGAAACCTTTAATTTGACACCAAAATGAATTGTATGTGGCGATCAGGTGAGGAGTAATCGAAGCACAAAGTTAACATTGGCCTTATGGAACAAAACTCCAAGATAGCGTCCAGCAACTTCCGGTGATGAAGACTCTTAAAGAGGATCAAGAAGGGTCGCCTCGCCAGACCAGAAATGCTGAAATTGCCCCGAGCGCCCGGCCAGGTAGCCGCTACGGGTCTGGGGATAAAAGGGAATTATTTTTGTCCCTGCGCCCTGTCAGTGACTGCAGTCTTCTAATAACTGCCACCAATATCAGGAATTACTAGCTGATAAACTACCGCTTCGTTGGGCTTTAAAAACAATATAAGTTAGTGATACAATCTGTGTTTAAACTTAGGAACTCGGGAGCAATTGTCAAATAAAAAAGAAAGTCACAAACCGAACCATATTTCCACTTACATAAATAAACTTAGATAAAATTTAAATGTTTTTGTTCCGAAACCGATAACTCGTTTAAAACACTTCTAATATTAATAATTTGACTGTATAATAATTTGACTAAACAAATAAGAGAAGAAAAATGATGTCTATGACTGGTTATTTACTTTAGGAAATAATTTTGAAAACATGTTAAGGATGTTACCGGATGAATGGGTGTGACAGGAAAAGCAGTCGACGGCTGTTTTAGAAGACTGCAGTCACTGACAGGACGCAGGGACAAAAATAATTCCCTTTTTCCCCAGTCCCGTAGCGACTACCTGGCCGGGCGCTTGGGGCAATTTCAGCATTTCTAGTCTTGCGAGGCGACCCTTCCTAATCCTCTTTAATGAGCGGGGCAGTTTCCTCGTTTCAAAAGTACCCAAAATGTCGTGGCAGTTTCACTACGCCCAAAAAATTTTGAGGGGAAAGTTACGCCCTCCACTGATCGTATACTGTAGATTAGCATTAGCAAAGCCAGCAGAGAATGAGACGATCAGCTGTGATAAAAATATTTCCATAGAAACAAATTATAGAGATAATCCAAAGATACCATTCAAAGATACTCAGAAAAGAGATAACATTCACAAACGAACCACAATCTTGGACTTGTCATTTAGATTTGTTATACGATTTTTGTTATCGCAAGTGCCCAGTGGTGGCAACTAACTCAAGTTTTAATGGTATTTTTTTGTACTATTCTCACACATTATTTACTCATTGTTCAAACTAGACAATAAACAGATTGCAAAGTTAGATAAAGTTATAAAACAAACTTTGCAATAGCAGAAGTAAGGAAGAATTGTGGCGAGAGTAACTTTCCCCTCAACCTTTTGTTTACTATCTGGCCACCAAGCCATCTCCGCACAATAACCAGATTCACCCGGGGAACACAATTGTTAGTGTTTCATTATATGTAAACCTTTTCAACTATTATGAATAATAAATGTCTGTTTATGTTATCATTTGATCAAATAAAATTAGTATCCATACGAATAACATTGGAACTTTGAAGGCGGGTGGGTTGGCACCCTAAGATACAACCGGAATCAAAACCCTTTATATTTCAGACCTGAAGAAACAGAGTACTAGACTTCACCTCTCTAGCATAGCGGGAGGTTGGGTAACAGGGTTTTAGCGTTTATAGGAAGAAGAATATAACAACACTGGCCCAATATGGTTAAAGTAGCAGCTAAAAAAAACACACAAGCCCGAAGGGAGCCGAACTTGTCCGATGACGAACGAACTATCCGAAACAGACGCTTTATTATGAGAAAACAGTGAAATGTAGTATTTTAAAATGTAAACATAGGAGACCTACTCATATTCTAAAAAAATGCGCTACATTTACGAACAAATTATTGTAAAATAACCTAACCTAACTCCGCAGAGCGCTGTATGGTGGCTCTTTTCTTTGTTATGTATTACAAAAATGGGTTTGTGTAAAATATAACAAAAATTGGTACCTCAAAAAGTAAATACGAAAAGGTAGAATCGAACCGGGAATCGCATGATCGTGAATTCAGTGCCATATCCATTAGACTACCATAGCGTATCGAACGAAGTAAAAGATACAATTCATCAAGCAGTAGACGGCGCTGTGATTTTAAAATTTGCCACGGGTAGCGCTCGGTGTGATTTCAAAGTTTTACACCTGGCAGCGCTCACGTAGGAAATGTCTCCTCTTCCAGTGGCTCTTGTGTTATTTTAGCTGCTAGTATTTGGTTAGGTTCAACTCAACAATTAAACACATTTAATTTTGTTTCTATAGAAACACTCAAGTCAATTTGATTTCTCTGATTTGAATTCAGGCGAGTTTTTTCGGGTTTAGTAGATACGGACAGGTCAAGATTAAGGATACGGGAGTTGGTCGGACTGGGGCTGGGTGAGTCTGGCTCTGTTCTTGAGGGGTCTTCTGGGATCTGCTCATTCTGGAGGTCTTCTGGCTTGGTAGACGAAGAGTTCGTCCAACGGCTTATCACCATTATTTTTGAGTCGGGACTCGTGCAGAACAGAGCCAGACCGTCTCGCCTAGCTCCAGTCCGACCAACACCCATTTCCTCAACCTCAGCCTGTCCGTATCTACTAAAGCGGAAGATAACTTGAAAACCAGGAAGAGAGAAGAAGAAGAGGGGGCAGTACGTCATCCTCCCTCGTCATACTGCATTCGGCTCCACAGGTAAATCCTTCTCAAGGCAGGGACCAGGGGAAAGGGAAATTGAGGGATGAAATCGATGGAAACATAATCTTGGTCGCCAGTATCCGAAAACCCCTAGCGCACAGGGGTGGGGAGATGCACAATTCTTTGAGAGTATCTGAGGAAGTTAAATGGAATCTGAAGGACACCCGGTGAAACCGAACCACTGGCTTTTTCAATTGTACATTTCTTTCTTCTGTCTATAAGCTGATCCTCAACTTTGTAAGTTTGTTTAGGCTAGCTTAAGACCTTTACCTGCATTGTGTTGCATTTTGTTGACGTTATCTATTTCACAATGTGATCAAAGGTAATCAATTTTCTTAATTCTTCAGCTTGTTGAGCCGATAACCCAGCTCCTGGCCAACCTAAGGTTTTGGATGGACCCTGAAGGATGACAGGTTACGCTTTTCCGGAATAATTCAACCTTGTATCTGGCAGTGACAAGCAGACTATGAACTTATTTTTACTTTAATCAGACTATGAATAAAGACACACAAAAAACTTAACCTTGCAGTGGCAAGTGATTGGCAGTGGTTGACGATGTGATTGGACATCTGTCAAATCTCCTGTGCTTTTTGAGCAGTGCCTGATGAAACCAGTCAGCATAAAAAATTAAATCGCAGAGAACGAGAGCACATATTTTGATCGACAAAGGTATGTCTGTTCTCCGGAAGCAAACCGTTGATGGTATTTGTAGCTAAATTACTTTACCCAACTTTCATAAGTAAAGCTCCCTATAGATGAATTTTGAAATGCATAAAAATGCTAAGAAAGTTGAACTTTTTTAATTAAAAGACAAATTTATTTATTTTTATTTAAATACAGTATTTATGTTTTACAAAAGTTTTAGCTCAATAATCGAAGAAGAAGGATTAATCATGAGCTTAGAGTTTTCCTAATTAGGTTAGTATTTTTAATGAAATATTCCTAACAATTGCTATACTTATTAAACTTAAGAGTTTTCTAAGTTTGTTTTGTACAATGTAAGCCATAAGAAAACCTTTATAACTACACTATTTAAATAATAATTTTATTGTAATGGTTTTTAAATCTACAAAACGATGTAGTGCAGCTCACCACATTCTTACCCGTTGGCTCGCTGCATCGATTAACTAGTCAGCACGACCGGGAAGGCCTCGGTGGGCAAACTGACTTTAACAAATATTGACCCCGCCTCAGCCCCTAGCAGTCTGAAGGCCGAGGGTGAAGCGTGTAGCATCTGTACGCCGTTCATAAGTGACGTCACAGCCAGGTGCCGTCATAGGGAATATTATTCTTCACAAAGAAGATGTTTTTATAGCGCTTCATTTCATCAATGGAAGTATAGTATAGTTGGTTCAAAGACCTTTATTGGACAATGATTGAAATTAGTTTTAACTAATTTGTATTTGTAATCATCATCAATTGCAAGCGAATGCGACGCTAATTGCACTATTGTACAATTTCTCCAACTTTCAAATAGAGGTCAAGTGAGTGGTGTGAGTAGGCTGACCTTTTGACCAACCAACCTCACGGCCTTTTCCCTAAAAAACATTAGGTTTCAGGTTGATCACTTGTTAGTGAATTTCCTATGGAAAGTGAACTATTAGCATGACCCGCACGGTGAAACTTAAGCCCGGGACCACCATAGAAGTTCCTAATGTGACCCCCTGAACACGTTTTGGGGGTTCGTTCAAAATTTTATATATATATATATATATGTGTATGCACTCTAGCGGTCGCATTTTTTGTCCGATTTACTTAAAATTTGGTAGGAACATTCCTTTTTGTAATCGGTTGGACAAGTTCGTTGGGCAAAACAATCGGAAAACTCTAAACCCCTTTTTGGGGATTTTAAATTTAGAAATTTGAGTTTTTGGGCCTAAAAAGGGCCAGAAAAGCCTCGGATGTAAAATTAACGGATGAAAAACTGTGGGAATTAGTGTGGCGAAACTTTTAAGTCCTCTCTCGTCATTCTAGAATATATATTTACCGAGTTATTAAAGAAAATGTGTATTGACCAAACACAGTACGTTGTCTTATGGGGGTTTTACTTCAGAAAAGCCTGTTATTCATTTGTCGGTTTACTTTTATCTTCCCCAACAATCTCACACCTACTTTAAAGCCTGATTGGACCTTCTCCTAACCTTATAATGCGCAAAATTGTATTCCCAGCATTGCAGGTAAATAGAACCAGGAGCATCAAAACAGCCAAAAAATCAATATTTTCAGATTTGAATAAAAATTGGAATAATTGTATGTTTTTAACTAATTTTGAGTTTTTATAGTTTTTTATATGGAAATTCACCTCCCTCACGTCAGCGTGCTGCGTGCGAACTCGTTGACTTTGTCATGGTGCAACTGACTCCAATGATGTCGCATTTATCCGGGCTATTAACACTTTACACTCCGGGTAAATTTAGGATTACTTAGTTAACATTTTATACCTTAGATAAGTACACAAATTAACCAGAGGGTAGTCGACGGGTGTGTCGATTGGTGAATTTCATAGGAAGCCATTACAAAAAACGCAGGGAATTTCTTACGGACCTCAATTTTTACACATTCTAGAAAATATTAGGTATTCCAGATTACTTCTGCACCCTGCATGTGTTAAAAAGATTCTTCATTTTTGTCGAGTATGTAATTTGCAGATCGTCTCTATGTTGGTTTTAAACAGTTATAGCTCCATGATCATAAATAGACTTGTTTATATCAGAAATTTTAGATTTTACGATTTAACATATCTTTAATGTTCTCTTAGTTTTGTCTAACAATATTGTAACAGTTTATAATACGAGATTTTAATCGTATCCAAATATTTGACACGTATTTCGTCTTAGACACCCCTTATAAGGTAATCTTGCAGATCGATTTCAAACAAACTTTGACATGGAAGGCCCGTTTTATATTTCGAGCTCGAAAACTGAGTAGGAGCTTTGAGTTTCACAAAGAGATATTCGGTATTTCAATTAACCAGAGTGATAGTTTTCAAATACGAGGGGAGAAAGTTGAAACTGCAGAGGAAGAGAAGGACCTGTCATTCTTAAAACAATGACTCGCTAAATAATATGTGAAAACGTAAATATGCCGTCCCTGCTTCAGACAAAATGTCTCTTCTCATCTAGGCAGTGTAGGTCAAGAGGTCATGTTTGTCTTGTTTATACTTTCGGAAGAAGTACATTTGGTAAACGAAGATGCGTGCAGATCCACAAAAGATAATAGAGTAACTGGGAAAAGATTATCTAAGAAAGAACGAGGGGCATTTAATGCAAATGTGATGATTCACTGTGCACAGGTCATCCAACCTTCGTACATTTTACTTATTATTTGATAACGAGGATTATAAGCAAGTCTATATTACATCAAAAAAGGTTGTATATTTCCTATATCTCTATTATTAAATCCACTGTAAAAACATTTGTGGGTTTAAAATTAAATATTTAATGTTTTCATAGAGATACAAATGTGTTCAACAAATTTAATTATGTACTAATCAATGTCTTATAATTGATTAGTAATTCAAGTGTAATTCTTTTGTCGACAGAATGACGATATTTAGTCATACAAACAGATAACGGGATAACGGCTGTCCATAATAGCAAGCGCCTGTCATCTTCAGTCCTCCTTGTTTATACGTACCACAGTTGAGCTACGTTAGCTATCTTACGGTCACTTAGCTGATCATGGATACTTAATCAAGTAGGCTATGGTGGAAAGTGAGTTTAGATACTCAATCAATTTTCCCATACAGGAAAAGGTCTGCGCACCTGTTGAGGTAGACTTAACTTCAAAAGGGGTTAATTAGCAAGATCTCGCTACAAATTATAGTGATTCCGGTGTCTGTCTGTCTTCTATTACTATGTCGGAAGACTTGCCTAAAATCCATGTCTGGATCCTCGTTCTAGTTTTATTTTAATCATAACGGTGAAAACATATGTAAACATGTAGTTTCTACTATGACCAGCCGCTTCGGAGGTACTATGAGTTTTTGTGATTTTCTTGGTGATCAGTCAGGCATCTTCAGTTTCATCCCCCACTCCCAATCCCCCGACCCCCTCATGCTCAAGCACCTGTGGAGGGATGTCCAGTGGCCGGTCGCGTGCCTATCACCCGAGAAATCTCCCCCCTCCTACCCCTCCTTCCCCTCAGAACCAGGCCAGAATTGATCGAACTGACCCGTGCCTTGGAACACCTTTCTTAATCTTATTTACTTACATAAAACCACCAAAGATTGTGCTATGAAATGGCATTGGTAGGAAAACTGCATGAATCGTTTTTATGTTTTGTGTTTTTTTCCGTCAATGGCATTTTTTAGGGTCCATTCCCTGGTCTTCATATTGTCCTAAGGTTACCTGTTTTTAGGAAGCAACATTATCTAATGTTGCAATGTCAAGTGGCAGCTAAATCCAGTTTCATAGCTTCATAAAATGTTTTAGATTGTATTCAATATTAATAGCGAACTAATACGATCTGGCTTTAATATGCAATAGGAGTTCTTTATCTATTTAAGGGGCAAAGAGAGGAGGGGAAAAGATGGAGACTTTAAACAATGTTGTTGACTGCAAACGTATCCCAAATATATGCTGTTTGAATACGTCGAAAACGTTGAAAAACTTGTTGGGAAGGATTGGAAATGCAATATGCACTATTGTAATTGAAATTGCAAGTATAAAATTGCAGACGAAATTGCTTTATGATTGGATAGCCCGAGTTCGTACGAAAATGAACAGTTGTAGATGCCTCTGGAGAGATCTACAGGAAAAATCGAGAGGCAGAGATCAATCACATTATGGTATAAGTAATCAACTAACTGTATTATAATTAACTAGGGACTGCATGATATAGCACGAACGAGCCTGCCTGCCATGCCATGCAGATAATGGTGAACAATCTAAACACTTTTATTAAATCTGCTGATTGCTTCAAGAATTTACTAAAAGATAATTTTACAAAAATGATTAAACCCTAAACATTAATTTCACTAGAATTGTCGTTTAAAATGAATCTATTTTGGCTGAAAACTCTATCAATTACTGCTGGCAACACTACAATTCACAACCGTTTTAACGATTATGAGATAAGTTTGTTCGTTTAATCAGTTCATCTGCAATCCCTAGTTTTCAAAACTGTCGCCGAACACGCCGGGCAAAATCAGCGGTTAATTAGAATTTCTCCAAATTTACTAATTAACGATCATCAGGCACTCTGGGTTATATGATGGGGCTACATACTATGTTGGAGAGTGATTGTTTTGATACAATTTTAACTTAAAACAAGTTCGCACGCAACGTTCTGGGTGAATTTTCATATTTTAAACCAAAATAATAAATAATAATAATAAAGGAAACACTTGAGAAAATCTTTGTGAACATTAGATACCATTTTAATTTGTTGCTGTTATGATGTACATGGTTCTATTTATTTGAAATAAAAGGATGATTATGTTGTACATGATGCAGTTAGGAGGATGTTCAGTCTGGTTTTAACACTATGGAGGTGTTAAAGATTATACTTCTACTCTAATTATTGAAAAAAACAGCTTTTCCAATGTTATGCGTCACCCCAATAAGACGACGCACCGTCTTTAGTCCATTTACTTTTTTTAACATCTTTAGTCATGATGAAATATGATTCACAATTGTTGTATCTTTTAATTTGTTATTTTTCTAATGTTAATTTGAGTTCTGATGTATATTTATTCCTAAGTACTGTAGCTGGTGGGTACCAGCCGGGTGGCGCGCGTTGCTACCGCAGAAGAGGCATTGCATTTGTGTTATGTCAAATTCTCGTTCATTTTCAATATGAGTTTGAGTTGCCATTCAAGAAGCTTTTTATTTCCATTATAAAAGTTGCCATTCAAGTAGGTTTTTTATTTCCATAATGATAAACAGCTGTTTACAATATTAAGTTATAGATATCATCTGATAAAGTCAAAAGAAATCTTTCTTCCATAAAATTAACTTGAAATTTTGAAGTCCAGTGGGGCCCTAATGTCCTGGGACTTCGGTTAATGACCTATAACCTTCCAGGGGTTATCCTGTGTTACTATGCAACATTTCAAAGCAATCGGATGAACGATATGGCAGCGCATAAAATACGAACGGACAGACGAACAAACATTGATTTATATATTAGATTAAGGAAAAAGAATCAAAACTTTGATTTTTAAAAAATCCAAAAAAGTAGGTTAGAGTTTTCCGATCATCGGACTTGTAAAGTCGATTATAAAATGGATGATAACTTCCAAATTTTAAGTAAAGTGGACAAAACATGCAGCCGATAAAGTGCAACATATATATTATAACGTTTTTAACAACATCCCAAAACGTGTTCAGGTCACGTTAGGAGCCTTCTACCGTAGTCCCGGGCCGTAGTCTCACCGTTCGGGTCATGCCAATAGCTCACTTTTCTATAGAAAATTCACTGATAAGAGTAGTGGGATAAACAGAGCAATGATAGTGATGACAAAATGATGTTTCAGAATGGTTTCAAATTTTATGGATTGAAACGTGTGTTTACTTATTTGTTAAACCTCAAATGCAAATGAACGAATACCGATTTATATAAATTCGATTTTAAATTAAGATTTCCTGAAATTAAAAACGACATTTACGATTATTTTAATAAAAAAATTCACAAAATAAATAAAATACGTTATTTGTGTGCCTACGCTTTCTGATAATAGTCCATGTGCCTTAAAATGCCATTTAAGTGTTTAAATAAGTTTAATTATTTGAAATATTGAACCCAGGATGATTTCAAACTTCATTTTACCAGTTTAACATAAAACGTTTATGTTTTAATTTTGTGACAGTTACGTTTTCCACCATAATCATACATACGAGCGTTCCAGTTTCTACTATATCATCATTCGGTCTAACATTGCTGTAGACTAATTGCACCCCGAAAGAAGAAAGTTATCCCACTTATTTAATCACGTATAAAGGCTTCTCAGTGTTCACAGAGAGCTTGTTTTCTTCTAACAAGATGCTCGTTTCAGCCCTAATTGGCTAATTGTTTGATCGCGAACAATAAACGATGATGAATGTTGCCGGTTCCAGCCGGGCGTGTTGTTGGGCTGACTTTCGACACTGAACTACAACAGTGTTGTGGTTGTGGACTCTTACATGTCATAAATAATTTGGTTTAGTGACTAAGGGAACCAAATAACCGATTATAAATCCTATGTAATATGAACCAAAGCTTCTAATTACTTCTAATCCATTTCAGGCTTAACGAAAACGTACGTTTTAATAGCGAAAGTGAGCTTGAAGAAAATAATTTGGAGATTTAATTCAAAGTTTAATTTTCAGACTCTATTGATAGAAGACTGTCTCAAATTATGGAAGTTACTAATTTATAATACTATCGAATACATTTTACTTATTAATATAACATAATAATCATTTAATCACTTGATCGCTGTTTAATGACGCCGACGCAACAAGGGCGTATTTTAAGGTGAGTAGGCCTATGAATAAATGATGAGTGTAGAATGGGTGATTTGTTAAACAACAAATAAAATAAAATGGTTTGAACAGTCCTTCAATGTTATTAAATATAAGATAAGAAATTGTATACCGTGTATTTAACTTTGTTCGTGGAGAACTTCACTTATGTACCTTTACCGAAACCTTTTGTATTTTGACAAAGGGGGTAAAACTACTACATTTAAAAACACCGCGGGTATATGTTCAAGTTTAACATTTCTTTTGTTAATAACTTTGTCTTATAGCTTTTGATAGATTCAAAACGTGAAGTAGTCATGGGAATTTTGCGATTAAAATATCGATGCCAAATAAATTCACAATAATTTCGGAATTGGAAAGCTACTCTATTTAATAACACTGACGAATGGCGATCGCTGGAGAAAGTAAGAGATACTTTATTACCGAAGGACAGCCAGGTCGGTATAGCGTGTGGAGATGTTTGATGTTCGGTGACACGCGTCGCGGCGCGGCGTCGTCCGTGTCGTCACGGCGTCGCGGCGGTGGTTCGTAATCACAGCCGGCCACGCCGTGGCTTACCTCATTGCTTCACGGCACGGGGCATCTCGGATTGTTTAATGAGTGGGATATCCTTATTGAGAAATTTTATTTTGAAAGGAGCTGGAAGTACTAAATACAAAATGTTTTACCGTAGTTTATTGTTTTAATTAAACTAGTCAGCGTCCCGTTCTCCGCAAAAGGATCTCAGGTATTAAAAGGGCCAGATCTTTTGAAAATTGTATATTATAATCAGTTTATTTTCTAAATAAAACAACTCCAAATTATTTCATTGGAATTAAAATGCCTATGTCCCTGAAGGTGAATTATTTTCATAATTCAAAAACGCACATCTAGAAGGTAACAGCTAAAGAGCTTGTGTTATTCCTCATTCTGTTTTATTAGTAATATTATATGATACGTTTAATTTTCATTAACATCCAAGCTATAAGCTGAAAATCAGGCTTTTGCTTGTTCTAATGCTCGTTTGAGTTGCGTTGGTTGTGTTTGAACATGAATCAAGACATCACAGTGAACCAAAGTAAAGTGAACATCTTCATACAGTAAAGAGAAAGAAATCAGATGTATTACAGCTAAAATCGTTAAGAAACTTGAAACCTAAAAAGGGACCAAGGACTGATCCTTGAGGTACCCCTAGAGTAACCTGTTGGAATTCAGAACTCATATTGTTAAAGGTGACCATTTGTTTTATATTTTTGCGAGAGCTTTGAATTAAAATTAACTCATAGCCTACACACAAGTACGCACAGTGTTCCATTTTAAACAACATACCACGCGAAACAGTATCGAAAGCCTTACGTACTAAGTCTCTTAAGCATGTTACGTTACCCGGCAGACGTAGTCATGCCTCTTGACTATTACCAACTAAAACCACTCAAGACCACCTGGTCAAGTAAACATGTCACAGCTTTTATGTAGACAACAATATCTTTCCATAAGGTTTATATAGGAACCCTTTTGGGCCTCTTGGGAGGAACCCAATTGAGTTGGGACGAAATGGATGGCTTAAATTCTATTATGTGCTCGCTGCTTAAAAATCTTCTCTGTAAAATTGTACATATACGAAGTTTCATAGCAAACGGTCCAACGGTGTCCGAGTCCATAAACTTCATATATATACAAACAAACAAACCAACATCTATAGATATAGATTCAAAATATAGTCTAAAACTTTTCCAACAGCATGAATTGTAGAGTGGTAAGCCTAAATCCAAATTGAGAAGTAATCTATGATTTACAAAATATTCATCAAGTTAATTTATATGATTCTATAACTTTACTTAAAATTGAGACAACTGCAATTGGCCTACAACTTTTAGGTTTGTTTTCATCTCCTGTTTTCAAGATATGTTTTACGTTGGTTTACTTAAAACAATCAGTGAAAAACCCGCAGTAAGAATTTAGCTTACAATGAAAGTTGGTACTAACAAACCAGCTGGAGCTTTGCCATAAAAGCGATTAAGAACGCTTCACAATATGTTGCTTGAGTTTCAAATTTCCAACCCGCATCATCTGCCAAGAGCCACTGCCGGTGGTCTCGCGACTCCACGACACCCTACCCCTGGACTCCGCCACGCCCGCGGCCCGGGTGCCCGGAGGCTCATGTTTCTAGACCGGAAGGAGGGAAAAGCGTGTCGATTGTTGCATCAAGAAAGTGGTCGGTTACGTCCAAACTAGTTTTGTTCCACCAGTGGAGGATACCCCACTTGAAATTAGTTTTCAAGTATAGATTTTAAAAAAATTAAGGAATAGTGGAATCCTCTTAAAACAAAAAGAGACGACTCTACCACAATATCCTTTCAAATTTGATCACCTTTAACGATATTTTAGAGCTTCCAACAACAAAGAATCCCAGAAGTCCATCTCTCATCTCGTCAGTACTGACCGCCTCATCGATATGATCGGCCACCATCACGCGAACTGATAGCGTGTGTACAGATTACCCGCCAACCCTCGCAATTCCCGCCATATTTCTTTAATCAGCTGTGAAAAAGAGCGCCATTACGATTACATGGCGTGCCTACCCGCTCCGTAGCATTAGTGTATTGACGCTGCCTTCTAGCCGAGTTTGCTTTACCCCTTCCACCGTGGAGGCCTTTGTTCGATTGTCAGGAATAAAAGGTGGGAGATATAATCGTTATGATGTATTGTGTGTTCGTTTTTATTTTAGCGAACAACTTGATAGTTGAATCCTAAAAAATTAATTCGACCTAATTGATTTAGTAACGCATGAAGTTAACTTTCATTGATCTTGACCTCTAGTTCTTGTAAATTGGATAGCACTGAAAAAATAATTGCACTCAGATATCTCAAATTGTCATTGCACTATTCCCTAAACGCTAATGACAAACTATTACATGCGAAAAGGTAAAATGTCTGACAAGACGTCGTAGCAATGATTTTGCTGACGGGTTTTGAAAATAAAGAATAACTAAACTATAATGTACTATTAAATTATATTATGTAGCACGTGTGTTTCAACGCAATCATCAACAAAAGGATAATAATTTTAACAGATGCGTAAATTAAAATTCGTACTGTGTGCCCAAAGCGAAAAGTAACACCTGTATGATAGGTTCGAAATATTAACAATTCTATAACTTTATAACGCGTTTGAAAATTACAGTTCTTACACTCACGAGCGTTCTTGCTTTTCAGAAATATTTTCAGCAATGAATTAGTTTTATCCGTGACACCGTCGTCCAGATAACCGATAAGAAAAACAATTCCAGCCTAAGAGGGAATGTCAGTACGGTCCGTAGATCGATGTCGCGGTATTTAAGCAGATTCTATCGCTGCATTCTTCTCCTCTGGAGTCTAGCGAACTGAGGATCAGAGACGCATTTAACGCAGGCTCAACCCGAGGTTATTCCGGGACCTCTCGGGAACTGGTGTGGCGGGTGACTAACAAATAGTTCCGATTTAATATTAATACGCGCTCGTAGCTGATGATTTGGGTGATTCCAGTTGTTTATAAATTTATAA
The DNA here is from genome assembly GCA_963675035.1 of Allygus modestus. NCBI lineage: Eukaryota > Metazoa > Arthropoda > Insecta > Hemiptera > Cicadellidae > Allygus > Allygus modestus. The sequence continues at coordinate 29,495,433 of OY776112.1, read as the reverse complement.
AGAAGGGCTCCGCTTCATCGAATGTGCTTTGTTAAGTGCCGCGAAATTTGAATATATAATTTTTAATTTTCGCAGGTTGCTAACATGGCAATATTTTCGTAAAGGGTTACACTATCGTTATGTCATTTTACAAATTGTACTCAATGGGTGAGTCGTACAACGTAGAAGGTTTAAAATTAAAGGAATTTTAGGACTGATAAGAACACTGGTCTGGAGTTTTATGACTTTCAAGTGCGATGTTACAAGTGTCATTTTGCTGTCTCATGTAGGGTTTGGTGTTTGGTTACTGTATTTTATATGACTTGAAGTCTCACGGTATTCGCTTTTTAATAATGAAATATTATTGTTTCTGAAATGAATACAGATAGTTGGTAAGGTTCGTGGTTATTCAGGATGAGTTTTAATTTTCCCAAGGAGGTCATAAATGTTAAATTACTCACAATGAAGCAAACAATACTCAACAACGATCATTGTGCCATATAAAGTCGAGAATATGGACATGTTTTGAGGTTAAGGTTTTAACATCTAACTTCGACATTATTTTGTTGAAAGTACCAAATCTTGAGAGCAAATGCAGATTATCTAACAGATTGCGGCATTGTGTACTGTGTATGGTTCAAAATGATCAGAACTTTACCTTTACTTTCGAAAAAAAACTGTTTTATCCAATATATTGGATCCAATATGGTGGTCATAAGTTGTAGTCAAAGTATTTACTACCAAATAATGATTGTGGGGGGAGTCTCTGGGGTTAATTTTTGTACAAATGTGGGAAAAAGTGGGAGGGGACACTTAAAACTGGTCCTGTATAAATTAGTACAGTATTATACCATTTTAAGACAATAGTTAAGTGTCCATAAAGCAACGGCAGTAAAGAATGATTTTTATTTTCTAACCATCTCTCCCTAAACGATAACATTTACGACCTTATACTGCTTTTCGTGTCAAACCACCGCATTTTATTGCCAGTTTGTGAGTTCACCTAATCAAGAATGTGTGTTAAAATGATTGTTCGTATAACTGCTTGGAAAGAAAATCGACAAAAAGGAGTTTTAATATAAAACTCTAAAATAACTCGAATGTTTAGTATCGCTTATCATGTTATATATTTTCCTCATTATATATAGTGGAGAAGAACCAAAAAAGTACAGAGGCTAACAAAAACGTACACCGATGATGATCATAGCCAAATTTGAATTCAACAGAATCATAAAAATCTGATTAAAGCTTACAACAATTAAACCTGTTTAATCTATGACTGTGAGTATGACAGCACTGAAATTGTGCATAAAATTGTTAATATTCCAACAGTATTTTAAGGTAGGATAGCCAAAGTTCACACAACAATAAGAAGCAAGGTTAAGTTTGTGGGAAAGTTAGGCGTTATGTCCAGTGTTAATTTACTGCCTGTTAGCATGCACGGCGCGGCGGTGTTGGGCGCTTTGTAACTTTCTTATTACAAATCGCAAAACAATCATCATGTCTGATGAAAGGGTTTAGGATAAAATAAATAGCTTAGGGTTTACAATAAACAAATACTTTAGTCGAGTTACTGTTCCAGGACATTCCGATGATGAAGTAATGGATAGTGTGTCGTTCATAATTGGTAATACCAGGCATATAACCTACATTACCCTTACAAGAACACCCTTTGTAAAATAAACAAGTTCGCACGCAGCACGCTGACGTGAGGTAAGTGAATTTCCACATAACAACTTTTAAAACTCAAAATCAGTGTAAAAACATACATTTGTCCAATTCTTATTGAAATCTGAAAACATTGATTTTTGGCTGTTCTGATACTCCTGATTTCATTTACTTGCAAAGCTGGGAATACAATTTTGCGTATTATAAGGTTAGGAGAAGGTCCAGACAGGCTTAAAAGTAGGCGTGAGGTTGCTGGGGATGATAAAAGTACTCTAATAAAGGAATAACAGGCTTTTCTAGTATAAAACCCCAGTAAGACAACGTACTGTGTTTAGTCGATACACATTTTCTTTAATAACTCGGTAAATATTTATGCTAGAATGACGAGAGAGGGCTTAAAACTTTCGCCTTTTTAATTTCCATCTTTTAACATGCATTGATCGTACATCTGGGGCCTTTCTGACCCTTTTTGGACCCAAAAGCCCGAAATTTGAAAGTTAATCCCCAAAAAAAGGAGTTTCGAGTTTTCCGATTGTTTTGCCCAACGAACTTGTCCAACTGATTACAGAAAGGACCGTCCGTACCAAATTTTAAGTAAATCGGACAAAAAATGCGACCGCTAGAGTGCAAACACACACACATATATATGTATATATATATATAATTTTGAACGACCCCCCAAAACGTGTTCAGGGGGTCACGTTAGGAACTTCTATGGTGGTCCCGGGCTTAAGTTTCACCGTGCGGGTTATGCTAATAGTTCACTTTCCAAAGGAAATTCACTAATAACTGCATGTCTGTATAATAATGCAAGGCCTTTGCCGGCGTATCTTGTTACTTGGCTGAGTTAAATTGTGGTAATTAAAATTGACATGACAAATACAATCCATGATCACTGAATTATTTTAAACGAGTTTTTCTTTTATAATTTATTACACATGATTGGTTTTAAATATGTTTAATCGAATGAATTGGTACCGGTTGTAACAAATATAAATAGAAACAAATTTCCATTCAAACATAGTAACTTTTTTGGAGATTAATATTTCAAATTTAGAGTTTTTGGGCCCAAAAAGGGTCAGAAATGCCCAGTATGTAAAACTAATGCATTTAAAAAGATGGGAATCAATGAAGCAAAAGTTGTAAGCCCTCTCTCGTCATTCTAGCATACATATTTACTGAGTTATTAAAGAAAATGTGTATTGACTAAACACAGTACGTTGTCTTATGGAGATTTTACACTAGAAAAGCCTGTTATTCCTTTGTTAAAGTACTTTTATCATCCCCAGCAACCTCACGCCTACTTTCAAGCCTGTCTGGACCTTCTCGTAACATTATAATACACAAAGTTGTATTCCCAGCTTTGCAGGTAAATGAAACCAGGAGCATCAGAACAGCGAAAAAATCACTGTTTTCAGATTTCAATAAAAATTGGAATAAATGTATGTTTTGACTCAGTTTTTTAGTTTTAAAAGTTGTTATGTGGAAATTCACTTCCCTCACGTCAGCGTGCTGCGTGCGAACTCGTTTTTATTTTGGGCTGAATACTGCTATGGCTACGTCAAATGTCTTCAAAAATACCCCCGTAGCAGCAAACCTGTGTACTCAGCGAATTTCCAATGCAAATACATGTATCTTAATGCCACATAAAGCCACATACCAATTTTCATAAATATACATTCATAAATAAAATATCACATTTTTAATTTTTATCCATAAGAATAACATGGCGGCTGAGTATGCAGGTTTGCTGAAACAAGGAACAAAAAAATAGGTTTTCATTCAAATATCAATATAGGTAACTCAACTGGGTAAAGCCACATACCAAGTTTTATTAATTTATGTTCATAATTAAGGAAGATAACATTTGTATTATTCTACATAAGAATAAAATGGGGGCTGAATACGCAGGTTTGCTGCTACGGGACCTTTCGGCAAAAAATTATTATTTGTGCAAATATCAATAAAACCACAACGATATAAAGCAATATACCAAGTTTTGTCAGGGTAAGTTGATAAATAAGCGAGATATACAATTGTTCTTATTCTCCATAAGAATGACATTGGACAACGTACTGTGTTTAGCACTTTGAATATCTCTGTAACAAATTGACGTAGAGAAATGATAAAAACACCAAATTGCTCGTCTTTTTAAGCAAAATCCAATGGTGAAAAGTAAAATTTGATTAAATAAAACATTATATGTAAAAAACTCATTTATGGGGTACAAACCCCCCCCCCAAAATACCCTTTTTTATACAGCGATCTGGCTGGTTTTCTATCTTAGTCATAAATGTTACTTTACATGTTTGTACCAATTTTCATCACAATTGGACCACTTGTACTAGAGTTAACGGTCCCACGGACACACACACACACACACACACACACACACACACACACACACACACACACACACATATATATATTATATATATACATATATATATATATATACAATTTTGAACGAATGGTGTTTTTGGCATCTGGAGACCTCAAAACGAAAATTTATCATGATCCCGGGCCTAGGTCTTACCATGTAAGAGCTTGGGTAATAGCTTCTTCCCTATAGGGGAAATTCGCTAAAATAGATTGTCAATTATTAATTATGGAGATCACTTGATGACCAGCTGGTTAGTATACAAAGAGTTGAGGAGAAATGTAACCGGTCTACTGATCACTACTTCAGTATCTATAGTCAATGGTTGAAGTTTATAGTATTTTAAACATAAACATTACCCAAAGAAAACATATTTCAAAACAGTTTACTAAGTACTAACCCAAAACAGCTGCTGTATAGCGAGTTAGTTGTTGCCCTGACCCAGAAAGCTGCAATGTATGCATGAGTGGATTATGCCGTGTCTAGGTGAGCGTCGACGTCGTCGGCGTCGGCGTCGGCGTCGCCGTCGCGGCGTTGCGGAACTGCGTGACTTGGCGTTTTTGTTGTCTGTTAAGGAACTCGTCTTGTTGAACAAGTAAAGTTGCTAAGTCTTTTAAACCCACTCAGGATCACAATTGTTAAGAAGCATCGTAATCATCAGGGTTTTGTCTAAGATAAATTTTCGTTTTATCGAAATTATTTTTTTTACTTTTATGTAATGAATGAACTCTGTGGTTAATATAAATATATTTATTTATAGTTTTAAGTATAATTAAGTATATTTTTTTGCATAATAAACCAATTGCCATGAATATGTTACTCTTTTATTATTACATAAATATTAAAATCATGTGTTTATCATCTTATTTAACTTAATCAGTAGTTACGGAAGAGCCCTACATTTTATAGAAACACTTTGAAATAAGTTCCTCTATTAATATTTTCTTAAATTTGTTTATATCTTTAATTTACTGGAATTTGTCTGGTAATTTGTTATAAATTTTCATTGACATTCAGGGTATTTTTGGTAAAAAGATGTTTTGCATTTTGGAGTGTCAATTAAGATTTTTTCCCATTGCTGCTCAATCTACATAACATAAGTCCATACTCAGTCCATGCTCAGTCCATACGAGATCAAAGATATAATATACTGTCACGGTCACCATGTTATATAGCCATACGCAAAACACGTATTAAATTTTTGGAAATTTCATTCCTCTCGCCCAATACTCTACTCCACGTCGATCTCTCACCTTTTTACTTAAGGTTGCCAATTGAGATCACTATCAAATTTTATCGCTAAAAACTATGTGAATCAATCACTAAACGTTGTTATTTTTTGCGGTGACCTAGGACGGTTGAGTACCCTTGCACGTTGTAACTAACAAGAATACTCGTCTAGATATCCCGCGTTAAGGCCAGGATCACAGAGCAATTTGGTTCCTTGAAGTGCCGTTAGAAATCACTGACGCTGGTAGCACGAGATAATTATAAATTATAACTTTCGGCAATCAAATATAGTAATATTTAAACGTAACCTAACGTAACCTAATATTATAAAGTAGGTTTATATTTTATTGAGTACTTTTGTTAATGATTTTCTCAGCGTCCAGTTGTTCAGGAACTTATTGAGCTCTAGGTATATTAAACAGAGTTACTCACTTGTCCCAAGCGACGCTCCTGTTGTGGCCATCGGACTTCATCAGGTTGTTGGCGCTGAGGACCTCCACCTCGGCCTCAGGCTTGTCGCGGCCTACGGCCTTGGCCGCCGCCCGAACCGTCTCCACCGAGGAATTAGACCTCACTGACTCCACGGACGCGAGAGTCTCGCCCTTCGGTCCTCCTGGGTTTTCGTCTTGATCTTCCTCCGAAGGTCCTTCACTGATAGACTTTGATATCTCCTGCTCCCCCTTGGACAGAATGGTGGGTATCACGTCCGGTTGAGCGAGTTCCAACGCCGGGGCGGTCGTGGTCCGCACTAGGGTAACCGTAGGTTCAGGAACAACATCGACCTCTTTTCTTTCCTTGGTTTCTTTAGGAACTTCGTGAGGTTCTTCGGATTTCCTTAACTCTTCTGCAGGTTTTGTTGGCGGAGGGGACTGTACTTGTGGCTGGGGTTTAACTTCGACCTGGGTTTCTTGAATCTCTTTTTTCTCCAGCTCCGGGGTAGTGTCGTTTGTTCCTGGAAGAGTTGAAACGACTGCTTCAATCGGCGTCGGTACTTTACTGTCAAGGTCTAAGTTAAACTTTGGCTTTTCCTCCACAGGTGTCGACGCAGTTGTGGATGTGGTATTCTTCGCACTCCCATTATTTTTCTTCTCGGTGTTAGGACCATTTTTCTTCTCGTTATTTGTGTTATTTTTCCTTTCCAAATTTGTCACACCCTTCTTAACTCCGTTGGAAGTAGACGACTTTGTTGACCCTTGGGGCATTTTAGGAGAAGCTCTTACAACCGCTCTCACGGGTGACGAAGCTCTTACGTTCCCCTCCCTTCCTCTCGAGACGCTTCTGGTGCGTGGTATCCTCGAGGGAGATTTCGTTGCTTCGGGTTTGCCTGGTTGTGGTCGTCTTCTATAAGGTGAAGTGACATTGCTCCTCTTGTCATTTTCTTTTTCCGCGTTTTTCTGATTTTGTGCACCCTGGATTATTTTGGGAATAGGCGGTTTTGCAGATACGCCAGTGAGATTGGATTTTGAAATCTCAGAAGGTCCTACTCTTTTCGGAGAGGCGACCGTCTTCGCAGAATGACGAGGGGATTGAATTACCGGTTTTATTATAACAGGTCTTCCTTGAGTGGGGACTTTCATAGACTTGTTTCTGTTAACTTGGTTCAAAACTTGCGTCGCTCTGTTGGGCGAGAGAGAGTTCCTCCTGTTGATGGGCTTGGGTATACCGGTAGTCACGCCGACAGGGCTGATGGAAGTGCTGGTGCCATTGAGAGTTCTCGGGGTTGCTACTGGGAGTCTACTGGTCGATCTACTCCTGGCTCGTGGAGGAACCCTCCTCGCTCGGTCAGGTGAAGGGGAAGGCTCCCTGGAAGCATGTCTGGAGGTCTCTTCTCGGAAGCCTCTACCACGGAAGGGACTCACCCTCCCATTCGGGGAGTTACTTCTACTTCTCCCTGGCGGTGGTGTCTCGTCGTTGAGTATGACGAAGGCGGTTTTCTCCCTCCTGGCTACAGGGGGCGCCACTCGGTGGGGCGGTGGGGCCCTGGGGGGCGCCGGAAGCTCAGGGCTCAACGGCGGGAGGACCTTGAACGCCTCCGGTATCATGATGCGTTGCCGACTCATGCTAGGGGAGGTCCATGGTCGCCGCCACTACCTCGTGCCGGCCTTCTTCATCCTTCTATAGGTCCTGGGAAAAGGAAGTGAAGGATTAGATAACAGCAACTGAAAGAAGTCATGCTAATGTTCTAATTCAAACATGGGCTTATCCCAGGTGCGAACTTATAAACCAAGGGAAAACCCCCTAAAAGGGCTAATATTATAACATTGTTATTAACTTAATAAGTAATAATTCAAAATGGATTATTTTGGGCAAACGGACGATCAGTTTCAAAACGGAACCACTAAAATAACGCCGTTTACTATTTTGAGACAATATCCGACTTTGTGTTTTTTATTTACCACTGTGCGTAAGGGAACAGGGCACGCCCATTCAAGTCAATGATAAAACTTGCTCAACGTTTGAACACTTTTCTCGGAAACCATGAAAGATATTTTAACCAAAATGCAAAAATATTTTAATTATTTTGAACTACTATAATTTAATTTAATTACACAAATTATATCCAATTATCAGTATAAATATTTATATTGTTATTTTTAAACTAGTAATTTATTTTATTTATACTCTAAGATTACAATTATAATTAAAATAATAATCTAGGAAATATCCTTAGGACACACGGAAGTTTATCCTAAAATGTAATTTATCAACATACTCAGATCGAAATCTTATCCTGAAAATACTTTTTTAGGTGTGTCATTGTAAAAGCTGTTACACTGGCGATATTTCCGCCTCATGAAGGTGAAGGTAGCAGAAGGTACAGGTTAAAGGTTATGAGTGCTATTAGTGCTATAATACGTTTAAATGCTACTTTGCTCAGTAGTTAAAACAAATACAGTTTCACAAATCTTTCACTTCTAAAAACAGTTAAGGAAATACAACCTAGCATAACTTGAGGAATGTTGTGGGGGTTCATGTTTATTCATTATATTATTGATTTTTTCCAAAATAATATATATCCATTCTTTATTTCGCATGACAAGTGGAAAAATGTTAAGTTTTGATGTGATTAACCCATGTAAGACTATATATACAATGAACGAGTTAAGTTGGTTTTCTCCTTAAACGTCATTAAGGCGAGTTAACCGGAAATTCATAAATAAGCAGCGTGCAGATAGCGGACCTAGGTAGTTATTACAACTGCAAGAACTTGCACGGATGCATTTCGCCGCACAAGGAACTTTCATATTAGTTTCCTACCGCGGTCTCGGCTTCCGTGGTTTCCCAGTTATTAGTATTTGATTCGTGTTTGTGAGCTGGTTTGTGAAAGATTGAAATTAACACAAATTATCATGGTAATTAATTTTCGAAACCGGGTTGACTGAGCGTTTTAATTGCAAGTTTCATATCCAGACTGCATGGTTTAGTTATTAGTGTACCATTATTTCCATTACTTTAACAATATACTTTTTTGTGTTTAATCAAAGTTAATTCTTGTTTTGTAAAGCCATTAAAAAATTTAAAAAGTTATTTTGGTTATAGTAATATAATAAATGATTGCAGCATGACATGAAAAATTCACAGGCGCCTACGGGAAGCGTATGTGGCACAGCGGTCCACTGTTTTCTTAAGCGATGTTCGGATTTTAGCCACGCTAAAACCATATTTAGTGTTCCTCCATTTGTCGTAAGATAATGTGGTCTCGTGTCATTTTTCGTTAATAGCAAAAATCACGAATACTAGGCAGAAATCTATCTGATTTCAATTCTACTTATCGTAAGCTTCACAAAAAATCGGTTGTCAATTTTTATTTCAATTTTTGCCGGCTCATAAGATGTAAGAAGATTTTTTAAATAAAATCTCGGGCCAAACTATAAAATCAACTTTAAAGTCTCATAGTAGACCACTATATCGCAAATCTTGGCGTAAATGAGCCAACCATTACTGCTGAGTCAAAAATAGCATTCGGTCAACCTTTTTAAGTGTTGTTTTAAAACCTTTAAACTATACTATATCCATTATAATTGTCCTTTCGTGGTCCGGCTTATGGCATTATGCAATGCTATAAAATACTTTTAAAATTACTTCAAACATACAAGACCTCAATGAATCTTAATGCTGGTCTTGCGTGTCTTAACTTAGGAAAAGGTCATATTATATGTAATTTTAAATGTATTTTATAGCTTCACACAATGTCACAAACCGTACCTCAAAAGGACAATTATTAAGGATATAATTGCATTTTAAAACTTTAAAAATACACACTTAAAAACGGATGACCGGCTTCTATTTTGACTTAGCAGTAATGGTATATTTGAGGTCGGGTTTGCGGCATTGTAGTCTACTAATTTATTTACAGTTTTACACAGTATTTTTTATAACTTATTTCAGGCTGCAATCAAATCCAAAGAACAATAATTGACCACCTTTTATTTTGCTAAACTTACTTCATTTAACTATTTTTAAAGCTCTTTGTCCTCAACGAAATCTTTTTATACGAAATTAAAATGGACATACATTCCCACGTGTGTGGTAAAATACACATATGGGTTATATTGGTTATTAGTCATCCATATAATTGAATCACCTTGATGTTATTTGTTTAAACCGGTCATAGTTCACTCACGTTGTTGGACATGTTTTTAGAACGGGATTTGAAGCTTACATTTGTACTACCTTGAAATATCGATAGCCACACTCGTACTATAGGGTGCGTTCACGTAGAACACTGGTTACAAGCGCCTGGAGCTAAGGGTGCGTTCACGTAGAACACTGGTTACAAGCGCCTGGAGCTAAGGGTGCGTTCACGTAGAACGCTGGTTACAAGCGCCTGGAGCTAAGGGTGCGTTCACGTAGAACGCTGAATACAAGCGCCTGGAGCTAAGGGTGCGTTCACGTAGAACGCTGGTTACAAGCGCCTGGAGCTAAGGGTGCGTTCACGTAGAACGCTGGTTACAAGCGCCTGGAGCTAAGGGTGCGTTCACGTAAACGTTGGTTACAAGCGCCTGGAGCTAAGGGTGCGTTCACGTAGAACGTTGGTTACAAGCGCCTAGAGCTAAGGGTGCGTTCACGTAGAACGCTGGTTACAAGCGCCTGGAGCTAAGGGTGCGTTCACGTAGAACGCTGGTTACAAGCGCCTGGAGCTAAGGGTGCGTTCACGTAGAACGCTGGTTACAAGCGCCTAGAGCTAAGGGTGCGTTCACGTAGAACGTTGGTTACAAGCGCCTAGAGCTAAGGGTGCGTTCACGTAGAACGCTGGTTACAAGCGCCTGGAGCTAAGGGTGCGTTCACGTAGAACGCTGGTTACAAGCGCCTAGAGCTAAGGGTGCGTTCACGTAGAACGCTGGTTACAAGCGCCTGGAGCTAAGGGTGCGTTCACGTAGAACGCTGGTTACAAGCGCCTGGAGCTAAGGGTGCTTTCACGTAGAACGCTGGTTACAAGCGCCTGGAGCTAAGGGTGCTTTCACGTAGAACGCTGGTTACAAGCGCCTGGAGCTAAGGGTGCGTTCACGTAGAACGCTGGTTACAAGCGCCCAGAGCTAAGGGTGCGTTCACGTAGAACGCTGATTACAAGCGCCTGGAGCTAAGGGTGCGTTCACGTAGAACGCTGGTTACAAGCGCCTGGAGCTAAGGGTGCGTTCACGTAGAACGCTGGTTACAAGCGCCTGGAGCTAAGGGTGCGTTCAAACAAAGATATAACAAAAGATTCAATTAACTGTTTTGATTTAAACTCACGTTTTAAACAAATTTCGTTCTTTCGCATAAGCTTCATTACAACGACTAAAGCAACTCATTTTGTACGTTAATTAAACAGTTGGAATGATTAACGCTTCCGCTATTTTGTTCTGACTCCTCACAGGAGGATGGGAGACTTTCAATAGTTTCACGGACCAACGACGCCGCTTCCGTCAAATCTTTGAGTCGGGAGGGCTAATTGGGTCTTGTTCTTCACGTTAGGGACATAATATCCTTGTGTTGAGGGATAAATAAGCAGTCTGACGGATGTATACACAACAATGCTTAAATCAAAACACCGTCATACTCATGAGTATTTTAGGCGAATAGAATGAATTCTGAGTCTAGCTAGGATGAGGTAGATGTCTAATTAGTGAATTTCCTTTGGAAAGTGAACTATTAGCATGACCCGCACGGTGAAACTTAAGCCCGGGACCACCATTGAAGTTCCTAACGTGACCCCCTGAACACGTTTTGGGGGGTCGTTCAAAATTTTATATATATATGTGTTTGCACTCTAGCGGTCGCATTTTTTGTCCGAGTTACTTCAAATTTGGTAGGGACGTTCCTTTCTGTAATCAGTTGGACAAATTTGTTGGGCAAAACAATCGGAAAACTCTAAACCCCTCTTTTGGGGATTAATCTTTCAAATTTTGAGTCTTTGGGCCCAAAAAGGGTCAGAAAAGCCCCGTATGTAAAATTAATTCATGTAAAAAGATGGGAATTAGTGAGGCGAAAGTTTTAAGCCTTCTCTCGTCATTCTAGCATAAATATTTACCGAGTTATTAAAGAAAATGTGTTTCGACTAAACACAGTACGTTGTCTTATGGAGGTTTTACACTAGAAAAGCCTGTTATTTCTTTATTAGAGTACTTTTATCATCCCCAGCAACCTCACGCCTACTTTCAAGCCTGTCTGGACCTTCTCCTAACATTATAATGCGCAAAATTGTATTCCCAGCTTTGCAGGTAAATGAAACCAGGAGCATCAGAACAGCCAAAAAATCACTGTTTTCAGATTTTAACAAAAATTGGAATAAATGTATATTTTTACACTGATTTTGAGTTTTAAAGTGGAAATTCACTTCCCTCACGTCAGCGTGCTGCGTGCGAACTCGTTTGATATTGTAACTGACTAGGACCAGCTGATCATTATTTTGTATAGCCTAATAACCAATGGTAATTTAGGGGCCTTCAGTTTAACGTCAGATCCGAATCTTAAACTAAAATACTTTGTCTTTGTACCATAACCATTGTTACATTTACGTTCCAAACATCCAAAAGGAAGGGGTTTACAATAAAATATAAAACAGTCTCACATGGGCCTGACGACCTTATGCTTTAAGAAGCAGTACATGAGTACCATGGAAATTTGTATATTGTGTTTACAACTAAACCATAAAGTAAAATTTGTGTTTACATTAGAAACAATAGTAAGAGCAGGAATAAAATATTACTAGTGGCTTGCAGGGGCTATAGCCCCTAACATATGGTTTTTGTGCAAGTGGATAATCACAGCTGTTCATTTTGCTAATCTATATATTAATACGCTAGGGGTTTTTTCTTCACAGTCATAACTCGATAACGGCTGGACGGATTTTAAAGTTTGAGGTGTCAAATGAAAGGTATTTTTACGTAGATTTGCCAATACTTCTTAGAATTTGAAGAAAGGGCATTACTTAATTACAGTAAACGGCTGAATTTTCGGAACAGTGGCGGTATCCGAAAAAAGATAAGGGTCACCAACAAATTGCGCGCCAATCATCTAGACATAGTGCTCCGTTGTCGTCATTTTTTGTTTCCATTTAATTGAATGAAAACAAACAAATTTGTTGTATTTATCTTTATATTTGGTTATTTTGATATTTAAATATGCCCGGTTGTTACCGTTAGGTGTCTGCATTAGGCAAACAAAAACAGCAGTGCACCGAATACGTCATCAGTTTTGTTTACGTGACCCTTACCTTGGTTGTTATTATCCGTTTTAATATCAGATGTTTCGTTATGTTTGTTTTCAACTGAAGTAACCTTTCGTTGGGTCCAGACTTGCTCGGATTCGAGCAACAGGACAACTAGTTAATAAAAACACTGCAGTGATATTTCCATAAGAAAATCATTGGGTCTTTGAAGTCCAGTGGGGCGTAGCCCACGTAATTTTTGACATTTCTGATATTTTTCACTAATAAATCGGGCTTTTTCAATCTTTGAGACAAACTTTATTTACGTTTCCCGGCATTATTGTGATACAGGTACCTTCGTGGTTAAAGGTGCCAAAAAATGTAAACCAAAATATAAACATAAATGATCTCAAAATATAAAATGCAGAACACTTGTTTTAGTTATAATCTGATCCAGTAAATGTTAATGCCAATAAGATTAACATGGGAAGTTTAGTAGCCACTGGGGCTAAACCATAAAGGAATTTTAAAACGTGAATAGGCCCATATATGTTACTTTAGGATATTAGCAATCTTCCTACCAAATCAGCTCAATCGGTTTAGTAGTTAGAGCGTGATTGAGCCACAACCTAATAAACAAACAAACAAACAAACTCACAAACGTTCAGCTTTATAATATTAGAATGATTAGTATGATAGCTGGTACTTCAAATTTTGTCGGTTGTCTCTTATCTCTTAAATCTGTAACATATTTTAGTAGACAAGTTAACGTATGCTTGCGGACCTTTGCAAAGCTCCTCAGTTTTATAATATATCAATTCAAATTTTCTCTAAGTATTTTTAAATACAAGTAGACTGTTGAAATCATTAGTATTTGTACTCGTACATTCACACATTTGTAATCTTTCACTGTCAGATTACAATATAAAGAAATTATAATTATTTAGATATGTCGCATATGGTCTAGATATTTGTTGACCTATTGTAAAAGTGTTTGGCTAAACAAGGTGTAAGTTAACCAAAGCTAAATACGCAACATGTCTATTCAAATATATCTTTAAAAATTCAGTCTTCGTCCATCCTCTTACGGGAAGAATGAGCGTACACTTAGTATTATGTTTGTTATCACAGAACTTATTGATTGTAGTTCGGTGATTCTCGATGTTTAATATTATATTTGAAAGATCGTACATTGTAGCCTTTTGTGGTTTTGAAAAACATCCATCTTCAAGGCTTCACCCCACGGGCTCTCAAAGTTCAAATGTTAATTTTAAGGAGATAAATTGTTTAGCAAGTCAGCTGATTTTAATACACACTTTCCAAATCATATAGCTTATGCGAGCATTTGCTTGTGGGATCCCCTTTTAGAGAATTTGAAACTGTAAATTAAATTTAGATACTATTTGAATAACTACCCCTTTGATTTGTTGATGGTTTATTAGTTTATACAGACAGATAAGACAACTTTTTACTTTCTCCCTTTATACATAGTATATGGAGAAAGTATTGTTTTCGTCAACATTTTCGAATTTGAGTTGTTAGTGGAAATATTGGTTTTGGTGCTCCCTGAACCAAAATAAGTGATTTGTACGTGATGTCTGTCTGTCTATCTGCCTGTCTGGATGTGTACAGAGCTAGAGCCCTAACCAGTGGACCGATTTTTATGAAATTTGGTGTGTGGGTACTAATCCACGATATCTCCAGGTGTTTTTTCATTTTTTTATTTTTTATTTTTAAGGGTAATTATCCCAAAAAAACGCCAAAAAACATAAAAAATCAAAATTTCTCAAAAACGGCTCTAACGATTTTAATTAAATTTTAATCGTTTGTAGAGCTTTAGTTTTCAACAAAATGACAACACCCGCAGTTCTATAAAAATTCGGGTTCAGAAATTACAGGACTTAAAACAACAAAAATTCAGTTTTTTATTTTTCTTAAAAAAACATAAATACAAAAAATATTACTATTCCCCATGAAAAAGAGCTCAAAAAACTAAATAATTTTGTATTTTGAATTACTATTCTACGATTGCTGGTTGCGGAGAAAATTTAAATTTTCAATTTGTGGTAAACGCAGTACGTTGTCGTTATTCTTATGGGGAGTACAAAAATTACTATTTCTCTCTTATTTACTGATCAATTTCGTTCAAACTTGATATGCTTGTCAAGTTAGCATTGACCAACAGAGGAAATTCGAAATATGTTCCCCTAGTGGTGAATAGGGGGCATTTCCCCTCTTAAAACCACGTGTGTTGCAATGGATTCTTTAGTGTCTCCAAAACAGAGATTTGGGTGGATTTTTTTGAAAACAACTTGTTTACAAGATTTTCTGTACATTCGACCGTGCTTTGTATTCTATATTTAGTAAATAAAAAGTAATTTATTCATTAAAGTTGGGCTAAAAGGGAGAAAGTATGTGTCAGTTTCCTGATACGGTTTATTAAATTAAGTGTGATATGCCTTTTACTTAAGTCGTAGTAGATACGACTTGTCGTAGTCGCAACTACTCAGAATATAAATATTTTTATAAGTTATAAAAATATAAAAAGTCATTTACAACTATATAGTGTTAGGAGAAATAAACATAAGTAATTACTACTATTGAATGACATTTTGTTTAATAAGTACATAAAATACATTATAAATGTAATATATTTAGAGAGAATTTCAGTAAAAGGTAGCTACTAATGAGAAATATTTTTTAATAATGTGAGTTTGCACCTTAATTTACATTTCGAGCCATCGCATCAGAGTTCTGGCGTTATCTCCAAGATAAAGTTGAAGCTCGCGTGGCAAAGGCTTATGCTGAGACGCAATGGCGTTTTTAAAACTTAAAATAGGCATCTTTAAATTGTTTTGCCATACAATTTTTTTAACAATTGATTATATGAATCTTGGCATTATTAAGTGTTATTAAAATTCACGTTTAAAAACTATTTTGTAATGGGAAATATTATAGTTATGATTATAGAAGTTAGTGTATTATTTATAATTAATAGAAATAAGAGAGTAACATGTAATTCCATTAAATCATAAATACAAAGGAAAAACTTAATTGAATAATTTAATTTAATAAACCATACTACAACTTGTATTTTTTAAACGTTCTATTAAAATATTCCATTCATAACAATAATCTTTAAAAGGGGTTCAGTACGATATCAAATTTAAAAAGGAATTCGTTTGAATATAAAAAAAGTTGGCTACTTCCGCACATTACCAGACTACAGCAATTTTCACGTCCTCGACTAGATTTCTCATATTTAAAACAAAATTACATATCATCAAAAAATAAAATATGTTTTCTTTGCGACAAGAGTAAGAAAGCTACGTAATAAATATACTAACTAAAATGCCAGAACTTGTAATTATGAGCAATGCGGATACATTTGAAATAATACAGTACAAATGGATTTAACATATTAAAAATACAATTTTGTGATTTAGTGAACACATAAACAATCCCATATCTTCTACGCGATACGCCGTCCTTACCACACGAATACATTAAGAACAATAAAAAAAACAGAATTATGCAGTCTTTAGTTTCCTTTTTTATAAATTTCTGTTAATGGTTCTTAGCTGTTACCCGCAGCTTCGCTCGCAACAAATTAAAAAATATTAAAAATATTAACCTGACCAGCACTATTAAATCTTTGTTTAGTTTTACCTTACGACTTATTTTGAACTAACCAACAAACAATTGTAGCTGGTAGTTTTATAAATGACTACCTCCTATAAGATTTACATTAGAACTTACAAGACCCGTGGGGATGGATCCCCTAAGGTTGGATGCGGTCATTATCATGGCTATATGATAATGTGATATGTAAGCTATGTTCATGCAACATTTTAGCTTAATCAGTCCAGTAGTTTATGCGTGATGGAACTCCAAATATCCATACATACATCCTAACAAACGTCAAAACTTTCACATTTATAATATTAGTAGGATTTATTATATTATTGTTTATGTTTTCATTATATTTCCAAAACAGAATTCCAAAATAAAATTTATTATATTTTGTAGATTGAATAAATTAACAAATAATTAAAAGGTATAAAAATATTCAGAATTAAATGCAGGTATATTAAATTTAAATAGTTGAATTAAAATGTCATTATTGTATAATTAATTCTATAATTCAGAAAAAAATCAAAAGAGTAATTAATTTGCGTACACTATTTTTCACACCCAAACAAATTGTTCCGGATTGAAAGTGAAAATTACCAAACCACAAACTATGGTAAAAGGTAATTATGTATTCATAAAAAAATCTGAAACTAGGTTATGAGGCAAGACCTACTGGTACTCACTATGAGTGATGCCGCGACGAACGCACAACCACTACTGAGCAGTGAGCACGGACACGGACTGGCTGGCGGAACACAACACAACACAGACTGCGCGACCCGCACCGCGCTGGCTACTCGCTCACTCACAAACTCACCGCCACTGACTCACGGGGTAGCCCGAACTGCCAGAGGTCGGGGATGAGACTGAACTGAGGGTAGGGTGGCTGTAAAGGTCTCGGTTCAACAAGGGCCTTCATAGTAACGGGAAGAGGGTTCCGTTAAAGATATGCAAATTATAAAGAATAAATTGGACATTCGTAAATTGTAATGAACGACATAAAATGTTTGCTTTAATATTTTAATTACGGCAGTACAGTTTCAGCAAAAGTTAAACCAGTTTACTTAAGAGTCCTGCATGGCTGATAGTTTTTAGTGAATTTCCTATGGAAAGTGAACTATTAGCATGACCCGCACGGTGAAACTTAAGCACGGGACCACCATAGAAGTTCCTAACGTGACCCCCTGAACACGTTTTGGGGGTTCAAAATGGTATATATATATATATGTGTGTATGCACTCTAGCGGTCGCATTTTTTGTCCGATTTACTTCAAATTTGGTAGGGACGTTTCTTTCTATAATCTGTTGGACAAGTTCGGTGGGCAAAACAATCGGAAAACTCTAAACCTCTTTTTTAGGGATTAATCTGTCAAATTTTGAGTTTTTGGACCCAAAAAGGGTCAGAAAAGCCCCGGATGTGAAATTAACGCATTTAAAAAGATGGGAATAAGTGTGGCGAAACTTTTAAGCCCTCTCTCGTCATTCTAGCATAAATATTAACTAAGTTATTAAAGAAAATATGTATCGACCAAACACAGTACGTTGTCTTATGGGGGTTTTACATTAGAAAAGCCTATTATTCATTTGTTGGTGTACTTTTATCATCCCCAACAACCTCACGCCTACTTTAAAGCCTGACTGGACCTTCTTCTAACCTTATAATGCGCAAAATTGTATTCTCAGCATTGCAGGTAAATAGAACCAGGAGCATCAGAACAGACAAAAACTCAATATTTTCAGATTTTAATATAAATTGGAATAAATGTATATTTTTTAACTTATTTTGAGTTTTTATAGTTTTTTATGTGGAAATTCACTTCCCTCACGTCAGCGTGCTGCGTGCGAACTCGTTTTAATTTCAAAAGTAGGCAGCCTACTTCTGAGAACGACCGATATGGTCCAAAACCTGGAGTTGAAAAGTAGTAAACTTTAGTTGCTCTAGGTACAATTTTTTAGACATAAACTCAAGATGAAAAATCCATAATGAATAAGTTATAGGCTGGCCAACCAAAATGATTATAATGGCTTTATTAATCCGTTTTCAAGTACGGTAATCAAGCAAACGCCGGCATCGATCAGTTATTTTGAACAATTATGGAATTCATAGTACAGTTTATTCTCTAATAAAATATCTAACCACTCAATTAAAAAAGTATTATCTTCTTGTGTTAGTTTAAATATTTATTTAACTTAATTTGTTTTGAGGAATAACTCTTCTTGACAGCTCTGAAACTTTTGACTGTAAAAGTTTGTAAATATAAATACCCCGGTCGCAGCAAACCTGCGTACTCAGCGAATTTCCAATGGAGATATAAATGTCTAAATACTACATAAAGCCACTTACCAAGTTTCATAAGAATATATTCACAAATAAGCGATATATACAATTTTAATTATTCCCCATAAGAATAACATTGCGTCAACGAACACAAAAAATGGGGTTTCAAGAATCAAGAATCAAGAATACTTTATTGTCACACGACTATATAAATACAGCATTGACAATCGTCACAAATACAAACTTAAATAGCTAAAATAACAGTTTTATGCTAATATCAATATAAGTCAACTAGGTGAAGTCATATACCAGTTTTATTCATTTATGTTTATAATTAAGGGAGACATAGCATTTAATTACTAACCATAAGTATAACACGGGGCTGAGTACGCAGGTTTGCTGCTACTGGAGCCTTTGGCAAAAAACTGTTTTTTGAGCAAATATCAATAGACCACAACCAGATGAAGCCATACACCAAGTTTCGTCAGTATACGTTCTATTATAAATAAGCGAGATAAAAAATTTTGCTTTTTATAAAAATGAAGTACACTAAACAATGTACTATGTTGTTTAGTATACTTCACTTTCAATATCTCGGTAACCAATTGACGTAGAGAAATTATCAAAATACCAAATTGTGTGTTTTTTTAAGCTGAATCCAATGGTAAAAACTAAAATTTGACTATTACAAAAATTAAACGTAAGAAATAACAATCTTTGTGGTACAAAACCCCCCAAAATACCCCTTTGAATTGAGCGATCTGGCTGGTTTTCGAACTTCAAGTCATAAATGTTGCTTACGCGTTTATACCAAGTTTCATCAAAATCGGATCATTTTTATGAGAGTTATCGTGCTCACAGACACATATATATACAGATTCGAAAGAATGGTGTTTTTGGGGTCCGGGGGCCTTAAAACGAAAAGTTATAATGGTCCCGGGCCTAGGTCTTACCATGCCGACTACGGTAATACCTTCTTCCCTATAGGAGAAATTCGCTAAAACTACTTCATTTGACTCTCTCGAGAGAGTTTTGAACCACTTAAGTAAAAGTTTTTAATTTAAAGTGCTGCTTGATAATTTTTCATAAGTATTAACTTAATCTGATCACACAGCGTAAACAAACTCTCACGTGATCATGGTTTTGGTTTTGGCTTTAGCAATGTAATGTTGTGAAATGTAATTTGGACTTGAATAATACCGTATGCCGTTGAGTTACGGGGTTCTTTGTTAGTGTAAATTTTAATAAACCAGCACAATGAAACCACTTGGGAACTTGTCAATAGTTATTGCTCAAGTTCACATCGAACATGCTTAGCTTTTGTGTTTGGTTTAATTTTTTAACTGCTTCTAAAGTTTTCTGTTTTAGCCTTTTGTATTTGTTCAGCTTTGCCTGAATTGTGCCACTAATTTTGTGATTTTGTTATGTTTCAGGTATTTTCTCACCTGAAAACGGGATCAGATTCCAGATCCCGAAACGTCGTAAACCTCGTTCCCCATTCAGTGATGGCAAGTGTACGCAATAACTGCTTAAATTGCATAAACTGACCATCGCAATGAATCTGTTATCATTGTAATTGAGTAATCCAGCAGAGCACAACTGTTTGCAAGGCCATCTCGCCACCCAGAATCCAAGAGGTAATGATGCTTATAATTAAAGGACTCCGTTTCGCCCCAATTAAGTAGCTTTCCCTCCTCCGCGGTTCCGGACTGTTAAAGTCTGTCTAAAAGATTTGTTGGTCTAGCATCACTCTTTTAGGTAGATGTCTTAAAGACAGCATGATGCGAATTTCATGACACAATGATTGTAAAAGCTGTTATTGGAGATTAATTTTGAATTTTCTTTTTCCACTGTAGTCGCCGAGCGTTTACTTATTTTTTCTTTTATTGCTTTTAAATTTTAGTTCTTCCTAATTTTGAATATTATAAATATGAATTCTCTATAAGGGTTGAATTAATTTGTAAGTAACTGTATCTATATTTGTTTATTTGAGGATGGCGGCCTTTTTCCATATACTTTACCCGTCCACGTACGTATTGGGCATGAGCGAGAAACGTATGAACCAAGGGGTGAACTTCTAAAGTACAAGCTAGACCGGATCCCTAACATTTACTTGCCAACACTAGGTTTCGAACCCTGGACAGGGCCGCTGTTTTAGTTTCCGAGTCCTTCATCTCTACGCCAGCGACTACCCAATAAGATAATCACGTATTACTCCAACTAAAAAACGAGTTTGCACGCAGCACGCTGTCGTGAGGGAAGTGAATTTCCACATAAAAAACTTTTAAAACTCAAAATCAGTGTAAAACATACATTTATTCCAATTGTTATTGAAATCTGAAAACACTGATTTTTTGGCTGTTCTGATGCTCCTGATTTCATTTACCTGCAATGCTGGTAATAAAATTTTGTGCAATATAAGGTTAGGAGAAAGTCCAGTCAGGCTTCAAAGTAGGCGTGAGGTTGCTGGAGATGATAAAAGTACACCAACAAATGAATAACAGGCTTTTCTAATTTAAAACCCCCATAAGACAACGTACTGTGTTTGGTCAATACACATTTTCTTCTATAACTTGGTAAATAGTTATGCTAGAATGATGGGAGAGAGCTTAAAAGTTTCGCCTCACTAATTCCCATCTTTATACATAGATTAATTTTACATCCGGAGCTTTTATGACCCTTTTTGGGCCAAAAACTCAATATTTGAAAGATTAATCCCCAAAAAAGGGGTTTAGAGTTTTCCGATTGTTTTGCCCAACGAACTTGTCCAACTTATTACAGAAAAGAATGTCCCTACCAAATTTGAAGTAAATCGGACAAAAAATGCGACCGCTAGAGTGCAAACATATATATATATATATATATATAACATTTTGAACGTCCCCCCAAAACGTGTTCAGGGGGTCAAGTTAGGAACTTCTATGGTGGTCCCGGGCTTAAGTTTCACCGTGCGGGTCATGCTAATAGTTCACTTTCCATAGGAAATTCACTAACAACATAATTGCCTTTCTGATAATTATAGAGAAGAGCGTAAAAACGATTCCATTAGCAAGCAGGCACTCTGAAACTGGACAAAGTGACTGTGACAAGCATTCTTGTTATACAGTACAATGCAAATGATTATACATAGTTATAAGTATTATCACCTTATTTTTGCGTAAATTTTGAGTTAATTTGTAGTCTTACTAGTTTTCTTCTCGACTACAAGTTTCATTGGAAACGCGTGTTGATTGAGTGGTTGACAGTTTTGCTAGGTATAAACATAAACTGTTCATAAATAATACAGACATATTTGGAGTTACAAACGAAATACTTCACCATCACCTACAGTATATGAGGAGAAGTCATGATGCTGAAACGAATATCCGTACCGCTTTTAAAAATATTCGGATAATTATACATTATGACTTTTGTAACGCATCATTTTCATAATTGTATCTCATGTTTTTTCAACTGTATTGTAAAAATTGGCATTTGCGAGTACAGAGTACGCTGTGTTGAGGAACAAGAAATTCATTCGAGCACTCGAGTAAAAGGTAAGCCTCGTTTCCTGGGAGACTGACAGGCGAGACTTGTTACATAATGGTACCGTCTACTGGAGGTTCTAGCGAGTATGCGTGTGGGGGTGTAGGGGAGGGGTAGGGGGCAATTACTTATTTATTACTGAACAAGCTCATAAGAAAGTGAGTCAGTAGGATGGTCTCGGAGTTTTAACTAGTAATTGTTGTAAAATCACTAATTATGAATATAGTAAATGCACAATAAGATTTATGCCATGAATCCAGTCAAAATCTTGTTAAAAACTCAATATTAATTTACTTTTCTTATAGGTATACATCATCATCATCATGATTGTTGCGGATTAGGAAACCCCAGCATAGCTGCTAGTCACATCTTCCACAAGCGGGAATATTGCGCACGTTACCGGAAATATAGGATAAGAAGGATAGGATAGGATAAGAGATAGCTATAAATACATCAATATTTAATAGCTCGATTTTGTGGCAAAAATATTTTATCAAATATTTTAGGGTACTAATGTTCTTGAAATCCGCTTTTTATAGCTTTTGACAGATCAAATTAGATATAAGTAATACCCAAATCACCTATTCTACGCGAAACAGGTCGACCTTAGATAGTAACAAGACCAGGGTTTGGACCATTCCCTATCAAAAGGTTAAAAATGCCACTGGCGTAGATACACAAAAACAAAAACATTGATATAGTGGTCCAACGCCATTACTTTCCAGTTAGAAAAGTAAATACCAAGATACCTTTTAGTTGAAGAACCTGAGGCTACAGCAGCCATATTTTTACGTTTCGCTCCACAAAATGCAATGATTCAGGTTTAACGTAGCTTGACAAATTGAAATTTACAATCGAGTGGGATTCACCGTGAAATGTATATTGGTGTTTCCGCGGCATTAGAATAATCAGGGAATATATCTATCACGAGGGCCGAAAGGGTTTAGACTGAAATAGAGTCAGACTGGAGCGGAGTCAGAGGGAGTTGTCACCAACGCCGGGGCTCTTAAATCATCAAGACCACAACTCCTACGGGAGAGACAGCGATTTATACTTTTATTTTAGTTAGTCTCGACCTGTTCAACCTGAATCTCTTTGAAATTCAAAATAAGTTCGCTCACTGCCGTGAGAGGAGCAAAATTTCAAGTTTAAAACAAAAACTATTAAATAAGATTTTAAAGCAAACACTTGAGCCATTTTTCCACAATTTTAATTGCTTGCTGATCAAATGCACCTGGTTATATTTTCTTGCAATAAAAGGAAGGTTATGCTTTGCGTGATGAAGTCAGGAAGTTCAGTAAGTTCAGAAGTTCAGTATGTAAAGTTAGGTATGGAGGCATTCTATTCACATGACGAAAACTGATTTTCCAAAGTAAAAAAAAGACAAAACAAGCGTTCCCTCAAAAAGTTATATGTTTTTTACTCTCGATGATATGTATGCTATAATACTGGAAGAGGACTTAACATTTTTGGCTCTTTATGTATGATCACTTTTTATGCATTAATCTGATTTCTGGGGCATATTTAAATCTTATTGGGCAAAACCCACAATATTTTTATTTTTAACCAGTAACCAGAGGGTTATTGTTTTCTGATTGTTTTGCCCGACGAACTTGTCAAATTATTAAAAGAAATTAACTACCAAATTTTAAGTAATTCGGACAAAAAATGCGGTCAACTAGAGTGCAAACACACACATATTATGTTGTTAAAACTTTAGAAATATTACAAAAAATGTTATGGTGTTAGGTTTTAAGTTTTTTCTAGCCCTTTTCTAAAAATGTAAAAAGATATTTAACATTCTAATATTTTTAAATTGTATACACCTAGGGAAATTGGATTTCTATTTTATACTTAAAGTAACACTTCCACTAATGGTGAATGTTCCTCTTACAAACATAATTTTGTGAAAAAACTCGTGACCTGCACTTGCGTCAAATCATCTCAAAAGTCAATTTTAAACTTGTTTGAAAGTTAGGGGTTAAATACCTTTAAAAAATTACATTTACAGCTAAAGACCAGGACAGTGTACCCTGTGAGTCATTGTGTTGAGTTTAACTCCTTACATCCCTCATCCAGGTAGACAACTAAGTGATGTAATTCATAATTACATTTACAGCTAAAGACCAGGACAGTGTACCCTGTGAGTCATTGTGTTGAGTTTAACTTCTTACATCCCTCATCCAGGTAGACAACTAAGTGATGTAATTCATAATTACATTTACAGCTAAAGACCAGGACAGTGTACCCTGTGAGTCATTGTGTTGAGTTTAACTCCTTACATCCCTCATCCAGGTAGACAACTAAGTGATGTAATTCATAATTACATTTACAGCTAAAGACCAGGACAGTGTACCCTGTGAGTCATTGTGTTGAGTTTAACTCCTTACATCCCTCATCCAGGTAGACAACTAAGTGATGTAATTCATAATTACATTTACAGCTAAAGACCAGGACAGTGTACCCTGTGAGTCATTGTGTTGAGTTTAACTTCTTACATCCCTCATCCAGGTAGACAACTAAGTGATGTAATTCATAATTACATTTACAGCTAAAGACCAGGACAGTGTACCCTGTGAGTCATTGTGTTGAGTTTAACTTCTTACATCCCTCATCCAGGTAGACAACTAAGTGATGTAATTCATAATTACATTTTTGTTGTATTTATATCTACTAACTGGACCTATAATCTAACTGGATTTATAATCAATTTCAAGAGGACATTAGTAGACGCATTTACCAAACCTCCAAAGTAAACAAGCAAGCGCCCACTAGATCTCGAGTCCCGGGATATTTTTGAGTCCAGACGCTCCAGAATTAGCGGCCTGGAAATACCCACTGGAGCTGGAGCTGGAGAAAGCTTGGTAAGACTCCAGCAGTTGGGGCACAGCTGTTGCAACGACACCACGCTCCAGGGGCTCTGGACTGGAGGGCTGGAGCGAGGATGTGAGAAACTTGAAACAATCTAAACCTTTCACGAATCAGGAATAAAAAATAAAAAAAACACATAATTTAGCTAACTTATTTGTTACATCTTCAGGCTTAATTAGGTTATTTTACTTCTGTTCTTGCAAATCCATAAGGCGAGATCACTCTGGGAAAAATCTCCGTGAAAATCTTCAGCAACCAATGCTAAAGTTAATCTATATAACATATATAACAAATTAATGAGCATCAATGAGCAAACTCCCATAGATTAAGCCGAAACTCCACAAAGTTGCATGTGGAAGCAGAAATGTCACTTTCTTAAATTTAAAATTACTGCTACTCATTTTTATCCACGCAATACAATTTACAAAATATTGAGTAAAATGTTGCGCTAGATTTGTTTGTTTTTTGTTTGTTACGTTTAGTGCAACTCAAGTCAATCGAAGTTGCTTTGTACATTGCTGACTTTTTCTTGGCGCGCATCATGAGTTTCATTTGGCGAAGATTCTTAGTGCGAACGCCCCTATAAAGTCCAACATTCAAACACAATCCAGCATAGATAATCTTAGATAATGGACTTACAATGAATATTGTTATTAATATTTCTATGGATTAAAGGAAAACAGAGAAATAATAATCCCCCGTTGCAGCAAACCTGCATACTCAGCGAATTTCCAATGGAGATATAAATGTCTTAATACTACATCAAGCCACTTATCAAGTTTCATAAAAATGTATTCACAAATAAGCGATATATACAATTCTAATTATTCTCCATAAGAATAACATGGGGATGAGAACTCAGGTTTGCTGCTACGGGATCCTTTGGCAAAAAATTATTTTTTTGAGCAAATATAAATAGACCACAACCAGATGAAGCCATATACCAAGTTTCTTTAATATACGTTCATAAATAAGCGAGATATAAAATTTGTCTTTTCCTCCATAAGAATAACATAAGACAACGTACTGTGTTTAGCACTTTCAATATCTCGGTAACCAATTGACGTAGAGAAATTATAAAAATACCAAATTGTGTATTTTTTTAAGTTGAATCCAATGGTGAAAACTAAAATTTGAATATTTCAAAAATTATATGTGAAAAATTCAAAAAACCCATTTTTGGGGTACAAACCCCCCCAAAATACCCCTTCGGATAAAGCGATCTGGCTGGTTTTCGAACTTAAAGTCATAAATTTTTCTTTACACGTTTATACCAAATTTCATCAAAATCGGATCATTTTTACGAGAGTTATCGTGCTCACGGACACACACACACACACACACACACACACACACACACACACACACACACACACACACACACACACACACACACACACACACACACATATATATATATATATATATATATATATATATATATACAGTTTCGAACGAATGGTGTTTTTGGGGTCTGGGGACCTCAAAACGAAAAGTTATCATGGTACCGAGCCTAGGTCTTACCATGCCGACTACGGTAATAGCTTCTTCCCTATAGGGGAAATTCGCTAAAATGTATTCGTTCACTATCATTAATTTTTGAAAGTTGATGTCGATAATGGAAATTGCAATAGATAATTCGGGAAAAGCTATTATTTGTGGTAGTGTTTGGTTTGCTAAATTAAAATCACAATATAATCTCTGAAAAATAATGTAACTAATTTGTACGGTGAATATTAATTTTGAACTGCAAATACTAGTTATTCAGAATCATAGGAAAGGTCTTTTCTTAAAGATGTTAAGGCAAATAATATCAACCCTTAGATATTCGCCCCCGAGGATAAAAACCCTTACGTCCAATCAGCGTATAATTTAACATGACATAATTTAGTTAAATATTTTGTTAAAGCTTTTCTAAAATTGTCCATGAGAAATATGTTATCCATCACATTTAAGGCTTTTAGTGGAGAGAGATTTTTAATGAAAAGATAGTTCTCCTTGTGACATATCCACTCTTTTAGATTTAGTGAACCACAGCATAGGGTGGAATCCGAACGACCGTGGTATCATCACACAGCTAATACCCCTTGGTAATTGGTGGGGATCGAACCCGGCACCTTAGCGACCAAAGTCATGTGCTCTAACCACTGCATCAGGCCAATCCCAAAAGTGAAAGGCCCATTTGCTTCCCGCTCCTCAACGGCCCATTTGCTCTAATTAGTTTTATTTCGTTTGCTAACTATGCAGAATTTTGACTATCACGTTTTAGTCGTACTACAAAAGAGCATTTCTAAAGTACAAAGAAAACTAATACCAAAATATGACAGCAAGATATTACTCCAAAAAAAGAACATTGAGTAGAATTTCCAGTTTTTAACGGTAAATAGTCCTTGTTACGAGTCTCTAGTTTTCCGTGGAGAATGTCTAAACGTAGCTAGTTGCCAGAATCAATCTTCGTCGTTTATTGTTGACAGTGACTCAATTGTGCGGTGAAGAAAGCGACGTTTTGTGGCGCGTGGAACGGTGGAACACCGAAACGGATCAGCCGTCACGGGGAACAACGGAATGGGAACCACGGCCCCTGTTTTAATTTGTATTTCATTTTAAGTTCATGCTTAAGATTAACGCAATTTCCTCACTACAATGATATATGTACTCAATAAAATTTAGACGAGAATAGAAAATTGTACCTATTTAAATTTTGTAGTCCATTCGTGAGATCAAACATCTTCAACGATTCTTTAACTTCTACAACTGATTAAACTATGACAATCCCATTAGAAACGGGTTTTATAGAGAGAGCGATGATGTATTTTTGGGAGATGAAGGGAATGATATAATTAACAATCAGAGGGTCTATATAATTTTACTACGGTTTGATTTCAACTAACGCAAAAAGTCGCTAAAACTGCAGACAACCTATTTACTTTATAAAACATCGCTGAATAATAACTTATTTTTAGCGAATTTCCCCTATAGGGAAGAAGCTATTACCGTAGGTGGCATGGTAAGACTTAAGCCCGAGACCATGATAACTTTTCGTTTTGAGGTCCCCAGATGCCAAAAACACTACTCGTTCAAATTTATACATATGTGTATATATATATGTGTGTGTGTGTGTGTGTGTGTGTGTGTGTGTGTGTGTGTGTGTCCGTTACTGCGATAACTTTTGAAAGAAACATCCGATTTTGATGAAATTTGGCACAAATGTGGAGAGTAGCATTTATGACTTTAAGTTCGAAAACCAGATAGATCACACTATGGGAAGGGGGTTTTATGGGGGTTTACAATTTTCCAAAAATCGGTTTTTTGCAAATTTGACCCCAAAATGTTAAAAACACTCAATTTTGGTTATAGCCATTTTATAGAGCTTAAAAAAACAAATAATTTAGTATTTTGAATCATTAACCTAGGTTAAGTGGTTGCGGAGAAAATCCAAAAACACGTGTCCCATGTTAATCTTATGGGAAAAAGGTTTTTAGATTTTTCTCAGATAGTTTTACTAAAAACTTCACATTTCTGTTTATTAATGTGTTTAGCTCAACAAAACAAACATTTTGGTGTTTTAATCGTTGTTCTACGTCCAACCGTTGCAGAGATATAAAAAGTGCTAAACACAGTACGTTGTCCAATGTTATCATTATGGAGAATAAATAAAATTCTATTTCTCGATTATTTATGAATGTATATTGATGAAACTTGGTATGTGGCTTCAACTAGTTGTGGTATATTGATATTAGCACAAAAACAAGTTTTTTGTTGATAGTCCCCGTAGCAGCAAACCTGCATACTCGGCCCCCATGTTATTCATATGGAGAATAAGTAAAGTTGTATATCTCCCTTAATTATGAACCTAAATTAATAAAACTTGGTATATAGCTTCACCTGGTTCAGTTATATTGATAATTGCAAAAAATATTACTTATCTTTCTCGATGCAGCAAACCTGGGTCCTCAACCCTAATGTTATTCTTATGGAGAATAAATAAAATGCTATATATCATTTATGCATGTATTTTTGTGAAACTTGGTAAGTAGCTCTATGTAGTAGTGAGTCACGTATATATGCATTGGAAATTCGCTGAGTACGCAGGTTTGCTGCGACGGGGGTATTATGGTTTATGACGTAGATCTAAATTAAAATGATTATGGTTATTTATTAATTTACCCCCCAATTTACAGCTGAACAAATATAACTTAATATAAAGTCTCAATATTCTGTTCTTTGTTTACAAGGGAGTTTCAGTCTATGTGGATTGACAATAACGTTAAAACATTTTCTTGCTGTCAACGTTTTTACTGCCTGTTCCTGATGAAAGTAAAGGCGGTCCCACACTTCTCGCGAACGCGCCCAAACATTCGGCCGAACTCTGAATGTTCGGAATATTCCCGAGAAGTGTGGGAGCTGCACGAACTTTTGAATACATGCGGGAACATACGGGACCGAATGTTCAGGCGTGTTCGCAAGAAGTGTGGGACCGCCTTTATTTTCTTCAGGAACAGGCACTAAAAACTTTGGCAGCAAGAAAATGTTTGAACGTTACACATTATTGTCAATCCAGAGAAAGCGCTGACCAGATGAAGTGATCACACGCATACAAATCCGTGATCAATTTGCTGACCTCAACGAAATAAAGTAATGGCTCAAACTGCAATAATTGAGTAATAATTATTGTTGTCTACAGTTTTACGACAAGACTGTGAATTACTAATTTATTGTAGTTCTGTTTTGATCACCATAATTCAGACTAAAAGTGAAATTTCACTAGGGCGGCAACGTTTGAATAAAGACGATATGTACGGGTTTTCATCTATCATGATATTAGGTTATGTTCGCTACAAACATCTTCATCTACTCGCTACTCCCGCATGATACCCTCCGTTGCTTAGCTTGAACTAATGTCCCCTGTGTTTAGCAAGAGTAAATTAGAAATGTACGGTCGTCACCGTGGAACAATGACAATGGTTACTCGAGAGTCCGCAATCAACTTGTGATACAGATTATATCTATGGTCGTCGCTCCGCACGCTCTGTAAGCCATCTGGGTGATTATCGTCTACAGCTCGATGGTTAACAAGGGGTTGAGCTTGGCTCGGTGTTGGTCCCATTTAAATTATGGCTTTTGCTAGACAGTCCTGCCAGAAAATACGTTGACTCTTGAGGTTTTTACGAGTGTTTGTATTTATTTTACACAGAATTTCTATTCGATTTTCAAAACGTTGTTCAAAACGAGTTTTTGCAGTTAAGGATATAGTAATTCACTTAAGTCCATTAGCAAGTCCCAGCCTTTAAGTCCCATCCTATACCCTAGTACGAGCAATGTCTGTTTGTTTGCAAAATGTGTCTCGGAATCCAGCGGAAGGATTTTGCTTAAGCTTTCGAATTTAAAGTGAATAAATAACCTGTGAACTGTCAAAGTAGAACTTACACATGGCAAAGTATCAACAAGTGATTTCTTAAAAGCAGTGACTTGGACCATTTAATAAAGTTTGCAAACCCACGAAACTAATAAAATATCACCGAGCATGGCTCGCTCTCCCCGGTATTTCTAGCTTAAGGTAGAAAAAATCAACAATATTTTGCTAGAAACGATCTCACATCATGTAAGGCGAGGTACGCAACAAAAGGTGGAGAGGTTGTGGCACGGGTCATGACCCCTCCGCACGCCACTGTAATGACCTACGTTTATAATCGTCACCACGGAACATAAAATAACCGAAAGCGCGGAAACGTTGATTAACCTTACCAACCCTCCGACGACGTCCTCAAGTTAATTACTGGAACGGTGTATTCACTGCAAAACGGAAATTTCTACTACGATCTTCCGGAGAGTGGCGAAATTATTTCCATAGATATCTCCCTTGAGGATTTCTCTGATTAGGTTCTTTTATTTATAAAACTGTGTTTTACTCTTGCTCCAAGGTCCAAAACATTTATTTTATTTATTACTGAAATAATTACCGCCGGAAATCGCTTCCCTTATGAACATAATGCAACATGCAAATACGAAGTAATTAGTAGCAATTAGGTTATGTTAAAGTTATGTTCATGTGTGTTTGAATTGCCTCTGGAAAAGGTTGGTCAGGGTAGTCAATTTCGTAATAGCTAAATATTCCACTTGCGTGAAAAATAGTAAATAAATAATCAATACCAAGGTAATCACTTTACCTACTAAGCGTATTCAAAGAATAATACGTTTGAATTATTAGTACCCGATGAGGGAGATGTCTTGTGCCCGATAAGAGAGATGTCTTGTGCCCAATGAGAGAGATGTCTTGTGCCCGATGAGAGAGATGTCTTGTGCCCGATGAGGGAGATGTCTTGTGCCCGATGAGGGAGATGTCTTGTGCACGATGAGGGAGATGTCTTGTGCCCGATGAGAGAGATGTCTTGTGCACGATGAGGGAGATGTCTTGTGCCCGATGAGAGAGATGTCTTGTGCCCGATGAGAGAGATGTCTTGTGCCCGATGAGAGAGATGTCTTGTGCCCGATGAGAGAGATGTCTTGTGCCCGATGAGAGAGATGTCTTGAGCCCGATGAGGGAGATGTCTTGTGCCCGATGAGGGAGATGTCTTGTGCACGATGAGGGAGATGTCTTGTGCCCGATGAGAGAGATGTCTTGTGCCCGATGAGGGAGATGTCTTGTGCCCGATGAGAGAGATGTCTTGTGCACGATGAGGGAGATGTCTTGTGCCCGATGAGAGAGATGTCTTGTGCCCGATGAGAGAGATGTCTTGTGCCCGATGAGAGAGATGTCTTGTGCCCGATGAGAGAGATGTCTTGTGCCCGATGAGAGAGATGTCTTGAGCCCGATGAGGGAGATGTCTTGTGCCCGATGAGGGAGATGTCTTGTGCACGATGAGGGAGATGTCTTGTGCCCGATGAGAGAGATGTCTTGTGCCCGATGAGGGAGATGTCTTGTACCCTTTTACCGGCAAGCTTATTCACTTGTGTACTTACAGTTAGGCTCTGAGATCGATTCATAATCTTGCAGGACAGTATATAATAAACTGTAATGGTAATTTCGATCTGTTTGAAGTCACTGATGTAAAGTTCAGACGCCGTTATACAATATAAATGTGAGTCATTTTGACTCTGAAGATTTTTGCAAGTGGTCCGCGATCCTCAACTTTTGGTAAAAATGCCAAAGTACATTGTCCTTCGAACATAATTTTGATTGCCGAGTCATGTTCTTTTGTACGGCTTTTCAGTGCACTAGTCGAATATGTTGGTCTTCAAGTAAACAGGGTCATGAGAACTCCCCTTCCCTCCAGCAAATCCACTCCCCTAGCATGAATGCTGAGTAAACTAAATTCGACGTTAAAAGGTTCGTAAAAAGATGGTATCGGCTACAAAGCTACTCATCTTGTAAGCTCTTCCACTGGCGAGAAATCGCTTAAGGTCCCAGAAATCAGCTTTGTAGTTGGCCTCCGCCTTAATTGAAAAGACTTTTCACCCGTAAAGCTTGGACTGGAGCTTGGAAAGGATTTTATAAAATTGATTTTAATCACATGTTATTGCTCGACCCAACTGATCCTGTAAATTATATGATGTGATATGATTGACAGATGAATCTTTTAAGTATGGAGGGGTCAGTGGATCGTGCTGACCATATTTTGCATCGATGAGGGTAGATGAGACTTCTGGATGTTTATGCGAGGACAGGTTTTCGACCAATACTGTGGTTGTGGGGTTAATACCAGATCAATCACATAGTTAACTATTCACTTCTCGTGTGTTTTTGGGAGGGTTGACGGGTCTCTACAATGATAATAGGCTCTCAATTTGTGGATCTTGTTGGTTTCTATAAATGGAGAATCCATTGAAATATTTAGTCAGCGGAGAAATATTATTTTACCATCTTCACTGTATAAGATGTAGAAGCGTTGACGCTAGTATAAACATTGTTTTGGAGAATAAATAAATAACTTTTCTCTGGTCAGTAAATATTATCCATATTCAATAAATATATAACTTACAATAATGGAATGCATACAAGCCAAAATTATTTCCAATGAATTTGGTGGACCGTGGGCTCTGGAACACGAAACCAAATATTTGTGTAATCTGCCGAATCTTACTAATTCATTTCGCCGCTCATACATGACGAAACTGTGAAATATTTCCTTACATTCTCTATTTGATGTCACACTGGTGTTTTCACGCTGCTGTCATGTAGCTGCTATAAACCGCAAACAATCTGAACAAAAGGTAAAGCAGTAAGAACCGAGTGCAGTGTGATCCCCGTAGGCAGTTAAATACACTTAATAGGGATTAGGGAATAGGGAATAGAATTAGGGAATAGGGATGGTTGACGTAAATGTTTCTCTGCTATTAGTTATAACCTAAGAGCAAATGGCCAAAAAAGTCATGTTGCACACTGTTGTAATGCTATGTAACCAGTATATCATAACATTTGTTTTCAGAAAATGCCAGTCTGCCAGTCCATTCATGTTCCAAAAATGTGTAATGGTCTGCCTTTTTTATACAGTCGGTCTTAGTCATAGTAACAAGGCTACACACAAGACATCTCACCCATATTCTATATTCATATTTGCCTTAAAATACGCCCCAACAGTTGCGTTGGCGTCTTAGACAGTGATTTAGTGATTTTTTTACACTCTCATTGATGTTTAGGGACTAATCACATATATATTAGGAGTATGCAAATGGCTCGACTATATGGTGGTTTTTCCGCCCTTTTGATGACCCCTGCCGACATTTGGAACGTCTAAATGGACTGCCTATTTTTTACTAAGAATAACAAAGGAAATAACCTAATAATAAAAAGTATATGCATATGACTCGATTTTTAATTCACACTCATATATTTACATATTTTTGGAACGTAGTCGGACTAGCAGACTTGCATTTCCTAAAATAATGGTATGCCATCCTAGTTATTTAGCGTTACAAAAGTATGCAAGTGGTATGCATTTTTTGGTAATTTGGCTCTTAGACTATTACAAATGAACGAATTGTTAAGAAAGACGTATATTTTGGCTTACTTTCACAACATCGTCTCTTTGGGTTCAAATCGTCCATTAAAAGGCCTTAATCATAAGTCACAACTTAAAGAAGATAATTTTAACAATAAAGTACGAATCTGCTTTAATATTTTAGATGGGGCTGCCAAACAAGTTGTAGACGGTAGTTTTTAAATATTAATAATTGTAAATTGAACTTTATTCCAGTTAATTTGGTCTAAAATGATACGTTGGTAACAGTGCCACAGTATCGTCTTGTAGTCGCGTGAGGTGGTGCGCTCATTCACCACAGCTCGGAACATTGCTACCAACTTTCCCGCATCTAATTAACCTCTCATAAACTACACATCACAACAGCTCTTAATTTATGGTCTCACCGCTGTCAACTTATTAAAGCAAGCTCTCGTAGAGGGTAAGTTGTTCTGCCGTTTAGCATAAAAATGGCTTTTGGTACACGAAAATAAGAATCTTAGCACAGCATATTAGCTAATGAGGAAACAGCAAATAAAGGAAAAATTCTAAAATGGACCTTTAAAATAATAAAAACCTTTCGTGTTCATTCGTTTTTTTTAACTGATTAACTTTTAAACTGGGTAATTCAAACAAGAACCAGAAATTTAAAAATTGTTATATGAATCACTTCTCAATACAATACCATAAATTTGCTACCATAAATTTGATATTTTCTTAAAAGCCCTAAGAAAATGCACGTGCTACTATTGTTAAGACAACAAACAGGAGCTCTTGGCAATGTTTAGTATGTGTGTTTAATTAAACTAACGAGGTTTAAATAAATATATACCTCGTTTAATTCAACACGTTAAAAAAATAAATACTGTTTAACTTGGAGTTGGGATTTTGGGAAATGGTCGAAAATAGGCTTAAGTGCAGTCTCGTTCAAAACCACGTCAAAACCTAATGGGACGATTAGCACGGTATTGCAGCTCCATGAAAAACCGCGGAAACCTTATATATTTAGTGAAAAATAACAAAACTCGCCAATAGAATATAAATCGTTCATAAATGTATTATTAAATACTTCTGAACACTGTAGAAGCAGAATTTTAAAGTCCGTAGCAAGCTTCAAACATCAGGTTTAAAACTTGATTTTCACTCTTGTTCACATAATTTTGGAATTTCCAAAATCCTACCCTCACCCCACCCCGACAACAGCCACCATATTTGAAGATAACAATGTGGCGGTAAATATTATTGAGGTTACTAAAAATAAGGGGACAAAATAAAATTATTAAGGGATTAAACAGCCAAGTATTTTTTTAAGTGAAATACTACACTTTGTAAAAGCATCATGCATCTACAAGATATTATGTTGTCCTAATAAGAATTATCCTACAACACTCTACACTCTTGATGCAATAGTGCGGGTGATGTGAAACGTCGATGGCAGACGTAACAGACGTAACAGACCTAGCCGTACCAATCGAGATTTTCTTAGCTCTGGAACTGACTGTTACCCCCTTTGACTTGATGGCCGACCTCGCCGACCCAATTGAGTTACGCCGGGAATTTTAAATCTGCAGACGTAATACCAGTGAGTTATTTGACTGTGTTGTTCTCCCTGTTATCTTTTTCGTTCATGAGGCATGTGTTGTATGAAACTACAATTATCTTCATCGTCTTTGCCACCAGTCTGGCACAAACCCTGTAATGATACTAGGCCTACATGGCAAATGTGACTATTTATTTATTTGCAAAACATTATAACGATTTGCATGTGTTGATGTTGCCATATTTATTTTTTCTGAAGGAGGTCTCTGATTGTCTTAACATTATATTTATGTCAGTGTGCACCACCAGTTGCCACGAACCTAAACCACGTATTTATGACAGTGTGCACCACCAGTTGCCACGAACCTAAACCACGTATTTATGTCAGTGTGCACCACCAGTTGCCACGAACCTAAACCACGTATTTATGTCAGTGTGCACCACCAGTTGCCACGAACCTAAACCACGTATTTATGACAGTGTGCACCACCAGTTGCCACGAACCTAAACCACGTATTTATGTCAGTGTTCACCACCAGTTGCCACGAACCTAAACCACGTATTTATGACAGTATGCACCACCAGTTGCCACGAACATAAACCACGTATTTATGACAGTATGCACCACCAGTTGCCACGAACCTAAACCACGTATTTATGACAGTATGCACCACCAGTTGCCACGAACCTAAACCACGTATTTATGACAGTATGCACCACCAGTTGCCACGAACCTAAACCACGTATTTATGACAGTATGCACCACCAGTTGCCACGAACCTAAACCACGTATTTATGACAGTGTGCACCACCAGTTGCCACGAACCTAAACCACGTATTTATGTCAGTGTGCACCACCAGTTGCCACGAACCTAAACCACGTATTTATGTCAGTGTGCACCACCAGTTGCCACGAACCTAAACCACGTATTTATGACAGTGTGCACCACCAGTTGCCACGAACCTAAACCACGTATTTATGTCAGTGTGCACCACCAGTTGCCACGAACCTAAACCACGTATTTATGACAGTATGCACCACCAGTTGCCACGAACCTAAACCACGTATTTATGTTGTATGTTGAATTTCCTCTATAGGGAAGAAGCTATTAGCGAATTTCCCCTATAGGGAAGAAGCTATTACCGTAGGTCTCATAGTAAGACTTAAGCCCGAGACCATGATAACTTTTCATTTTGAGGTCCCCAGATGTCAAAAACACTAATCGTTCAAATTTGTATATGTATATATATGTCCGTAAGCACGATAGCTCTCGTAATAAACGGTATTAGGAAACTGACACATACTTTCTCCCTTTTGGCCCAACTTAAATGGATAAATTACTTTTTATTTAGTAAATATAGAATACCAAAGCACGGTCGAATGTACATAAAATCTTGTAAACAAGTTGTTTTCAAAAACATCCACCCAAATCCCTGTTTTGGAGGCACTACAGAATTCATTGCTACACACGTGGTTTTAAGAAGGGAAATGCCCCCTATTCCCCCCCTCAGGGTTATTAAGGGGAAACATATTTCGAATTTCCTCTGTTGGTCAATGCTAACTTGACAAGCATATCAAGTTTGAACGAGTAAATAAGAGAGAAATAGTAATTTTTGTATTCCCCATAAGAATAACATTGAACGTACTGCGTTTACAGCAAAATAAAAATTTAAATTTTCTCCGCAACCAGCAATCGTAGAATAGTAATTCAAAAAACTAAATTATTTAGTTTTTTGAGCTCTTTTTAATGGTGAATAGTTATATTTTTTATATTTATGTTTTTTTATAAAAATCCAAAAATCTGAATTTTGATGTTTTAAGTCCTGTAATTCCTGAACCTGAATTTTACAGAAATACGGATGGAGTCATTTTGTTGGAAAACTAAAGCTCTACAAACGACTAAAGTTTAATGAAAATCGTTCCAGCCTTTTTTGAGAAATTTGGATTTTTCATGTTTTTTGGCAGTTTTGGGGGGATAATTACCCTTAAAAATCAAAAATTAAAAAAAGCCTGGAAATATCGTGGATTAGTACCTACATAACAAATTTCATAAAAATCTGACCATTGGTTAGGGCTCTGGCTCTGTACACATCCATACACACAGACAGATAGATAGACAGACAGACAGACAGACACACAGACATCACGTAAAAATCACTTTTTGGGGTTCAGGGACCACCAAAACGAATATTTCCACCAACAACTCAAATTCGAAAATGTTGACGAAAACAATACTTTCTCCATATACTATGGATAAGGGGAGAAATTAAAAGGTCCGATCTTATTGAAATTTGGTAAAAATGTGTAAAGTATCATTTATTTGAACGAGTTCGAAAACCAGACGAATCGCACCATCCGAAGGGGGGTTTTGGAGGGTTTCCACTTGTAATTTGTATTTAAATCAAATTTTAATTTTCGCCATTGAATTCAGTATAAAAAACAAACAATTTGGTATTTTGATCATTGCTCTACGTCAATTGGTTACTGAGATATTGAAAGTGCGATATTTTTAATATCGCTAATTTGTGAATGTACTTCTCATGAATCCTGTTAAGTGCTTTAATGTGTTATGTTATATATTCATTGGAAATTCGCTGATTATGCAGGTTTGCTGCGTCGGGGGTATTTTATTTTAAAGGGTAATTATTCCCCAAATCCCGCAAAAAAAACGGGAAAAATCCAAATTTCTTAAAAAACGGCTCTAACGATTTTGATTAACATTTAGAGGTTTGTAGAGCCTAAGTTTCCAACAAAATGACACCAACCGCATCTCTGTAAAAATTCGGGTTCAGAAATTACAGGGCTTAAAATTTCAAAAATAAAATTGTTTTAATTTTTTATAAATATTTTAAGTGTTAAATATAATTTACCTATCACCGAGGAAAGCTCAAAAAGCTCAACAGTTTAGTATTTTGAAATCGATTACGATTACTGTTTGCGGAGAAAATTAAAAATTCATTTAGCAGTAAACACAGTACGTAGTCCAATAGGCTATTATTCTTATGGAGAATACAAAAATTACAATTTCTCTTATTTAATGAACAATTTAATTTAAATTTGAAATGCAGGTCATGTTAGCATTAACCAACAGAGGGCATTCAAAATATGATTCCCCCTAACCCTGAGGGGGATAAGGGGGCGAGTCCCCTTTTAAAAAAACCGTGTGTAGCAAAGTGTTTTGTAGTGACTCCAAAAATGGAATTTGGGTGAACATTTCTGAAAAAGTTTTGTAGAAGATTTTTTGTGCATTATGCTGTACTTTATATTCTATAGTTAGTAAATACAAAATAATTTAGTCATTAAAGTTGGGCTAAAAGGGAGAAATTACATGTCAGTTTCCTGATACCGTTTATTTTACACGTTATAACTTTTACTTTCTCCCACTTATGCGTAGTATATGAAGAAAGTATTGTTTTTGTACAAATTTTCGAATTTGAGTTGTTAGTGGAAATATCTGTTTTGGTGGTCCCTGAATCCAAAAAAAGTTATTTTTACGTGATGTCTGTATCTGTCTGTCTGTCTGTCTGTATGGATGTGTACAGAGCTAGAGCCCTAATCAATGGTCCGATTTTTATGAAATTTGGTATGTAGGTACTAATCCACAATATCTCCAGGTGTTTTTAAATTTTTTAAATTTTAGATTTTTATGGGTAATTATCCCCCAAAAATCATGAAAAATCCAAATTTTTCAAAAACGGCTCTAACGATTTTCATTCAACTTTAGTGGTTTGTAGAACTTAATATTTCCTATAAAATGATACCAACCGCATTGCTGTAAAAATTCGGGTTCATAAATTACAGGATTTAAAACATCCAAAATTCAGTTTTTTTTATTTTTCATAAAAAAATATAAATTTTAAAAAGATTACTATTTATCATTAAAAAAGCTCAAAAAAACTACGTATCACAATTAGTATTTTTAATTACTATTCTACAATTGCTGGTTGAGGAACAAATTAAAATTTTCATTTTTCGGTTAACGCAGTACGTTGTCCGATGTTATTCTTATGGGTAATACAAAAATTACTATTTCTCTCTTATTTACTGATCAATATCATTAAAACTTGATATGTAGGTCAAGTTAGTATTGACACTCAGAGGATGTTCGAAATATGTTGCCACTTAACCCCGGGGGGGGGGGGGTGAGGGGGCATTTCCCCTCTTTTAGCGAATTTCCCCTATAGGGAAGAAGCTATTACCGTAGTCGGCATGGTAAGACCTAGGCCCGGGACCATGATAACTTTTCGTTTTGAGGTCCCCAGACCCCAAAAACACCATTCGTTCGAAACTGTATATATATATATATATATATATATATATATATGTGTCCGTGAGCACGATAACTCTCGTAAAAATTATCCGATTTTGATGAAATTTGGTATAAACATGTAAAGCAACATTTATGACTTTAAGTTCGAAAACCAGCCAGATCGCTCATTCCGAAAGGGTATTTTGGGGGGGTTTTGTACCCAAAAAATGTGTTTTTTGAAGTTTTTACATATAATTTTGGAAATAGTCAAATTTTAGTTTTTACCATTGGATTCAGCTTAAAAAAACACACAATTTGGTATTTTGATAATTTCTCTACGTCAATTGGTTACCGAGATATTGAAAGTGCTAAACACAGTACGTTGTCTAATGTTATTCTTATGGAGGAAAAGAAAAATTTTATATCTCGCTTATTTATGAACGTATACTGACGAAACTTGGTATACGGCTTCATCTGGTTGTGGAACATTGATATTTGCTCAAAAAAACAATTTTTTTCCAAAGGCTCCCGTAGCAGCAAACCTGCGTACTCAGCCCCATGTTATTCTTATGGAGAATAAGTAACGTGTTATCTCCCTTAATTATGAAAATAAATTAATGAAATTTGGTATGTGGCTTTACCTAAATGAGTTATATTGATATTTGTATAAAACCCCATTTTTTGTGTTCCTTGCTTCAGCAAACCTGCATACTCAGCCGCCATGTTATTCTTATGGAGAATAATTAAAATGTCATAAATCGTTTATTTATGAATGTATATTGATGAAACTTGATATGTGGCTTTATGTGGTATTAAGATACATATATATGTATTGGAAATTCGCTGAGTACGCAGGTTTGCTGCTACGGGGGTATTTAACCACTGCGTGTAGCAAAGGATACTGCAGTGCCTCCAGGGATTTGGGTGGATATCTTTGAAAACAACTTATTTAGAAGATTTTCTGTACATTCAACCGTACTTTATATTCTATATTTAGTAAATAAAAATTAATCTTTTTCTTTAAAGTTAGGCTAAAAGGGTCAGTTTCCTGATACCGTTTATTACAAAATAAGCCTATAAAACTATATGTATTCTGAAACTAAACTTAATTTAGGATAACATGACTATCTTGAAAAATACAATTTTTACCTATGACATTGTTTCCTAGGGGCGGTCCCACCCCTTTTTGAATTTGTTCACTAATTATTAAACTTCAACCCACCACAAACAAATCTGATGAAAGGATTTTTACTCTACAGCATACATTAATTTATTGTGAACTTATCAATACTAAAAATACGTAGAATTATAATAAACTAGCTGATAGCCGCAGGCTTCGCCCCGCAAATGATTTATAAAAACTATTACAGTTGTGTGTGCTGCATTCTGTGATTAGCCCGTGGAACTACTACGAATCAAGATCAGCTTTTTTTTATCAGCTTAAAGAAAAATGAATGTCCATAAGGAATACATGGGAACTTTGTCGGGGTCTCTGGCGGAGCCCCAAGGTCAGATAAGGATGAAAACCATTTAGTTTTCCTATTTTATGCCTAAAGAATCAGTGAAAAAATTTCAGCTCTCTACCTACATGGGAAGGTGGAGAATTAGTGATGAGTGAGTCAGTCAGTCAGCCAGGGCTTTGCCTTTTATAGATGTAATGTTTTTGGTGTTTAACAAAACATACATGACTGCAAGTCACTTAGAAACAGCCTGACACTTGGAGGGTTACAAATATCTTCATTATTAACTAAGCTTAGACTGTGGTGAACCCAATTTGACAATAGATACGAAGTGAGTTGCCGCGCGCGGTGAAAACGCTGCGTGTAGCGAGCGGGGCGGGATTCCTGTCCCGGGATTGACGCCGACGTCCGCGAGCCCCGCGCTCACGCCTCCTGACGCGTCCTCCCCCGACGGGAATCCCGCTCGTGTAGACACGCCAATCCAACTCAATGGTTCCTGTCGAGCGCGCGGCCCCGACGCGGGAATCCCGTCGCGGTTTTCCCGCTCGTGTAGAATGGGCCTTTGGTAGCCGTCTGCCAAGGGTTGGTTGCACATGCCAGAGTTTTGGAAAGACTGCTCGACATATTTTCACAACCCAAATATGTATAATCTATAAATATAAATAGTTATCTAAACAAATCCAAATATTGAATATCTTGAATTTGGTTTGACGAACAATTATTATTTGTGATTTCATAATTCTGCTCGACACTGAAATCGCTAGGTATGATTTGGTTATATAGATTAAGTCATACATCTATAAATCACTTATGACAAAAAAAACCTCTTAACATAATATGAGGTTGAGGATTCTGATCCTAATGTTTATTCTAATTTTTTATCCAATGGATTTAGGATAATCCATTGGGGCTGTTATCTAAAAGTTAAAATTAGTCTTGCATAAGAGAAGAAAGAAAAAATATGAAATCTTTAGTGACGGAACCTCCACATAATGTAGTGGTTTGACAAGATAACTTGGTAAGTATGAAATGGCCCACTTCAGTCTTAATCTCATAAAAAAATATCATATTAATAAAACTATTTTTACTACTTTTTAAAGTTTTACTTGTGATTTACACGAAATTCTCAGTGCAGACTACCGAAGACCCGCATCTTTTAGTTGTCACATCGTACTCGTTTCACATATTTCTACAACGTCAACTTAATGATTCATGAAACTATACAAATAATATTTGAATGTTAATTTCAGTTAATTCTGTTAAGTTAATTTGGATGTTTCCAAATTAATGTTGCTAACTTTGGGAAATTGTTCCTTATGTCAAAAGGAACGTAAATCATCATATAATTTACCGGGGGTCTATTTTTTTGTTTCCTATCTGTCTGTAGCTTATGTGATTTTTACTACAAAATTTATATTTTTAAATCGGCTAGACCAAATTTTGGTTAAATACTCTTCTTGGTATGTATCTTCTTTTTTGGAAAAAATATTTCTTCATAAAATCTCTCCGTTTTTAAAAAATGGCGGTCATAGAAAGTTTTTACCTGTAAATGTCTAAAAGACAGAAATTTTACAAAAGTCGGTCAATAATATAAAAAGTTACAAAATGTAATTACAAATCTATATCTGCTTTAACATTTAAAATCGGGTTAAAATTAACCGAACTGTGACTGAAAAACTAAACAATTGGCTAAACTTTGCATCCATGTTTAATTGTTGTTATTATAGCAAAATTTAGCAGTGTTTCGTTTTACAGTCAGAGTTCAGTTCATTTTAACCCGATTTTAAATTTTAAAGCAGATATGGATTTGTAATTACATTTTGTAACTTTTTATGCTCTTGATTTTTTTGTAAAATTTATAGTTTTTTAGAAGGTTAAACACTTTTAATGGCCGCCATTTTTTAACGGAGAGATTTTATGAAGAAATATTTTGTCCAAAAAATAAGATACATACCAAGAAGAGTATTAACCAAAGTTTGGTTGAATTTGGTCAAGCCGATTCTAAAATATCAGTTTTGTAGTAAAAAACACATAAAGACAGACAGACAGTAAACGAAAATAAATAGACCAACGGTTATATGATGATTTACCTTCCTTTTTACATAAGGATCAATATCCCAAAGTTAGCAACATTAATTTGGAAACACTCTGTATATGATGGTTCAGGTTCTGAGTGATTCAATCAGACTGATGGTCACCGGGAGGGTGTGCGCACCACAACCACAGTCACAGGTCGTACCACAGCCACATCACGACGCCAGGACCCACGATACTCACAGAAAGTGGGGAATGAGTTTTTTTTATATATTTTTTTATAAGTAAAAGGTTCTATTCTGGGAATTCGAGTAACAACTTGGAAAACAAACTCGGTCATCCCAGCTAAGCTTAGCTCTCAGCTAACCAAACTTCACTCGGCCTTGTTTAGTATATTTTATTTAAAAAATAACTTTTCGTTATTTTAAGATATACTCTGTTTCCTTTTTCCTTAAACTTATTTCTATGAATTTTACTAAGTGTCATTTGCCATTTAAATGTCTTATTACTTGAGCAGGTGCTTTAGAGAGTGTATTGAAAATAACTTAAAATTGGTAAGATTTTTCAGTTGCTTTTGTCCTTTTAGCGAATTTCCCCTATAGGGAAGAAGCTATTACCGTAGTCGGCATGGTAATACCTAGGCCCGGGACCATGATAACTTTTCGTTTTGAGGTCCCCAGACCCCAAAAACACCATTTGTTCGAAACTGTATATATATATATATATATATATATATATATATATATATATATATATATATGTGTGTGTGTGTGTGTGTCCGTGGGTGCGATAACTCTCGTAGAAAAGGTCCGATTTTGATGAAATTTGGTACAAACGTGTAAAGCAGCATTTATGACTTTAAGTTCGAAAACCAGACGGATCGACCTATCCGAAAGGGTATTTTGGGGGGGTTTTGTACCCCAAAAATGTTTTTTTTGGGTTTTTTACATACAATTTTTGAAAAAGTAAAATTGTATTTTTCCCCATTGAAATCAACTTAAAAAGATGCACAATTTGATGTTTTAATCATTGCTCTACGTCAATTGGTTACTGAGATATTGAAAGTGCTAAACACAGTACGTTGTCCAATGTTATTCTTATGGAGGATAAGAA
The DNA here is from genome assembly GCA_963675035.1 of Allygus modestus. Lineage (NCBI taxonomy): Eukaryota > Metazoa > Arthropoda > Insecta > Hemiptera > Cicadellidae > Allygus > Allygus modestus. The sequence continues at coordinate 29,450,886 of OY776112.1, read as the reverse complement.
AAATTGTATATCTCGCTTATTTATCAACTTATCCTGACGAAACTTGGTATATTGCTTCATTTCATTGTGGTATATTGATATTTGCACAAAAACCCATTTTTTGGCCGATAGTCCCCGTAGCAGCAAACCTGCATACTCAGCCCCATGTTATTCTTATGGGGAATAATTAACGTGTAATCTCCTTTAATTATGAACATAATTTAATAGAACTTGGTATGTGGCTTTACATAGTTGAGTTATATTGATATTTGTATAAAAGCCCATTTTTAGTGTTCCTTATTTCAGCAAACCTGCATACTCATCCGCCATGTTATTCTTATGGAGAATAATTAAAATGTCATAAATAGTTTATTTATGAATGTATATTGATGAAACTTGGTATGTTGCTTTATGGTGTATTAAGATAAATCAATATGCATTGGAAATTCGCTGAGTATGCAGGTTTGCTGCTACGGGGGTATTTAATCTTCGAGGATAAGGAGAACGTTATGAAAATTCCCCCCTTGCGGAGGGCTCACAGGTTGAGCCTTAGGGCCTATAGAGATTCTAAATCCAGTGTTGCAAGGGAAACCCTTCTGATTCTGATCGATGAATAAATATATGTGTATAATGATTCCATGATTTATTTGGCCATTAAACTTTTACAACAATAGGCTATATCTAAATACAAAATTATTCGTGAAAAGCCCAGGTCTTGCTTTACAAAATAACACCATGCAGCAAACGAAACAAACAAAATCACACCAGTCACGTGCTTGGAGGCAAATCAAGTATTTAAAAAAATCACACGTGCACTTTAAATCACTTCTTAGAATGATCCATTTACAACAGGAAGTGTTGGCTCAAATAATTCTCTCAAATCATAGAAAGGGTTTTCCAAAAGCCAATTTTTTACAACCAATTGAAATTTTGCCAGAGGCAGAGGTTTCTTATTTAATTAGTGTTATGGGCAAGTGCTTTAACCACTAGTTTTCGGCTTTTAGACCGATTACCTGATAACAGGAAAGTAATTCAAGGTTTTGGCTAATCTGTGTCTTGCATAAAGATCTTCGACTGGTTTCTGGTTTCATACATTTACTAGACCCTACATATACATTGTTATATAAAAAAACCTTAATTTTAAAAATTTACATCTATTTGTCAATGTTGATTGCTCAAAATAAAGAATACTAATTTACAAATTTTGTATTGTTATATAAATGATTTCTTAATACTATTAACAGATTAAAGAGTTATTTATTGTATGTGTTACAGTCTGTGAGCTCTATAATTAATTGTACATCCTACGGAAGTAAGTAGTAAGTAAGTAAATAAGTAGGATAGTAGGATAATCAATGGTTCTATACAATCAGGAGAGACTACTGCCTTGGCGCATAGATTAAGCACACTCTTTATTAGATTACCCATCCTAATGGGACAAGCGTACACGGTCTACACTAATCCAACCAGCAGTCAGGTTAGAGCTCACTGGTTACAGTATAATCAAAGGATAAATACTCATTAAAAAATACATACTCTATGGCTGAGTGACTTGAGCGGCAGTGCGGCAATGCTTTTCTTTTCCTATTTACTACCATTGGCTGATTGGTGAGCCCAGGCCCGCTGTTGGTTAATTTTGTTGTTTAGGTTATGTCAAGTATGTGAGAAAAATATAGCTATAATTAATTCTATTCATTTTACTTAGAATGTGAGAGCATGAAAGTGGTTGGATTGACCAAGGTTTCTTAAGTGTTCTGTTGTATTTCATAAAGATATACTAATTTTTTACCTTTTATAAATTTCAAAATGATTTGATTATTGTACTCGATCAGCTGAGGAGTACGTAGGGTACGGTACGTCGGTACGGGATGGGCGATTTGGGCGTTAAGGATTGTTTGTAAGAAGATCTATGTTCATTGACTAGGTGTGTCTTTGTTAACATTTCCAAGAAAAGAGATTCAGCTCAACAGATATTTTGGAATTTTTATTTCAACATTTACTCTTGCATCTTGTTGATAACTATGTGTGCTTAGTTAGGACTGGGCTAGTTTACGTCTATCAAAGTGAGCATATCTCACAGTTTTATTTGCCACAGAACCGATGTTTTTTAGCATTATAGGATCAATTTATCTTTTAATGTATCTTTTAAGCAACTTTCAAGATGTCAAATCCACCTGTAAAAATGGAAGTTGACAATCCAGCTTTGTTGAAAAGATCTAGTAGTGCACCAATGATAAATCAGTTAAGTTCTGCAATGACTACTTCAGCAACAACTGCTACTACCTCAAGGTATATATTTCAGTAATTATTTTATCATATTAGCTGCCACGTCAGCCTGGTCGGGTTGGCACTAGTTGGTCCTGGATTGTTCAATCTGATCAGGTTGGCGCTCAGTTATATATAATTAAGTTAGTACTTGTCTATTAACATAAGCGTAATTTCAGTATTTTCATTGGAGGGGCAAAAATGGTTGTGATTGTGATGTCATATAGCCTATTACAATAATATTTCCTCCAAATTATTGGGGGAGGGGAGGGGGCAACTGCCACCCCCGAATTACACCTATATCTATTGATTTGAGCTTCTTTTGGGGTACAGTTTCATAAGCGACCACCAACTTGTAACAAGGTAAATTATAAGGGGAAATAAATTTTTATTTAAAAATTACATGTTAGTTCAGCCGAATTGGCATTGTTATTATTTCATTCGTCATTCGTATTTATTTGCCAAACATTTAAGTAGTCACGGGCGGGCGACGAGGAATATGAAACAAAAGCAGGTACTTTGGTATTATACGGATGCCACCCTTATACAGCGCGCTGCGGCAGTTATGTTAGGATGGGTTATCATAAAAATGATTGTAGGACTTTCCTTGTTTCGTTACGAATCGAATGATACCTGATGAGTCATACTTCCGACCGCCAAACCCCCTCCAAATAGGCCAAGGTCAAGTCGTTGACCGGAGCGCGCACATCACCTGTCACCGCCTGTATCTGGGTCAGTGTCATGAGTGATTTATTGTCGTGCACTACATTACATTTGTTTTCATGGTACTTATTCGTAACGCAACAAGGAAAGTCCTACAATCATTTTTATGATAACCCATCCTAACATAACTGCCACAGCGCGCTGTATAAGGGTGGCATCCGTATAATACCAAAGTACCCAAAGGCAGGATTCCTGAAAGTGCATTCAAAGGGTGGCCCCTTCGTCGTCTGAGTTTCGGTGCCTCACCGCCAGAGCACTAGTGTCAAGTAGCCCACCGGCCACCAAGGCTCTGGTCAGTTGACCGTCAGCCGTCCAGTAGGCACTACGGTACGTCTCGTTAGGTGGCATCTGCCCGAAACCCAAAATACAAGTTTACAGTAAGTCGTGCTGTAAATATTCCTAACTTAGCCTACTGGTATACAATAATAGGATTATACAATAATAGGATTAAACTGTTGTTGCTTATTAAATCCGTTCGTAATATAGAATTTACTTTGGTGAGTTGAAATCATAATTTAATTATCAAGTGTATTTAATTTCTCTTCGCATTTACACACACGCTTGCCCGATAAGTCCTGTCGTTATTAATCCTTTACGTTTTAAATCGTATCAGGAACTCTTAAACTTTTTTTGTTATTTCAATAAATTGGGTGAATTTGGGCTTAATGATATTTTCCTCGACATTTAAATAACATGGAATATATTGTCGTTTCCCCTTTCATGGACCACAGGTTATTCAAATTCTTTCCTAAGGTTAACTTATGTGTTATTAAAGCGATTATTTAGTTCCCAGAATTGTTTGCGTCTATCTTTAGGGCCTATTGTGAAAGTGACATTTTATTTTAAATAAAAAAGGAAGGATGTCAGTTATATTATGCCCCAATATCATATTACTAGACACTGATTATTTATTTTAGTGTTGGAGACTTTCCACAAAACTATCCGTGTTGAATTATTATATTTTAATCACCTCATCAATGGGTTTGTAGACTTTACCACCCCTACAGCTTTTTTCTATAGGCCCTAATCAAAACATTTCAGCAGTCAAGCACCCGGGATAGATCTGCCGAGGGCCCAAGATCCATTTAATTCAAAGGTAATTAATCGTCTCTTTTATTACATAATTTTAAAATATAGATGTCCTTTTAGCGAATTTCCCCTATAGGGAAGAAGCTGTTACCATATGTCTCATGATAACTTAAGCCCAAGACCATGATACCTTTTGGTTTTGAGGTCCCCAGATGCCAAAAACACTATTCGTTCAAATATATATATATATATCTACATATATATATGTGTCCGTTACTGCGACTACTTTTGAAATAAGCGCCCGATTTTGATGAAATTTGGCACAAATGTGGAGAATAACATTTATGACTTTAAGTTTGAAAACCAGATCGATCGGTCTATGGAAAGGGAGTTTTAACTTATGGGGGTTTAAAATTGTACAAAAATCAGTTTTTTTAACTTTTTGTCCTAAAATTTTAAAAACACTAGATTTTGGTTATAGCCATTTTATAGAGCTTAAAAATCAAACAATTTGGTATTTTGAATCATTAAGCTAGGTTTAGTGGTTGTGGAGAAAAGTCAAAAAATGTGTCCATAAAATTTCCCATGTTAATCTTATGGGAATACGGTTTTTAGATTTTCCTCAGATAATTTCACTAAAACTCCACATTTCTTTTTACCAATCAGTTTAGCTCTACAAAACAATCATTTTGGCGTTTTAATTGTTGTTCTATGTCCAACCGTTGCAGAGATAACTTATTCAAAGTGCTAAACACAGTACGTTGTCCAATGTTATCCTTATGGAGAATAAATACAATTTGATATCTTGATTATTTATGAATGTATATTGAAGAAACTTGGTATGTGGCTTCAACTAGTTGTGGTATATTGATATTTGCACAAAAAACTTATTTAGCCTATTGTTGATTATCCCCATAGCAGCAAACCTGCATACTCGGCCCCCATGTTATTCATAGGGAGAATAAGTAAAGTTTTACATCTCCCTTAGTTATGAATCTAAATTAATAAAATTTGGTATATAGCTTCACCTGGTTGAGTTATATTGATAATTGTAAAAATACACATTTGTTATCTTCCTCATTGCAGCAAACCTGCGTACTCAGCCCCAATGTTATTCTTAGAGAATAATTATTATTTTAAAATCGCTTATTTGTGAATATATTTCTTATGAATCCTGGTACAGTAGACGCTCTTTTATCCGGCATGTTTGGGACCACGCCCATGCCGGTAAATCGATTTTTCCGGATAATAGAACTTTTTAGTTATTAATGGGAATACAGTAATCTGAGAGTCTTGTCATCTCGCTACAGTAATGAGCTGTGGTCGCGTGCATTGGTTGACCTTGGCACTGCTCCGGAACACCTGCATTTGTGGACGGATAGACAGACGGGCGGACAGACAGCCGGGCGGAAGTTGGCATCTAAAAATAGGTTGAATACAGTAGTGTACTGAGCAAAGTTTACGAACATCACTGAACGTTACTGCTTGAGACGTAAACAAACAACAGGTGACTAAGAAAAAGGCGGGAACAGTCCAGCGCAGTCACAGTACGAAACGGAAACAACCGAAAATACCTGGAAAAACCCGAGTCGCCTGGTGCCGGTTAATAGAATGTGCCGGTTCATAGAATGCCGGATAAAAGAGCGTCTACTGTAAGTGGGTTAATGTGTTAAGTTATATATTCATTGGAAATTCGCTGAGTACGCAGGTTTGCTGCGACGGGAGTATTTTTGTTTATTTTATTTTACTGTGATACTTAGGAGTTAAGAGATTATGTACGGTACGCTCTCAGGACTCTTTTAAATTATCATATACAAATCTAACGAATATAATTATTCTTAACTGCTTGCGTTAATTTGATTCTTAGATTTATCTTGTTGATCATCTTAGGCTACATTAACCCTGGGAAATCTCGCTGTAGCTGAGCCTCCGGAAATCAAAATTTAACGTGTGAAGAAATCTTGAGATTTTAATTTAGTTAGGCGAGATATTTTCACGCAAATATAGATTTTCTGTTACAAACTAATAGGATGCAATATATCAATCTTAAACATTCGATATTTCGAATCGCATTTTAAATCAATCTTTAACCTAAATAACACAAACACCCAAACATTCGAGTCCTCATGGCATGTGTTGAAACAGTCTCTGAAAACTGGGATTGAGAGCGATGATGTCAGTTACAAATATATTTTAATGAAACATTTAACAAGTAACAAACGAACGAAAAATAAAATTTAAAAATAAAACAAATAATAAATAAACGTTTAACCAAACTAAAACTTGGTTATCTTTGCCAGGGTTGTGTTCATTCAATTCATGAAAGCAGCCCATAAAGTTTACCCTGACGATAACTTAAGTTTTAGCTTAGTTATAGTACGTTTCTTTATTATTTGTAGTTTTCGTTTGTTATTTGTTCAATGTTTCATTAAAATATATTTGTAACTGGCACTGCAAATTGACGATATACAATTAGTTGATTTTAGATTATAACATTAATATAAATATTGAGTGAATGATTTTCGATATACTCATACCGGTAGGCCTACTGTTAAAATGGGATTCAAAATATCAAATGTTCCCATTCGTTATTTAAAGAGATCGAATGTTTAAGATCGATATATTGCATCTGATTAGTTGGTGGCTGCTTATGAAACTGTACTCTTCTTTTGAATTAGGCCTAACTTTCCTATATGGTAGCTAAATATTATTATTCTCTGCTTTTTATACTCCACATGTCAAATATCCCTTGAAAATTGATATTGGCGTTAACATGTTTTGTGGCCATAGCCACGTCGTCAGGTAAATCTACATCTTCAATTTGGCCGGGCATAAAGAATGCATGAAGCACAAGTACTGGTAATGGTGAAAATAGAATATAGGTAATGGTCCATTGTCTATTTTCAGGAACTCTAATTTTAAATTACATATGTTTACCTGTTATCGCCTTAAGATAGATAAGTTAATTCTCTTTTTTTAAACGTTGTTTTGATGGGGAAAATAAACAACAGAAATGTTCTATTTTAAGGTGGACGATTCCAATGTTCGCTGGTGATTTAACAATTGGAGGGGAGTAATTGTGGACTTTTAAGGGCAATAAAAATACTATAGTTTTAAGTCGAGTAATCACAAAACTTGCACAACTTTCTTTGGTCCCACAATTAGGCCTACCTATGGATATGACAATATTCACATAAAACAGAAGTACCAACCATGCGATATTGTTTGAGCATTGACAACCAACTACTGATGTGGTTGGTAGGCAGGCTTACGTGCAATAAGTTAAATCACACTGCCGCGTCACAATCGCATCGCTGTATTGCAACCGCATCGCCAATCAAATTATAAAATTAAGGAGCAGAATGTGATACCATAAAACAGCTGTTGGTCTAGAGTAAAAATGTGAATAGATATATGTGTGATAGATGTGGATAGAATGTATCTGTAGGGTTTGGACCATCATTCCCTATCAAAACATTAAAAATGCCACTGGTGTAGATATACACAAAAAACAAGACAATTTGGTACTTTGGTATTATACGGATGCCACTATTTTTGGAGGTTAAATTTTTACCGGATACAAAGGATAACTACCTAATTCGAAAAAACGTACTTTTATTGACTTACTGTACAAATTTTACATCATTCTGATGAGCGGTCTTTGTGTTGTGCCTCCCAAAAGGCAGCGATGTCCGCTAGGATCGTGTTGAATGCGTCGCCGCCGCTAGCAGCCAGACCCGATCGCCACAGGTACGCCGCCAAATATATATCGCGCTGTGGCAGTTATGTTAGGATGAGTTATCATAAAAATACGTACGGTTTCCTCTTCATGTCGAGGTAAATCCCACACGAAAATAACGTCACTCATTATGAAAACAAATGTAACGTAGTGCACGGCAATAAATCACTCATGACACTGACCCCCAGATTACAGGCGGTGACAGGTGATGCGCGCGCTCCGGTCAATGACCTGACCTTGGCCTATTTGGAGGGGGTTTGACGGCCGGAAGTATGACTCATCAGGTATCATTCGATTCGTAACAAAACAAGGAAAGTCCTACAATCATTTTTATGATAACCCATCCTAACATAACTGCCGCAGCGCGCTGCATAAGGGTGGCATCCGTATAATACCAAAGTACCGACAATTTGCAACTGAAATGTCGATCTGACTACGGCGTATGTTGTTCATTAAATCGCTACTAAAGAGCTCTGTAAATGCAAATAAATCTGATTAAAATATCATGCTAGGGTCGTTTTGCCCATTTAATAATGAAAACCATATTTATTTTAGCTACCTTCTGATAAATCTAACCAAACCTAATATAATTAGCAAAACAACCGCTTTTCGCATGATCAACAAATGGCCTAGGGACTTACATCGCCAGCAATGGCAGGATTACTCTGGTCAAGCACTTGGCAAAAAGCTGCTAACAGACACTAGCTCGCACTTCACTAACTGGTTGGTGAGTTTGGGCAGAGATCGGGTTAAGCAGGTAATCGCTTTGATAACTGGAAACGGCCACATCAGGAAACGTCACCACTCCACACTCTTGGACTTACAAATGAGAGTCAGGAGTGTAGGCTTTGCAGTCAGTCTGAAGAGACTGCCAAGCACATCATACTGGATTGAGAGGCTCGGGGCAAGGAGAAGGGCTCTGTTTGGTTGCAAGTATGGTGATGAATGAGTATTGGGAAAAAACTGCTGGAACTCGTAAAGGGTACGGGCATTGGTTTACCCAACTAACGTACTAGGGATACACAAAAATGCCATATATTTATGGTTTAACGCCAGTGTAATTCGTATCTACCCTTGTTGTTACCAATTTATAAAATTTTGAGGATATTTTATTGATCGGGGAGAGCGGGGCAATACCGTGCACAGCTTCATTATTTTAGCGAATTTCCCCTATAGCTATAGAAGAAGCTATTACCGTAGTCGGCATGGTAAGACCTAGGCCTGGGACCATGATAACTTTTCGTTTTGAGGTCCCCAGATGCCAAAAGCACCATTCGTTCAAAACTGTATATATATATATATGTGTGTGTGTGTGTGTGTGTGTGTGTGTGTGTGTGTATGTGTGTTTGTGTGTTTGTGAGCACGATAACTCTCGTAAAAATAATCTGATTTTGACGAAATTTGGTACAAACTTGTAAAGCAGCATTTATGACTTAAAGTTCGAAAACCAGACAGATCGGCCTATCCAAAGGGGTATTTTGGGGGGTTTTGTACCCCAAAAATGAGTTTTTTGAGTTTTTTACAATTTATGAAAAATTCAAAATTTTAGTTTTTCCATTGGAATCAGCTTAAAAAGAAGCACAATTTGGTGTTTTGATCAATGCTCTACGTCAAATGGTTACAGAGATATTGAAAGTGCTGAACACAGTGTGTTGTCCAATGTTATTCTTATGTAAAATAAGAAAAATCGTCTATCTTGCTTATTTAACAACTTATCCTGATCAAACTTAGTATATTGCTTCATATCGTTGTGGTCTATTGATTATTTGCACTAAAAAACATTTGTTGGCTATTTTGATAGTTCCCGTAGCAGGAAACCTGCGTACTCAGCCCCCATGTTATTCTTATGGAGAATAAGTAACGTGTTATCTCCCTTAATTACGAACATAAATTAATAAAATTTGGTATGTGGCTTTACCTACTTGAGTTATATTGATATTTGTATAAAACCCCATTTTTTTGTTCCTTACTTCAGCAAACCTGCATACTCAGCCACAATGTTATTTGTATGGGGAATAATTAAAATGTCATAAATCGTTTATTTATGAATGTATATTGATGAAACTTGGTATGTGGCTTTTTGTGGTATTAAGATACATAAATATGCATTGGAAATTCGCTGATCACGCAGGTTTGCTGCTACGGGGGTATTTTATCTTTGATTTGGAAACTCAAATAAAGCTTGAAATCATTTAATTTTTAAAAAATTTAATTTTCTACAAAAGCTAGGCTCCATATTTGAATTATTGAGTACATTATTAAACCCATTTTATGAAATTGTAAAGTCCGTGGGACAATACCGTGCAAAATTGTTAATGACAAAGATTGTATAAAAATAAAATAAATATCCAAAATTTACTCACACATTTTATTTTAGCATTGAAATTGGTAATATGTAGTGAATTAGCTTATACAAAACTAAGGAAAAAAGTCCTTTTCTTAGATTTTATCTGATCGAGTCTATTGTGATTGACAATAGTCATAAATAAAATTTTTGGCTGTGTCAACAACTACACTCCGAATGTTAAATATATAACAGTTCATTTTTATATTGCCCTGCTTTTTTCTAAAGGTATTAATAAGTTATCACAATATGGGGCAATATTGTTCAACATGAGGCAATACCGTCTACATTGCGCGGTATTGCCCCGTGACGACATGACGCCACATTTTCAATTATTACCTAAAGACAAAGAAGTTTAAATGCTAGTGTTTAATGTTAAAATATAGCCCAGGAAATGAGCTATCCAAACCAGTTAGTTTAAGTAAAGTCATATATTCCACTTAACACAGTTCTAGTTAGTCGTTGATATTATGAGAAAAGTTAATAAAATGACATAAACATCCGCCACAGACACATGCGTAAAGCTGGAATCTCCTCGGCTGTCTATCTGTTTCCCATTCTTCCCACTACGCAGCAGCACTTCCCATCGCTCATTACTCCCTCTAGCGGATTTAAAAACACGGTGCACAGTATTAACCCGCTCTCACCTACATTTATTAATTAGTATTTTACCAATAAATAAATAATAACATGTCAATTTTTGTAAAAAGACCTGTCAAGCGTACAAACCACACCGCCGCAAACTATGAAGAAACTGGTTAACACATTCACTGCTGAAATTAAGGCTATTGGGTACTCAATGTGCTAACAATTTGTTGTGCATAATAATCACTTACCTTTTTGAGTATGCAGACAGGAAATTATTTTTTTGTCAAAAAAGTTACATTTTGTCATATTTTTGCAGCGTCATTTTCGGTCCACACATGCATGTGATGAGCACTCAGAGAAGTTAGCACACATCCAATATATTACTAATAAGTAGCCGAAGCGGATAAAAAACACTAAAACTAATTATCATTGATTTACTTATATAAATGTAAATGTAACCAAACTATATACACATAAGTACAACCCCTCCCACCACCCGAGTGTATCAGTTTACTTCTGTCAGTCATCAAAACATTGAATTATGCACAGTCCAGGTGCTGTCTGCAGCTGAACTCGGAACTAAGCACCATTCCATACAAAGCAATTCTTCATCAAATGGCACAAGCAGTATTAGGTCCTTTCATTGATAGCTGACTGCTCCGTGGCTGAATGAAATGAAAGCGGACCTACCCCGCATAAGTGCGGGACGCGCACCTGGGCCCCGGCCTCATCACACACAAGTGCGTTTTCAGTATTGAATGTGTCAAATACGCGACATCTTTATATATAATTCTGTAAGCAAAATTGTCAAAATTGCGGGAGTTTGGCTAATTGCAGGATGATGGGAGACGGCTCAAAATAAAGATCTTGATCCCAGGGACTTAGGATGAATAGCAGTATTTCTAAAAAGTTACCATCAAACGAGAAATAACGTAAAACATCCCCCATAAGAAAAGCATGGGATTTAAAAATGTCTGCCTTGTTTACATTAAAACATGTGATTTGTTTACAAACTGGCATGTGTTCCTACTTATATATTGTTTTATTTACCTTAGCATGTAAAGAGTAAAAATCTCAGGTGAGGCAGAGTATTGGACCAAGGTTAGGGGTTGTCGCCCCTTCAAGCCACTAGTTCTATACGAATTTAGAAATATGTAATTTTATAATTGGATAAATACAGAAAAAAATCCCAATTTAATTGAATTGCATATTCAAATATGGTACTGGTAGTTTATTTTTGTTTATTTATTCTGTATTTTAATATGCAATTTAATTAAATTGTGATTTTTTTCTGAATTTATCCAATTATGTATTTAGACCCTGAGGTCTAAATGTACTCTTTTACTTTTTTTACTAACATAACCCATGCAATAATCAATCCTGGATAAGAAATTTTCCTTCAGACTATCTAATCAGAGTGGTAAAGGTAAACTATGTTAAAAACCATATCTTGTTGAATTTATAAAAATCATATTTTAATACACCTTCATTAGAGTCCCGCTGTTCTGAGCTAATTGGTACCAAATACTGTTTGGTTTAGCGGGAATTCGGAATAGGCGGATTTCATGAATAATAATTAACTGGCAGGGTAGCATAGTGGTTATTGTGCTCACCTCGTAATCCGAGGTTCGCCAGATCAATCCTGATCAAATCGCAACATTTTGAGAAGGTTCGAAACTAACTGGACCCAGCTGCCATTTGTAATTGGGCTATTAATTAATGATGCTTTCTAAGAAAGGTCGACCATAAATAGGAACAAGACCAGGATTTGGACCGTTCCCTCTCAAAACTTAAAAAAATGCCACTGGCGTAGAAACACAATAACAAAACACATTTACTTGATAACCCTTCGCACTCCAACATCTGATGTATTGGACGTCACTGTTTTTGCCAAAAACTCCGCAGTTCAATATATCCGACGTTTGTAAAATGTGCGAAAAACTCTGACGTCAAATATTTCGGACGTCAAGAATTTGAAGTAGACGTAGTTTGACTTAAGTCACTGACAGAGTGTGCTGCTGTCAACTAGTTATTTTCGTTATCTGTGTTAACTTCTACAAAATCTTCACCCCAGAAAGTTACAATCAACTTATGTTTGATTCCTGACGCACCAACTATTGTATCATACTGAAAAAGCCCTGTGACTAATTTCGTGTAAACAGTATTTTCGGCTCACACACCAACTGTTGTATCATACTGAAAAAGCCCTGTGACTAATTTTGTGTAAACAGTATTTTCGGCTCACACACCAACTGTTGTATCATACTGAAAAAGCCCTGTGACTAATTTTTTGTAAACAGTATTTTCGGCTCACACACCAACTGTTGTATCATACTGAAAAAGCCCTGTGACTAATTTTGTGTAAACAGTATTTACGGCTCAAACTATCTCATTATATAAAACTCACTGAACTAACTTGCAACTGTGTATCTTTTGGGGCAAGTCTACTGTGGGTCTGTAGTGATCTCCCAGCCCGATTCATTGCTTCAGTCTTGTTTTATTTTAGAATAATATAGTCTGTCGTGAATATAATTTTGAGCGATCGTGATTGTGTTTGTTAGGTTAGGTGATAGTACATAGTGCGTGTATGCCCACCCCCTGAGAGGATCAGTATTAGTTGACTGAAGGATACTGTGTTGGTGATCCTACATATTAATACGCTAGGGGCAGTGGTGCACTTGCAAAATATGCAGTGCCGGAATGCTTTGTATTTGATTTGTATGGCTAATTATAATACTACTTTTTATAGCATAATGACATAAATGCCTATTTTTACCCTAAAAATGTCCAATTGCGTATGGAAAAGTTTTGTGAAAACACAAATTGTCCTGCTCTAGCAATATTGAGGTTATGCTGTGGCCGGCCTGTCCAATTAGGTTAATATGTCTAGAGCTCTCGTCAGGGTTAAAAAAGTGAAGCCCACATCCTGACCGCCATTTTACCCTCTAAGCTCTTTTCTCCCTTGGTAACCGATAAAATCTTCTCTTCACAAGTTAAAAGTTTGTCAGCGGACCTTTTAAAAGTAATACTATAAATATTGACTAAACCTATAAATAGTTAGTAAACCTTTTTTAATCTACAAAAAAAAATCAGAGTTTGGACATTTCTATAGCCATTTTCTAAATATTGTTTATTTTTCCCCTACTATCTAAAGTAGACTACCTATAATTTTGTTTCCATTGTTCTACACTTTCTATAATTTGTTTGGGAATAGCAGAATAGCTTGTTTTTTAGGTGTTATATGCACTATGCACTGTCACCTAACCTAACAAACACAGTCACGATTGCTCCAAATTATATTCACAACAGACTATATTATTCTAAAATAAAAAAAGACTGGAGCAATGAATCGGACTGGAAGATCACTACAGACACACAGTAGACTTGCCTGAAAGGATACAAAGTTGCAAGTTAGTTCAATGAGTTTTATATAATGAGTTAGTTTGAGCCAAAAATACTGTTTACACGAAATTAGTCACAGCGCTTTTTCAGTATTGTAGGATTAAAATATTCTACTCAAAAACAATAACTTTAACCGTTTTAAGCACAGCAGATAAATGTTATGACATCTTACATGAAAATTAATAATGCCTAGCAGTTAAAATGCTGCTTACATGATTTTTCACCCTTGTTAATGTCATAAAACCAGGGCCAGAACGGCGTTCCGGCATGATTGCACCACTGCCTCGGGGTTTTTCTTCATAGTCATAACTCCATTGCAGTTGGACAGGTTTTAACGTTTGAGGTATCAAATTACAGGTATGTTTACGTAGATTTGCCTGTACGTCTCAGAGTTTTAAGAAAGGCATCACTTGAATAGAGTAAAGGGCTGAAATTTCGGAACAGTGGTGCAGTTCCCAGTGGAAGTCTTAACTACATATTGATTGAAAGTACGTTGTTATAATCCGTTTTAATATCAGATGTTTGGTTATGTTTGTTTTCAACTGAAGAAACCTTTCGTCGACAAACTTGCTCGGATTCGAGCAACAGGACAACTATGTCCTCTTTGAACCCTGGCTCACACAAAAGTAGGAACAGCTTTTACAGTTTCAACGAGAAGTCTACTTCAGTATATACAGTCAATCTTATAACCTTAACGAATGTTTCAGGGAGTCGACATCGTTCAACGTGTTCTCCTCGCTCGCCCCGCGGACGCGCAGGTTCAGTGCCAGTTTCAGCCCCGGCTCCACTGCCCCCCTGTTGTCGCCCCGCCTGACGCCCCGCATCAGCCAGCTGCGGCAGGAGGAGTGTCTGGATGTGGCGGTGGGGCGGGAGACGGCCCACGAGAGAGAGCTCAACAACACCATGGTCATGTCGCAGTCCTGGGAGGACCTTACCATTGTCGGCACTTCGCCTAAGGTAAACATAATGTTGTTATATTAGTCAATTTCGGGGGCTCTTAGCAGTTAGCATCTTGAATTTCTGAGCAAGGGGAACTCAACAACACCACGGTCATGACACTGTCCTGGGAGGACCTTACCATTGTCGGCACTTCGCCTAAGGTAAACATAATGTTGTTATATTAGTCAATTTCGGGGGCTCTTAGCAGTTAGCATCTTGAATTTCTGAGCAAGGGGAACTCAACAACACCACGGTCATGACACAGTCCTGGGAGGACCATACCATTGTCGGCACCTCGCCACCACAGGTAAACATAATGTTGTTTAGTCGAATTGGGGGCCTCGTATCAGTTAGCGTCTTGGATTTTGGAAAGAGGAACTCAACAACACCATGGTCATGTCACAGTCCTGGGAGGACCATACCATGGTCGGCACCTTGCCAGCACAGGTAAACATAATGTTGTTTAGTCGAATTGGGGGCCTCGTATCAGTTAGCGTCTTGGATTTTGGAAAGAGGAACTCAACAACACCATGGTCATGTCACAGTCCTGGGAGGACCTTACCATGGTCGGCACCTTGCCACCACAGGTAAACATAATGTTGTTTAGTCGAATTGGGGGCCTCGTATCAGTTAGCGTCTTGGATTTTGGAAAGAGGAACTCAACAACACCACGGTCATGTCACAGTCCTGGGAGGACCATACCATTGTCGGCACCTCGCCTAAGGTAAATGTAATGTTGTTTAGTCGAATTGGGGGCCTCGTATCAGTTAGCGTCTCGGATTTTGGAAAGAGGAACTCAACAACACCACGGTCATGTCACAGTCCTGGGAGGACCTTACCATGGTCGGCACCTTGCCACCACAGGTAAACATAATGTTGTTTAGTCGAATTGGGGGCCTCGTATCAGTTAGCGTCTTGGATTTTGGAAAGAGGAACTCAACAACACCACGGTCATGACACAGTCCTGGGAGGACCATACCATTGTCGGCACCTCGCCACCACAGGTAAACATAATGTTGTTTAGTCAAATTGGGGGCCTCGTATCAGTTAGCGTCTTGGATTTTGGAAAGAGGAACTCAACAACACCATGGTCATGTCACAGTCCTGGGAGGACCATACCATGGTCGGCACCTTGCCACCACAGGTAAACATAATGTTGTTTAGTCGAATTGGGGGCCTCGTATCAGTTAGAGTCTTGGATTTTGGAAAGAGGAACTCAACAACACCACGGTCATGACACAGTCCTGGGAGGACCATACCATTGTCGGCACCTCGCCACCACAGGTAAACATAACGTTGTTTAGTCGAATTGGGGGCCTCGTATCAGTTAGCGTCTTGGATTTTGGAAAGAGGAACTCAACAACACCACGGTCATGACACAGTCCTGGGAGGACCATACCATGGTCGGCACCTTGCCACCACAGGTAAACATAATGTTGTTTAGTCAAATTGGGGGCCTCGTATCAGTTAGCGTCTTGGATTTTGGAAAGAGGAACTCAACAACACCACGGTCATGTCACAGTCCTGGGAGGACCATACCATTGTCGGCACCTCGCCTAAGGTAAATGTAATGTTGTTTAGTCGAATTGGGGGCCTCGTATCAGTTAGCGTCTTGGATTTTGGAAAGAGGAACTCAACAACACCATGGTCATGTCACAGTCCTGGGAGGACCTTAACATGGTCGGCACCTCGCCTAAGGTAAATGTAATGTTGTTTAGTCGAATTGGGGGCCTCGTATCAGTTAGCGTCTTGGATTTTGGAAAGAGAAACTCAACAACACCATGGTCATGTCACAGTCCTGGGAGGACCTTACCATGGTCGGCACCTTGCCACCACAGGTAAAGATAATGTTGTTTAGTCGAATTGGGGGCCTCGTATCAGTTAGCGTCTTGGATTTTGGAAAGAGGAACTCAACAACACCATGGTCATGTCACAGTCCTGGGAGGACCATACCATTGTCGGCACCTCGCCTAAGGTAAATGTAATGTTGTTTAGTCGAATTGGGGGCCTCGTATCAGTTAGCGTCTTGGATTTTGGAAAGAGGAACTCAACAACACCATGGTCATGTCACAGTCCTGGGAGGACCTTACCATGGTCGGCACCTTGCCACCACAGGTAAACATAATGTTGTTTAGTCGAATTGGGGGCCTCGTATCAGTTAGCGTCTTGGATTTTGGAAAGAGGAACTCAACAACACCATGGTCATGTCACAGTCCTGGGAGGACCATACCATTTTCGGCACCTCGCCTAAGGTAAATGTAATGTTGTTTAGTCAAATTGGGGGCCTCGTATCAGTTAGCGTCTTGGATTTTGGAAAGAGGAACTCAAGAACACCATGGTCATGTCACAGTCCTGGGAGGACCTTACCATGGTCGGCACCTTGCCACCGCAGGTAAACATAATGTTGTTTAGTCGAATTGGGGGCCTCGTATCAGTTAGCGTCTTGGATTTTGGAAAGAGGAACTCAACAACACCATGGTCATGTTACAGTCCTGGGAGGACCTTACTATAGTCGGCACCTTGCCACCACAGGTAAACATAATGTTGTTTAGTCGAATTGGGGGCCTCGTATCAGTTAGCGTCTTGGATTTTGGAAAGAGGAACTCAACAACACCACGGTCATGACACAGTCCTGGGAGGACCATACCATTGTCGGCACCTCGCCACCACAGGTAAACATAACGTTGTTTAGTCGAATTGGGGGCCTCGTATCAGTTAGCGTCTTGGATTTTGGAAAGAGGAACTCAACAACACCATGGTCATGTCACAGTCCTGGGAGGACCTCATCGGCACCTCGCCTAAGGTAAATGTAATGTTGTTTAGTCAAATTGGGGGACTTTTAGCAGGGAGCCAATTGGATTTCTGAGTAAGAGGTCACAGGGTTTGATTCTCAGAGTGCTAACATGACTTTGATAGGTTTGACCCATTGTCTTATAACAGTCGGTAAAATCACCCCGGCTTTGAAATTAAAATATGAATTAGTGGCTTGAAGAAGCCATAAACCCTAACCTTGCTCAAATATTTCATCTGACTTTTTTACTCTTTTCTTGCTGAGGAAATTAAAAACAATATAAGTTCGAATATGAAATAATAAAAAAATGAATGTGAAATCTGTCTATTATGTTTGTATGTGATTTATTTATAATCAACTGTGTTACTCAAATACTTTCCCTTTTATTCTGTTCGCTGTTATAAAACTACTTAGCGTTGGTAAAAATGAATTAGCTGTTAACAATGGATAGATAGATTATTTATTAAAGAAATTTACATGTTTTTGTACTCTTAATTAGGTGAAAGGGGCTATGAATCATATATTACAATCATGAGGACTTTCTAAAATTTGACTTAATAAATTGATTACAATAATAATGGCTTAGCTCAATTGGTATGCACAAGGGGTTCTGTCTCAGGGTGTAGTTGATCGTGCCCGCAAAATTCCATAAAACTCTTGATAATTGAATAAATAAATGTCATAAAATAAACTAGAATTGATATAAAAGCCAATAAAAATAAATTTGATATTAATAAAAGTCTGATTAGTGATATCTAATAATTTAATGAAAGTCACTGTTGGTGTAGTTGCTATAGAATTCAAGGTGGTAGCCAATAAACAAAAGTTCTCTAGGCTATATTTTTAAGTCATGATATTCTTCTCAAAGTTTATATATATATATATATATATTAAATTTGATTTGCTGTAAAAGTAATAGCCTATTTCAGATTTAAAGTTTATGCCTAAATATTTTAATAACTCTTGAGATAATTTATATTGGTGAGGTCTTGAAGTTTGTAGTTCGGCCTACTAAATGGAATAATCTTACCGGTTCAGCAACATATTTCTTCGCTCAGATATTTTAAATATGCTTGAGGTGGCTAAATAAAGTGAGGTAAACTAATCTGGCCTCCGAAGACGACTATAAAAATATTAGACTTTTGGTGTCTAAATACTGCTTATGTGGGGAAAATTTAAACATAATTTGGGACAGTGTCCAACAAACATCTAACACAGGCCATGTCTTCTGGAGGAGTCCTTGATCACCAGGTGCATTCTCTGTTGATTGCTATAGGGTTCACAGAACTAAACACAAAACACTAATCTTGAGCCCAAAGTTACTTTTTCTGGAGGAAACACATGTTTTATCTCACTTGTTGATTTCTGGTTATAAAATGAGATCAATTTTGAATTTTAAATACTTAGGCTATATATAACCCTATATTAATCTATATATGATTAATTGTGATCTGAGATAATTGTACAGAATGGATCTTTACATTAATTAAATGTTAAGTAGGCTATTGTGAATTATAATGAAATATCTATTTATGAAATTAAATTATTAATAACTAAATTGAAATATTCAGAGGGATGAAATAAATTAAAAACAATACATAACTATATTAATACAGCATTCGGAAAATGTAACGCATGGGGGCAAACAGGTATTTTAACATATTTAATTATTAAACTGTGCACATATGCAAAATATGATTATTAATTATTTAAAAATATATGAAAATGTGTATATAAAAAGTGAATCATTTTGCACACATGGCACTTCACAACGTAGACACTTAATTACCGTACATGTTTTAATGCAATCAAAGCAGATGTTTTTAAATCCCCTTGCTTATTTTAAGGGAATTATTTTATTTCGTAACACATTTTTGGTACATAATTTTAAAAATTAATAATTTTACCCAAGATTTTGTGCCCAGACCTTTAAAGTGATACCACTCCCAGCTTTCTATGACCTGTTCGCTCACAATTTCATTGTCAAATTTGGGCTTGCGGAATTAGATATATAGATTTAATAATAAGGTAATAATATGGATAGTAATATAGATAATATAGTAAGGTAATAATATAGATATATAATCATAAAGAGTAAAAATACCGTTTTTCCAAGGAACTAAAAGCCTTTGTGATCAATTAACGTAAATGTTTCCATTATTATTTTCTGCAGATTTTACTTAGACCTGTAGTCTCTTCTGGCATATAGGCCTACTTGGTGAACCGGCAGTTCACCATCGTTAGCAATCTTCTGCCGATCGGTAGAAAGATTTAGCTTGATATCCAACTATTTAAAAAAATGAATCTAGTATTGAAAAACTTGAATTTTTAACTGCTTGCACACCTCTAGGCTTGATAATATTAAATCGTATCAACATTTGTATCTTCGAGCTGCATAAAACAAATACTACTGATAAACAATTTTTGTTGTTGGGGACATGAAAGTTAAGAGGAGGTTTTTTAATGGGTAATCTACGTCTGGTAGGCGTGCACTACATGTGTATCGGCCTATAAAGCGTTTTCCCACCACCTTTCACTCAAAAAAGCAAAGAAAAAATAAGTTAAAAGGAATATTTTTTTACTAATAAAATATGTGTAGTTGGTAGGCCCTACAGCATGTTTTGTTTTCATTAGGGATGAGTCGATACCAAAATTTATCGATTCTCGATACCGATACCGATACCAGAAAAATCTATTCTCGATACCGAAACCATCGATACCTACGATTTTTCAGTACCTATAGTTGTTAAAACTATTGTTAAAAACAGTTACCGGTACAAATTTATGTTAGATACAATTACAATTATTTAGTAGTATTTTGTTGTTAATTATAAACAAATTTTTGAATGCAATTTTGTACATAATTTAATGTTAATTTCACTAATATGCTATAGCAATATAGAAAACAAAAACTATTTATTATAAATTCATAATGGGAAAAACTTTGTTGTAAAATAATGACTCAAAGAAATTTCATTGCTTTCAACTGGACCCAACCCCTCCCCTCCAATCCCTCTTCCTTTCTTATCTCCAAGGTAAGATTTTTTTCCGCCGACCCAAACACTCCCCGGGCCTTTTGTAGCTCGGGTAACCGCCGGGAGTATCTCTTCCCGTGCACTTCATAGCGCGGGTAAACGGTGGGGGTATCAATGGTATCGGTATCGACATTGAACGAATGAATCTCGATACCGATACCAATGTCCAAGAACCGGTGGTATCGAGAATCGAGTCATCCCTAGTTTTCATACCAAGCTTTGGCCAAAAGTCTTAATACAAATATTTTATATACCTAGCCTACTTGCTCTAGTACCAAATCTTCCATTTTGTAGAGGCCAAACTGGGTTTCATTCAACTGATTTTATTTTTAAACTTGTAGTTCTAGGGTAAATTCAGAGAATTTCAATACAAGGTTCACTAACTACACTGATCATAGATTGCATGATAACGATGATACGATGTATGTTGCAGGGTGGCGGCGACGTGGGGGACCACAGCCCAAAGCCGAGGGTGGGGGTGTACGACCCCCTCCACGTCCTCCTCCCCTCCCTCTCCCCCGTATGCTCCTCCCCCTCCCCCACCCGCATGCTTGGCACCAAGCAGGTCTTTTCCCCCAACGTGTGGAAGACCAGTCTCTCTCCGAGTCCCACCAGGAAGTTCACCACCAGGTAGGCTCAGGCGAGGTCAAGTTTTGCTATTAGTTTTACCGTGATATAAATATTTACGTAAAAATAAGTCATTTGCTGGAAGGTCTGCTTATTTAAAATTTTACAGTTTTACGAAATTGAGCTTAAATAATTTGCATGCTGTTGAAAAGCAAGTGAATGATTCAGAGGTTAAGTGAATGCTCATGCACATGCTGTTGAATGTCACCTCGGTCCTTCCATGTTTTTTGACAGCAGAGGACGGGAGCGTCTTACCTAAGATGTGGTCCCTAGCTGATAATCATGGATTCCTTGTCTGTCTAGAAGGGCAGAGCAGACCACCTCTATAAGAGCTTATGAACAGCTGTCACAGAAGTCCTGGGTGTGCCCTATAAAAGGTTGAATTGCAATTCCATCCCGTCTAGTTCCTCTCTTTCCTGTGACCTTCGCAATATTCCCATGAGGAAGATGTGCCTAGCGGCTCTGCTGAGATTTCCTAATCCAGCAATCTTACAGCTAACGCTGTTGAATGCTTTTATATCAACTATCACTAGTCCAGTTTTTACCTTGGAATCGGTTTAATTTGAATATTATCCATCCAGACCATTATGCTGACTCAGTAGTCTGATCAAACTGAACTTTACTGTATTCATGCCACAATACTTTCAATTCCTCCTGATGATTCAAGTGAACAAAAAGTTGTCAATAAGTTTATCGATTGCAATCAACATATTTTTCCAGGAGGAGCCTGAGCCCCATCGCGATGCGGCAGTCGACTTTGGGTCCCATCAAACGGAAATTTGACTTGGATGACAACGAGCCCCCAGCTAAGAGGACCAGCATGGGCCTCCTCATGCCTCAGTCCAGGCAAGTCTTAATTTTTAGCTCAATTTTCATAATTTTTAGAGGGAATGCTTAATACAAATAGATATTAGTTATTGACTCGCTAATGTCAGGTCAGGGCCGGATTTAGGAGCTGGAGGCCCCTAGGCGCAACCTGAGGTGCGAGCCCGTACCGCCCAGGTCGGAGACCTTTATTTTGCTTGTTTTAGGCTTTTGGATGTGGTTTTTGTGTGGTGTGGGCCCCTATGCACGTGCCTATGTAACCTATGCTGAAACCTGGCCATGTTGTCAGGTAATAGATTGATGCTGTATAACCAAAAACCATTGCCCTACCCTTTTCTCTTAACCCCGCAGGTTTGTGATGCTCAATTTTTTTCTTAACAGATTTTAACGGTTCTTTGTTTTTAAGTTCATTTTTGGTAATGGTGAGTTTATGTTATTTAAGAAATTATTTTTCTATCCCCGAATAGAGAAAACATGATTCACGACGTTTCTTGATCTGAAATTAAATTGCCAGCTGTTTGAACAGTTGAGTCTATTCACTGGTTATTATATGGAGTTCACAACAACAGCATAGTTGCTTACGAAAACCCAGAAGGCTAAATTATTTATTTTATTTAGGCCTATTATTTATTTGATTTGAGTCAGAAGTGTTGCTGAACAAAAAAGTTAAAATCGTCAAGTTCCTAAAGGCTGATAAAATCTTTGCATACGGTATTGCTGCTAGCAGTTTAGAGAATGTCAAACTAATAATGGGTGAGAATAATACTTCGTCAAAGTGTTCCATTATACCCAGTAGCTGCGGCGAGAAGCCTCTTCAAAGCAGGCTGCTGGGTTAAATATTTTGAGTGATAAGATGAACATGCCTCATTCTTGGATAAGTTCCAGGTTAGCTTTACATCAAGAACCTATAGGTAGGCCTATAAAAGCAAAATAAAATAGCAAACAATGAAAATGTTAAAGTGATTTAATTATTTATGGGGTTAAAGGGATTATGTTATTTTAGGTGTTGTGTGTTTAAAATAGTTAGGAGCTGAACTTGCTAGGTCTTTAAAGTTGATGGAAATGAGACCTTGCCAAGTAGGAATTGTGCTGGAGGTGTATGTAAACAGACAGTAAGTTCTCATTTTAATCAACATTTGACACAGTCAATCCAACAAGTGTTGGTCAACGACGAAGGAGCTGGTAATGGTAAACACTGAAACTCAGTGCTTTGACACTCAGTAGAAGGCGGCCATATAAATAGGGTTTCTGGTTTTATATGGGTCGTGGGGCACTGGACCCAAGAGAGACTGCTTTGACACTCAGTAGAAGGCGGTAATTTAAATAGGGTTTCTGGTTTTATATGGGTCGTGGGGCACTGGGCCCAAGAGAGAGTGCTTTGACACTCAGTAGAAGGCGGTCATATAATAGGGTTTCTGGTTTTATATGGGTCGTGGGGCACTGGGCCCAAGAGAGAGTGCTTTGACACTCAGTAGAAGGCGGTCATATAATAGGGTTTCTGGTTTTATATGGGTCGTGGGGCACTGGGCCCAAGAGAGAGTGCTTTGACACTCAGTAGAAGGCGGTCATATAATAGGGTTTCTGGTTTTATATGGGTCGTGGGGCACTGGACCCAAGAGAGAGTGCTTTGACACTCAGTAGAAGGCGGTCATATAATAGGGTTTCTGGTTTTATATGGGTCGTGGGGCACTGGGCCCAAGAGAGAGTGCTTTGACACTCAGTAGAAGGCGGTCATATAATAGGGTTTCTGGTTTTATATAGGTCGTGGGGCACTGGGCCCAAGAGAGAGTGCTTTGACACTCAGTAGAAGGCGGTCATATAATAGGGTTTCTGGTTTTATATAGGTCGTGGGGCACTGGGCCCAAGAGAGAGTGCTTTGACACTCAGTAGAAGGCGGTCATATAATAGGGTTTCTGGTTTTATATAGGTCGTGGGGCACTGGGCCCAAGAGAGAGTGCTTTGACACTCAGTAGAAGGCGGTCATATAATAGGGTTTCTGGTTTTATATGGGTCGTGGGGCACTGGGCCCAAGAGAGAGTGCTTTGACACTCAGTAGAAGGCGGTCATATAATAGGGTTTCTGGTTTTTATATGGGTCGTGGGGCACTGGACCCAAGATAGACCTGGTGGATGAGTAGCTGCATTGGTAACTTGGTAGGGTTGAGCCCTGTCCAGTTAGGTGCACTTAGTTCATTTGGATTTTTAGTTCAGATAGTAGTTTCGTAATGAAATTGATAAGGGGGAATATTGTTATTGGTGAGGGTCGTTGTATTAAATTTGGGTAAGGTAAATTTATCTTGATGAAGGGCGCGTTTCTAAATTATTAAAGGAAAGGATCCTGGACCATACTACTTCCAGGAAGCGACCTAGGGCTGATCGTTCGTTATAGTTTTGTGTTAGCAATCCCATGTGACACACTTTACCAGGGAGAGAGATGTGAGAGTTTAGAATATGACAAGTATTGTAGTTAGATCTGAATGTGACTCCTGTTTCCAGGTTAGACCTGACTGCCAGCCCCTTGGCCGGGTCTCTGAGCTCCGTGGGCACCCCTGAGTCAGTGTCGAGCGGGGACTCCCCGGGGGGGTTCAGCTATCGGAACATCGACAGCCCGAGCACCCCAGCGCCAGAACACCCCCCCTCCGACCAGTCCATGGATCACCCACCGGATAGCCAGACTCGGATGGATCACTCGTCGGATAACACTGCCGACCATCCGATGGAGAACCAATCCGACCACCCGACCGACCATCCGATGAGGGATTTGACAAAGTCAGACGCCAACCCGTCGTAACTGGTGATACTTTCACACGCTTATTCTGTATAATTGAATCATCCTAGTCTTAGGTTATGAGTTTTCCTCCGTATTATAATACGCAACTGTCTTCTCATACTTTAAAAAGTAGCTTTGATCAATTTTAAGTCTAAGGTATGACAATATCTTGATAAGTTGGTCGTTTAGGAAGTCGTTTGTCTCAGTTTAATGAGGTGAAATCTTGATGGAGGTTTGATAGAAAATTGTTCCGTTAGAAATATGATGAATACTGATTCTCGGTTTGTTCAGTATAGTTTTTTATTCAGTACCAATAAATAACAGACTTCTTATTAGTATGAAGTGTCAATCGCTGTGTGTACCGAATGTTGTAAGTTTTTTAAAATAATTTGGTTTTTTTTAGAGTGTAAGCATTGACTATAAATACTGAAGTAGACTTCTCATTGCCAATGTAAAATGTGTCCCTAGTTTTGTGTATGCCAGGATTGAAAGAGGTCGTAGTTTACAATAATCACCAACAGAGTATACTGCTGTCAACTGTTACTTATCCTCTCAAGGAGGGGATAATACAACAGTTGGTGTGTCAGGAAGCAAACATAAATTGATTATCACTTACTTTTTAGGGTGGAAATATTTTAAAAGTTAACGTAAATAACTAAAATAAAAAGATGACAGCAGCAGAATCTGTCGGTGACCTAATCAAACTACTTCAATTTTAAATTCTAGCATACACTAAAAGTGGGACAACTGGGCCATATGGATGGGATGTCTCCTTCAGTATTTATAGTCAATGGTGTAAGACAATCATTGTTTCATTTTTCAAGCAAAAACAAGGCAAATTTATACATTAAAAGAGAATAAGGTACAGCCCGTGTCATTGCAGATTAATTTATTAATTTATTAATTGTTTTTGTTTTTGTTTTTGTGAATATTCAACATTTAAATATAATAACTAAAATGGTAATGTTATTAGGCTATGTCCAATAATTTGTTTTCATGTTCAGCGTGTGTGTCAGTAATAATAATAACTATTTAATAATAGTTTTGGATAGGGCGTTTTGCTAACTATTTAATAATATTTATTAATGTTTTTAATAATCAGTTATTGTTGTCGTTTGATTTGCTTTTTAAGCCTAAAGATAAATATTCAATCACCATGTAGCCTACGTGAATGTTTTATTTAGGACAAAGAC
Organism: Allygus modestus; assembly: GCA_963675035.1. Taxonomy (NCBI): domain Eukaryota; kingdom Metazoa; phylum Arthropoda; class Insecta; order Hemiptera; family Cicadellidae; genus Allygus; species Allygus modestus. Next base: position 29,424,638 of record OY776112.1, on the reverse strand, counting down.
TTGTTATAGGTAAAACAATCAAGTTACATACCATTCCCCCTCTAATGAAGCAATAAAGGATGATTTGTTTGAAAAATAAATTGGGTTACTGTGCTTTACTTGCTGAGACAATCTGGAATTAACTTATGTTTTACACAAGAAATATATGTGAATCGTGACTAACTGTTTGTTTGTCTTTAAAATGTGTGCTAGTAAAATATATAAATATAACTATTGTTAGTTGTATTTAAGAAACTTCACTGTGTATTTCAATTAAGACTAAGAAATTGGACTATTTTTGCAAATTAAAAGTTCTTTTTGAATCACAGTTTAGGTTTTCATAGACATTTTATTTTTAGCACTGTTTTGTTAGAAAATTGTGTTAAATTTTCTTGAATTTGCAATCTAATAAAGCTTTAAATTCAAGTATCATTCATACATACTCAATTCTAAGAATAACAGTATTAAGTAAGTAAGTGCAAATTACTGTAAAATATAACCTTGCTTATATCTAGCTAAGAAAAGTCAGAATTTTAAATTGTTTGAACATAGCCTTTGTATTTTGATTTGTTCTATCTGCAGACCAGTTTTGATCTTACTCAGTGCTGCAGTTTACAAACTCTATACCTGTTGGAATAGGAAATTTGTTTTATAAACCGACTTACCTCTAAACTCTTATACCTCTGAGAGTCAACCACTCTGCTTTTACGTATTGATTGTAGTATCAATGTAGCTGACTTGTAATTATCAAAGGGAGTGAAAGGTCCCACGAATATCCATTCAGTTAAAACCACAAAATGTTATTGGTTGTGTTTTTCTACTATTAGGCTAATTATTCTCAAGATGGCACCTGAGTTCTCCAATGCGTTTTGCCTTTATGTTTAGATATTATAACATTATCTGAAGGGGTGCATTAAGCCCGTTCTGAAAGAAGTTGTTTTATTTTGTTTTCATTACCTCCTACACTGTTAAGTTTTGTTTGAACAACCGATTGTAGTTATTTAAGTCATTTCAACTTTTGTTTGTTATTAGAGTAATTTTGATTGTCTACTTTTTACAAATGTTACTCGGTAGGTAACCCAGCGCACCGCAGTGTAGGATAAGCGATGTACAGATAGTAAGTTAGATGGTCGGGACTACCTCGAACTCTAGTCCGATGTTACCGTACCTAACCGGACCCGAATGTTTCTTAGGGAGGCAACCAAAGAGTCGCTTTCTAGTGTAAATGATCTGAGTTACTCCCGTGTGTGTGTTAGTTTGTGAGTATTTATTGTCGAGAGACTGAACGCAATATTTACTGTTGCCTTTTAGATGCATACTCGTACTCGACTTTATAACCCGAATGTATATTGTAGTCTAAGAGTGATTTGTTTGAATATTTAAAATAAAATGATACTATTATCAAGTGTTTGTGTTGATCTTTGCTAAACCTATCACAGACGCTTGTTTGTGTTGTATTGAGTTCATTTTTGTGTACTTCATCAGATGCACAGCATGTTGTGATGGACTGTTAGACATTCGCCGAGGTTGTAGTAGGCTAATATACTTACTGCTGGTGAGTGTAATATGTGCCTTTTTTTATCAGCAGCAAATTCTAAATATAAAAATGAGAAAAGTTTTTTTTTTAAAGGACTAACAGAACAGGAACATAACCATGCTTGATTGTGGATAGTTTATGTTCCTACCAAATTTCAACTCCATCTGTCCTGTAGGTTGGTGTGTGATCGTTAACATGAACAAATTTAAATCGTGTGGGGCAGGTCCTAGAATGAATTTGCATAAGTAAGATATTTTGTTGTATTACCAATTTTCCTACCGAATATTTAGTTCAATCAGTTCATTGACTACTCAGTATAAATAAAGGTGCATGTTGGTTTATATGTAGATTTGAAAAACAAATGGTTTGAAGCCCCAACACATGTTTCAGAAGGAAGAAGGCTAATAAATGAGTTTATTACCCTTGAAAAATCCAATAAATGCTTCTAGTGTCCTTAAGATTAATAGAGGAACTTTTAAGGCCCTAAAGGACCTCAGGATCAGGTACATTCCTGTCTCCCTTGAATGGACATAAGGTAGTTGGGAAATAATTTGAATTATTTAAGGTAGTTCTTTTGATAAAAATAGTTGGTGTTTGTTTCTTGTGTGTTAATCTTCAAGCCAGATTTTAGCTTAGTTGGTTCAGTAGTTGGTGAATACTGTCAGCATGGTTATAATTACCACCAGTGGTGTAGCGGAATGGGAACAAGTGGCAACGGTGTTCCCACACTGGTTTTCCGCAATTTAATATCACAATAATTTGCTTTCTTACAATTTTAACTAACACATTTAGCGTTCCCAAACGACTACACCACCTGGTGGAGCCCTAAAGTATCACTAGTATCTACTAGGCTACTAGTGACTACCTTGAGCAAAGCAAGGTAGGCTTTGGTGTCTACCTTGCGCCGTAGCTTTCCCATACCAAATTTCAGATCCATCATTCCAGTGGTAGGTGCGAGATGGTTAAAATAATTATTTTGATGGTAAGGGGGCAGAGCCCTAAAGATTTGCTAGGGGTGGACGAGTACTCGAGATTTCGAGTACCTGTCGAGCATGTTCTAATACTTGAAGGCTGAGCGAGTATTAGAGACTACTCGAAAATTTGAGTCGAGTAGTTGATTACTCCCGCCGTTAACCCCAAATAGTTAAAAATGCAAAGCTACTCCCGCCGTTAACCCACATTTATGCCCGTAACCAATATTTAACAAAGTAAGTGAATGAAATAAAGAAAAATAAGTCTAACATTTATTTTTAGCTCACATGAAAGGAGACTATGACAGGTGGGTAATTTATGGATACCTGTGAGTTAAGATAAGTACGAGGGGGGCACAGGGGATGTTTGGGTCAGGGTCAAAAAATCACTTTCTTTTTAAAATGTTCCGGTTTTGATAAACTAACCTAAAATTGTTGTATGGATATATATATTTGTAATACTTCTCTTTTTGTTTGTAATGGTTGTTGAAACAATATATATATTTAATTTAAATCATTATTCATTCATGGTAAAATTAAGGTTAAAATAAAATAAATAACATTAATAATCCAAAAAAATGTTATGTTTATAATTAAAATTTAATATGTAAAAAAATTGTTATCAATAAAAAAATTTTGTTAATTTTGTTTACTTTTTAAAGAACTACTCGAGTAGTTTGGTTCAATACTCGACTCGATTAAAAAAAACACTACTCGCCCACCCCTAAAACTTGCTAAACAAGAATAGGATGTTTTATTCTGGTATATTAGCTACGTTCCTACCACATTTTAGCTCAAAAGGTCCAGTAAATCTTAATATGTAAAGCTCAAATACCACTGACTGACTCACTCATCGCAAAATCTCAAAAACCACAGAACGGATTGCAATGAAATTTGTCCAATCCTGTGTTATTCTTATGGACATTCACTTTAAGTTTGAGCTGATGAAAATACTAACACATGATCTTGATTCGTAGTAGTTCCACAGGATAACCACAGAATGCAGCACACACAACTATCATAGTTTTATAAATTATTAATTGTGGGGCGAAGCCTGCGGGAACAGCTAGTACTAATATAAGATTGGATTTGAGATGAGCCCTAAAGGATTTTAAAGGGAAATAGGAATATGTGTTATTTGGACATGTAAGCTATGTCCATACAAAATTTCATCTCTATCTGAACAGAAGTGTTGTATGATGGAAACAAATAAACAAACATACATTCAGATTTATAGTAATAGGATTTTTAAATACACATTTAATACCGCATTAGAGCACAATGATGTCCTTTAAAGGGGTGAAACAAGGGGTCTTTTTAAGAACATTAGTTTTACTAAAAGTTTATTTTTTGATTTATTTGGACTTTACCTATCGCTTCTAGTGTTTAAAACTACACTACGTTTCGGGAGGTAAGGAAACTCCTCCCGTTATCAAGTGAACCCTACTTACATCTAAATATCAAACTCTTACACCTAACTAACCTACATTTTTTTTGGATTTTTTTGATTTTTCTTTTACATTTTAATTTACACTAACACAAAGATCTTTGTGTTAGTGTAAATTAAAATGTAAAAGAAAAATCAAAAAAATCCAAAAAAAAAAAAAAATGTAGGTTAGTTAGGTGTAAGAGTTTGATATTTAGATGTAAGTAGGGTTCACTTGATAACGGGAGGAGTTTCCTTACCTCCCGAAACGTAGTGTAGTTTTAAACACTAGAAGCGATAGGTAAAGTCCAAATAAATCAAAAAATAGGATCCATCGCTATTATGAGTTTCAAAAATACAGTTTACTAAAAGTGTTGTCATGTCTGTCAATAAAAAAGCTATAAAAATGTTATTGTTTATCGACTAAAGGTATAAATAAATTGTGAGCACAGAATTGTTTCACATACATACATTTATTTAATACAAAATAATATTCACAAATATATGAGGCAAATTGATTTTAAACAACTTAAAATAATATTGTATCTTTGGTATAAAATATAACTTATACTATGTAATTATGATAGCAAACATTGGTTTACATTTTGCCACCACTGATTTCAATCTAACATTTTGTAGGCTTACTAACTGTAGACAATGTTTGGAAAAACTCATTAGATATAGTTATGTTTAAAGTAAGTTTATAATTTTATTTTCAAATATAATTTATATAATGTCTAGCCAAGGAAAACCTTAGTTACAATGATGTTCTACAACTCGAGGATGTGTAGTTGTGTAATAAAACATGCATAAATAAATTTGCAACATATAACTGCAACTTAAATCTCAATTAGTAAACTCGTTCAAACTAATTTCAAATCCAGAAATTCAGAGTTAAAAATTAGCCATTTTTAAGCGCCTTTAAATTTTTTGTGACCTGCTGTGTTATAAATGATGTAATAATTCTCTCTTTCATACTAAATAAATATTACACAAATTATTACAATTATAACAAATTCACATTATTCCACACTTTAAAATACTTTAAACTATTTTAAAATTATTTTAATTATGATTAAAATTTACTGGGATAAAGAAGTATACAATAACATTTTGGTTGAAACATTTGTACTAGCATTAACTAAAAGTGGTTCCAGCCAATTCTTAAAAAGTTGTTTTTAGCAATATATGAAATAAAATTTGCAGTTTTCAGAGTTTAGAAATACAGATTTCCATAACTTACAAAGCAAAAGAACAACATTCAATAAATCAAAACAAATTTCAAATAAATTATAGCTGCTTACGTTTCTTTCAAAGAAAAATAAACAAACCATAAATATTCGGTTTAACTAATTATTTACATAAAACAATACAAATATGAACATAAAAATACAATTTATTGGCTAGGTTAATGTCATGGTACGCCGTACATTGTGTTAAGTTTTCAGTCAATAACACAATAAATACAATGGTCTTGCACTAACAAGACTGGTAACTAAATAAAATAATATTGATTTTTAACTTTTTATATACTTTTATTAATTGCACTTTTTTGAAATTGCGTCCAAAAACAAAAAACAAAAATTCGATGCTTTCACAAAATTAACAAATTCCAAAAGTAGTTTTTTAATAAGGTATAAAAAATGTATTACTCATTCGAGAAAAAAATTATCATTTAGGAATGTTCTTATGTGTGGTATCTATATTCGAATAAACCTAAATACCATAAAACTTGTTGACTCTAGTATTAATCAAAATACTAAGTCAAAGTTTAAAACAATGAATATCGTTTAAATTAAAATTTATTCAAATGTTTATACGCTTCACCATAAAGGCATATATTTTTATTAATTGCTCGCAATAAATACTTTCTTTGGGGTTGTAGCAATAAAATAAAGATATACAATATGTACATAATCTAATATTACTAAACAAACAAACTAATATAACTCTCGACACATCCTGCTAAGTAAATTCCTCAAACGAAAAACAAATTTGTTTTATTACAGTATGTTTACTCTGAATGTTTCTAACTCAATATTTTATCATAATTTACATTATTCGATCTTGGCAACTTTTTACCCTTGGATAGTGATCAGACAAACAATTTCGCACATAAAATACCCCACATAGTTATACACACTATATAAATATATTCTGACGAGTGATAAATTGTCAATGATTAAATATTGTATCATGACACAAAAATTTCCAATCATGAAAGGATAAAGACCACCACAAATGTGTCATAAGACAGTATTATGTATCTTGACAGTAAACATTTTGCAATACTAGGGCTTGGAATAATGATAAAGTCAACAAAGTGAGTTTAAGTATAGTGCACATGAACTCAAAAGTCTCTCGATAACATAACAGGAACTCAGAAGCATTGAACGCTCGGTGCTCGAACTCAACTCGGTGGCTATGAACCAGAACTCTCCATCTTGATCCCACTCCTTCACAGCCAGACTGAACTAGACGATTCTCTAAAACGACAATTGTTTTCTAAGTTTTTAAGTTGTACAACCAATTTAATTTCGGGTAACTAGTGAAATAGTTAACCTCATATATGAGTTTTTTGCTTTGCAAATATTTAAGTTTTATCAATATTCCCTGGAATTAACAGACTTAATCAAGTAGGGAAATTTTAGGGAATCAATACTTTTTGGTTCAATTTATTAATCAAAATTGTCATAAACAAGAAATATTTTTTTATACGTAAAAATGGTACAAACTCTTCTTGTATTTGAAGCATTATAAAATGGCAAAATGTTTTCAACAAGGTAAATTTCTAAAAGACATTTTTAGAAGCACTATTACAATTTTGGCAGGTTTTTATTGACAGCTCCATCAAGCCTGCAAATATTTCCCAAAATAAAATATAAACATTAACCCTTAAACGTTCAGGGCAAATGTGTAAGAAGAAAAAAATGTTGGTCATCTTACACCCTATCTACATGTAATAACTTAGAATTTAATTTAATAAAAAATATAGTAAAGGCGGCTTTTTCTAATCAGTACAGTAGGCTCACTCATGATCAGGCCCTCGGCCAGATTACTAAATGGCCGAACGAACCGCCGGTAAGTTATAAATGTAAATATTGACCTATAGATAAAATATACCTGTAGATAAAAATCTAAATTTTAAAATGGTAAAAGCATTTGAGCAAAACGAAAATAAAACTGAACTGATATTGTTTATCTGTATTTTGAGTGGAAACTGAACAAGTTGATTTATACGGTGGGAAACTCCCCTGTGGTTAGTTGACTCATTTCTGTAAGGCCAGTCAGACCATCCAACAGTGGACCAACTAGTGCCGGGTTATTGAGAGTCAACTGTTTTCTAAACTTATGGTACAACTATGTTTATGGCTACAACTAGTTTTACCAATAATTTGGTCAAGTTGGTTTGGTTTACTCCATGTAAATAATGATATTGTTTATTTGATACGCTTTACTTTAGATGACGGGAATATATGGGAGTAAAGAGACAATTTAGAGGCAATTTTTTGTCTTAACAGTGAGGCATTACGTACATGTTAGACATTAACAGTGAATGTACCTCTTCTGTTCTTGTACAACTGTGCATTGCTTCTCATGGTGATTGGATCAAGAATTTATTTTATGATCAATTCATATTTTACAATGTTTTTAGTTGAATAAACACTATATAGTTTAATCGAAGTTAACTAGAAAACAAATGTTAATTACTAAGGTTTTAAAGTTATGTTATCATAGAATAAATTAGTTAAACCGTGTTCTCACCAAGTTAAACCAGGTTCAAACAATCCACTACAAATTGCGAAAGCATTATTTCTCTTAAACCCAAGTTTAATATACAGTTTTAAGTCAAACTGTAACTGGGAAAAGCAAAAATTAATGTGACTATAGGAGGTACAACCTCCGCTTAAGATTTCGACCCAGCAGTCATATTTATAGTTACTATCAATGCTGAAAGTACTCACCGAAATTTGACTGATTAGATGTAGAAGTAGTTGTTCTCGTACACCTCGGAGTGGGAGGACTCCGGGGAGGAGAGGGAGAGAGACTGCCGGGAGGAGCAGGGGAGGGAGAGACTGGGCGTCCAGGGAACCACCACCTGCGGACACGAGCGTTCGTGTTAGGCTTTCTAAACGTCATTATCATAACACATACCTAAAAATAACTTGGGGCCAGGATGAGAACTAAAACATGAATTGAATTTTATCATTATAAAGAACATAATGATAAAATATTAAAAAATTTGATTTTTCCTTAAAACATGACTTGCTAAATCAATCATGTAAAGGAATCTGATCTATACTTTTTCCAGATGTGAATCTATTCAGTGTTTACAGTTTAAGTGTTTTCATCTTTTTCAACACCGGCCGGGGTTTATAAATAACTTTGACAAAAGAGGAGTCATTAGCTTAGCATAAATAAATCATCACAAAAAGACAATGTCAGAAAAGAGTACAAAGTAAGAACCCTTTCAAAATTTTGTATCATTTTTACAATTTCAAAAACATATATATATGGCCTTAAATATGTTAAATTTTGGGAGCAACTATAGCTGTTTTAAGTCTGAAAATATTCATAAACGTCTTATATACAAATATATGTGTATGAATAAACAGTGTTGATTGCATTAATAGAACTGGCACAAGAAGTTCCACTTCTTTGAGCTAGTATTGTCCGGTAATGAGGAGAAAAGGATCCCCCTGCCCTTACTGATGTCCTAAAAACATTGACGCTTCCGGCAGAATATTTCCAGCGGATTCAACATGTTGCACAGTTTAGCCGATGTTAGTTGTCTCGTAGCCGCCAGACCGATCCCTTTTCCTCGTTGCCGGACAGTACATTGCTAGTCTGGGACCCACCTTGGCTCTGGTGCTGCGGGACTTGTAGTCTATGTTGCGTCTGATGAGGAAGTGGTACTCGTGGGGGGGCAGCCACCTCTGCTGTACCTCCAGTGGTCTGTCATCCGGGTGTAGCTTGCGCTGTGACTCCTGGCTCTTGCACACCTGGGGGAATGACGAGGTTAGCAAAACGAGAATGACAAAGGGATGTGGCAGTATCAGTGTGATCGATATTGCTCACGTCGTAAAGCATTTTTTAAGTATAGTAAGAAATATTAGTGGGGCTTACAGTCAAATTATGATTAACAGTTAGCCTCTTGGACTTCAGTTCAAGGGGTCAGGGGTTCCAATACCAGGGTGTCCACAAAAATTTGAAGGGTTTGGACCACTTCCCTTTAAAGCGTTTCTGTACTCATAACTAAACGCAACTGGCATTGAAATACAAAAAAAGTTAGAGAGTTGGAGGAAGGTTGTCTCTATGATAAGAGGCATTTGAAACCCCAAAATGTCCGAGAGGGTGTTGTTACAATTCCCAGACTACTTACTATATTCGACCGTAGGGTAGTTAAAAGTAGTTTCACCTAACTTTATTGATTTTTTTTCTCAGTTTATGTAAATGTTTATTGCTTTAGTGTTTACACTAAAGAAATATTTTCAACTGAATCTAAAATGTACTACCAGTACTCAAGGTTAGTAAAGGCCTTAAAACCTTGATATATTTCCTGGAAAATAATCAGACAGTGCATTATTAGGTTAAATAACGATAAAATCTGGTAATTTTGATCATAACAACTATTAAACCGTACGATATATTTTTTAACAAGCCTGGAATTTTGAAAGAGGGGCCCCCAAAAGCATGTGGGCGGTTGGGCTGCTCACCCCGATTCAAAAACCTTAACTTGTCCCTTATCAAACTTATCATAGACATAGCGGTTATCTCAGATAGGAAGTGGAAGTGTTGCATATTCACCTCATACAGGGAGAACTGCTCGACTCGCTCCTTGCTGTTGTAGCAGTTGAGGAGGATCTGGATCAGCTCGTCCACCGTGGTGCGGAACGAGATCAGAAGGGACTTGTACTGCGACTGCAACAAGACAAACATTTTAGTTAACTGGCAATAGCCATTTCAATGTTAAAACACACAAAACATGTCTTTACTGAAAAGCATATTTTTTTGTTACTGTTTGATCTATTAATTTGGAATAAATTTTGTTTGAATGTTTATAAAGTTTTAATTAGTGTTTGCTAGGAGTTTTATTTTTTAATTACTAGGAAAAACTACAAAATATGTATAAAAATATAGACTTTAAATTACTATATTTTTGGAAATGTATTATTTTATTTACAAAATAGCGAGCAAACCACCTGCGTCTTCAAAATACCTTTAATTTGAGACATCTTTCATAATCGTGTGTTGATAAATAAGCGAGATATATGGTTTTAGGTTTTACATTGTTCTTATGAAGGTAAAATCCAACATGGCTGCTCTCCAACTTAATGGTTTCATACATGATATGAAAACTAAACATGGCTGTGCTCTTGCACAGGATTAGAGACATCATTCAAGATGGTTTATCAACTGGAGTTGATTTAAATAATCCGCCAGGTGGCGTGAAGAGCCTATTCAAATTGAAACACATGTTCGTAATCAGAACAAATGATGTCATCATGCAGGGATGCGCAGATGTACTAGTTTGGTCCGCGTAAAGTTTAGTCTGTACATCATGGGTTCCACACAATTTACAAATTGAACCTGCAATCCAATTCTAAAAATGTGCAGGTCTATACATTAAGAAAAAAAACTGTCTCTGGATTGGATAGTAAATCAAAATATTTCTGAATTATATTATTAAAGTATATTAATACATAAAGCACTTCAAAAATTTAAAATTAGCCACAGAAGGACAAACAGCCAATATTCAATTAATAGAAACCTATTATAGTACTGTACTGTATCTTCTGGGTAGTTTACAATGTTGATTACTGTATTTTTACAGGTACTAATTATTTCAGATATTTGTTTAACAAGTTATGAAATAATTTATGTCTTCATTGATTAAAATTAGGAAACTTATACAGTATTTTAAAACCACAAAAATAAACACTGATAAGATGTAAGATAAATACTCAACTTTATCAAAAAACAGGGAAAAATATACTTCTTAATTCCCTAAGAAATTCTTTTGAGATCAGCTACATTTTATTTTATGACCAATTATAGCGATTGAGGTGTCAAAAAGGGATTATACTGTAAATATTTAGAGAATTTTTGTTACCCTCGGACATCAGTGCCCTGCACCACACTGATCCTCCAAGTTCCCATGTTATTGTTATGGAAGAATTATTTTACTGGGTTTGTATCACATGCGTTTTATCCTAATTTATTTTATTCAAATAAACAGCAGTTGAGAAACATTTATAACTGCAGACCGTCACAGTACTGTTTTGCCTGTACTGTTTTGCCTTTTAATTTTTTAATGCGTTCCACTTTATATCTGAGAGATGCGAGATCCCGTGAGGATAACGGGATACCGACTATTTAATTTTTAAAGCAGCATGAAGATTACACTTTTCTAGGGATATGTAAAGTTTTGTAGCTTACCATCGTAGAGCTGAGCAAATTGACCAATCATCTCTAAGTAAAGACGGTTACTGATAATCTGGGTTAATGCTAATCTTAGTGCTGTGAGCAATTTAACCTCACTCTGAACAAGTAGGCTACAGTACCCGGGTATGGTCTTTGTGCCTTCTATTAAAACATCTCTCATAACATCGTTGAACAGCTTTTGTACGGTAATAATTATTAATAATTTGTAATTCAAATAAAACTCACTCCAGGCATCAAAGCGCTGTCGTAAATCTTGACCAGACCGCCTCGCCTGGTCTGAAGAGCAAACCTGGAAAAGTACAACAGAATGAGAATTTCCTCAACAACTTTTGAAAATAAATGTTGATTCATGTTGAAAGTAAGTTTAGTGTTGAACTAAAGTAAGTTTTAAACGAGTTCGCACGCAGCACGCTGACGTGAGGGAAGTGAATTTCCACATAAAAACTTTTAAAACTCAAAATCAGTGTAAAAACATACATGTATTCCAATTTTTATTGAAATCTGAAAAGATAGATTTTTTGGCTGTTCTGATGCTCCTGGTTTCATTTACCTTCAAAGCTGGGAATACAATTTTGCGCATTATAATGTTAGGAGAAGGTCCAGTCAGGCTTGAAAGTAGGCGTGAGGTTGCTGGGGATGATAAAAGTACTCTAACAAAGGAGTAGCAGGCTTTTCTCGTGTAAAAACCCCATAAGACAACGTACTGTGTTTAGTCGAAATACATTTTCTTTAATAACTCGGTAAATATTTATGCTAGAATGACGAGAGAGGGCTTAAAACTTTTGCCTCACTAATTCCCATCTTTTTTCATCCATTAATTTTATATCCGGGGCTTATATGACCCTTTTTGGGCCCAAAAACTCGAAATTTGAAAGATTAATCCCCTAAAAAGGAGTTTGGAGTTTTCCGATTGTTTTGCCCAACGAACTTGTCCAACTGATTACAGAAAGGAACGCCCCTACCAAATTTTAAGTTAATCGGACAAAAAATGCGACCGCTAGAGTGCAAACACATATATATAAAATTTTGAACGAGCCCCCAAAACGTGTTCACGTTAGGAACTTCTATGGTGGTCCCGGGCTTAAGTTTCACCGTGCGAGTCATGCTAACAGTTCACTTTCCAAAGGAAATTCACTAACAAGGATAATGATTTGTAAATTTTACTTTTCTATTTTTTATTGTTATCCATTACTCAGGATATACAAAACAATAATAATGCAATTAACTCATTAAGGCAAATAAAGATGATTATTTAATTTTATCAAATGGAACCATATCAAAGATGGCATCCCTATGTTAGTAAAAATACTACAAAAATAAGTACATACTTCAAAATTATGTTTTCCATTGATTTCAATGCTGATAATCATGAAAAGATACTGAAGTCGTTTCTTCTGTTGTATCAAAGATTGTTTCAATTAAGTTATTTTGCCTCTAAGTTTGTTTCAATAAAGTATTTTAGCTGATTTCTTTAGGTGTCATGTAATATAAAATGTTTTGGTCATAACAAATTCAAAACACCTTTAAGATTGCTGGAATTAAGTGTGTACGATGTAGACGAATTTGTCAAAATTCGACCCATCCACAAACATTAACACTAAACTATAGTAAACCTATGGAAAGTAACTTGCATTTGAAGTAATTAAGTATTTTTAAATTGTAAACATGTTGTTATATTTTAGAATATACAATGCCATATGCATTTTTGTAATGTGCTTTTATGGCAATAAATAGTTTGTAATTTTTTACCTGGAATCCCCTCTCGGTTGGCAAGACTGCAGGGCGGCCGGCCTGGCTTCTTCGTCCAGCACCAACACTGTTCGCACACCTAGGCAAGTATTAATCAATTACTCAAAAGTCCTTCACACAGACAAAAAAACTTAAAACACAATATTTAGGAGTAATATATTTCCTCCACATTTATTTGTTATGCCATTTTCAGTATTTCTTGTTAGATAAATTTTACATTTAAAGGTTTTCCTCATTGGCTTCAACTTAAAATTATTTGTAATGCCAACAACTAAATCTGGAAAAAATCGCCGATCTACTTATTACTTGATGTGTTATTTATTTGCACAACAGTGTAAAAACAAAAACAATAAAAATCAATATTGAGCTGTGCTTAAACAATTTTTATTATTAAGTACTTGGTTCATATAATTAACAACCTTTAAAACAAGACTTTGAGTTGAGTATATCAAAAATAAAAATAAAACAGACACAAACTTTTACAGTTATCTGCCTAAAAAACTAAACAAATTGTGTTCTCTTAATTTTTATACTTAAAAAGCGAAGAGACAATATTTCTAAAGTTCCTTCAAACGAAACCTATTTGGCTCCAATAAGACCACCAATAAAAAATAACACACTCCAGTTACAAAACTTGTCGTATTTCTATTCTACCCGCTTCCCTAATAAAAGGCCAATGTTGACTTTCAAAGCCGTCCCACCTCAACGGATTACTCAAAATGGTTGATTTATTGTTCATGTTAAAGAACAAACAATACCTAGTGATTTCACTGAGCAGAATTTCGAAGCACAAATATAAGACCCACGTAACAAATGTAAATATTGAATAGATAGGATTTTTTTAACAATTATAATGTGATATCGAAATTTAGCTCACTGAAATCCCTAGGTATTTTTATAAGCCATAAATCAACGATATCGGATAATCCGTTGAGGAGGATCAGGCTTTCAACTACTTACAAGTTAAAATTGGCCTTATGGGGGAATCAGGTAGAAATGCCAGTTTCGTGTCTCAAACCTGGAGCCCACATAATACTAAATATAAATTTCCTTCCTCAGTTACCTGCTTTTCTGACGGTGACTTCCATGGTGAGATAGAATAGGTTGGGGTCGCGGTGTCGCATGCGGTACTTGTTGAGGAGCGACTGCACCACCTCCCGGCATGTCGTCTGATAGGTGATGCCCAGCGTCTTGTACTCTATGTCGGGCCGCAGGCAGCGCGCGTACACCTTGATCGTTGTCTGGAAATATATATGTTGGTTAGAGAGGAATAAACATTATGGTGTGTACCAGATTCATATGGGGGCGAAAAACTTGAGACGCCTTCAATTCTGTGCTGCAAAGCACGCAGTACACACGTGACGAGAGATTGACAAAATTTATTTACGGGTGCTCTAGACAAGTTTGAGAGAACACCTAGGTGTCTTATAAAGTTATTGGCAGTGGCGGATCCAGCCAGGGGGCGCCCCCCCCCCTTTGACTCAAAAATGGTTTAATTAATAGGTAGTAAAGTGACGCTATATGTTGCTGTACTCGTTTTTGTTTTAAATATTTGCAATTAAATTATCTGCACCAACACGTCTTACCTACTGGGCGATGCTCTACAAAATGGAGCCTCCCCTATAACGGGTCACTACGAATAGTTTTAATAGTACAATTATCATGGAATGTGTAGGCCAAGATAGTGAGCCCCGGTGATAGGACGGTAAGGAAGCAAGTCGCAAGAGAATGATACGTCCTTTATCTATGTGTGTTAAGTAACTTACTGCATCCAAAATGTTGTAAGATAAACAGTTGCCGATCGATACATAAAATTATGGAGTCACTGAGCTCCTAAAATCCGACAAACACAACTTACTAGCAGTGTTGCCATTGTTGGCATAACTACGCCAAATTGGCGGATTTGTTAGGTCTTGGGGTATTTTTTGGCGGATTACGTTTTTTGGCGGATTCTTGGCGGATTTTACCGAAAGACATGGGGACTTTTCATCTTTTTGGGGTGTTTCATAAATTGGTGATCTATGCTGTGTTTTCAACTATACCTGACTGATTTGGGCTCTGTGGTCACTAAACGTGGCATCTCCTTCATTCGTGGCATCTGTACGAATCAAACACGTACGTTTTGTTCTGAACGAATCAAACAAATATATATTTGCCAGAAATCCTACAAACATATTTTTGTTCAATTACACTATGTCCATTAGTCACTATGTACTAAGTTATTTGTTATCCATTGGAATCCGTTCCGTTCATCACGCCGTCATCGCCGTCGTGGGGTGGCGTTCCACTTATTGCTTGTATGTTTGCTTTGTTTGTTTATGCAATAGTTAGTTCGTTTGCTGTTTTGATGACACTCATTTTCTTGGTCTTATGTGATCGTCGATCGTTTTAAGAATAGGGCGTGCTAAAAAGCTAAACAATAATGTTCATGGAAACAATACAGTAGTTTCAAAATTAGCACAATAATACAAAAGTTTCTGGCATTGTTGGGTGTTATCCAATGAGGTAAATCTATTTAGAGCTCTCGTCTGGGATGAAAAAGTGAAGCCTTCAAGCTGACCACAATTTTCCTCAGGTAACCAATCAAATACTCTTTTCACAAGCTATGTGTTAATCAGCCGACAAACATATAACTAGTGAAGGGAGGATTTGATTGGTTACCATGGGAGCAGAGGGGCAAGATGGTGTGGTCCTCATGTAGGCTTTTTTACCCCAGACGAGAGCTCTATTTGATTATAGTAGCTTCGTCGGTGTTATCTTTCATTAGTTTCACTTCATCACACTCAATTTATACCATTTTATGTTCAGTTGTTTATACAGTAAATAATATAGAGTTAAGGCACACACGCTTGGTTATGAAACGATTCTTGGTGGATTTTCATGTCCAGATGGGTGTAAAATGGGGGACTTTTAGTCCGGCGTTGGAGTAATTTGCTAATATCAGTGTGGCAACACTGCTTACTATTTGTAAGGTAAAGGCAAGGTTCGTAGAGCTTTCAGACAAGGTGTGCTGAGTCGATCTATTTAAGGTTTTCTCCTTTACCGGAAGAGACCTCGTAAATACAGCTGGAAGGACACGTGATCACCAATCCAATCTGCATTGTTGCTGGAAACACGATATTTATGGTACGAGTACCATATTTTCCTAATCAGTGTAATTAGAATTAACATTGTTTATCTGCTTACATTCTATGATCAGCTGTTATTTTATGAAACTAATATTTTTTTTATTTATTTGTATTATTAGATTAATCGATTAAGGGTTTAAATGTTCTTTCTGCATGTCCAGTGACAATTTAAAAATAGCTGTACCATTATTATACCCTTAAGGTTGGCAACACTTTATGGTATGTTGTGGATTTATGAATCAGCTGGACGACCTCGTAAGACATCTTTGCTGCGAACATTGCTCTTATGTAAATAAGCACACCTGGTCTGAAAGCTTTACGAACCTTGAGGTAAAGGCACCACAGCACCGGCCTAGAGACTTGAGCCGAGCATCCCTAAGGTAACGCACCGCAGCACCGGACTATTGCCTTTGGCTGCCCTAGGGGAACACACCGCAGGACCGGCCTAGGGGCTTGGGCCGAGCATCCATCCCTAAGGTAACGTACCACAGCACCAGCCTATTGAACTTGGCTGCCCTAGGAGCACACACCGCAGCACCGGCCTAGGGGCTGGGGCCGAGCATCCCTTAGGTGACGCACCACAGCACCAGCCTATTGCCTTAGGCTACATTCTACCCCGCACCATGTCACCCCTTAGGCTGCCCTAGTGGCACACACCGCAGCACCGGCCCTGCAGTCTTCCTCAATAATATTCTTCTTTTCTGAAACCTTTGCGTTCCACCTTAGCCTTTTTCTGCGCGTCAGTTTAGCCTTGAGTAGTGCGTGTGAGTAAATAATGTGGTATAAAATGTTTGTTTTTCGAGGTAGTAGTTGTATAAAATGTGTATATTTATGTACCTACTGTTTATTGTATCAGTGGAATACATAAATATAACACATTTCATTGTGAAATAAGTGTTACAATGTGATGTTTTATTTGTTAGCATCATGAGTGAATTGAATTTAGCGAGTACTATAAACTACCTCCCGTTGCTGCGGGACGTTATCGTTTATTGAGAAAATCAAAATTTTCAAGTGCGGCCCCCCTCAACAAATTCCTAGATCCGCCCCTGGTTATTGGTACAATGATAAACTAATGGAATTATTCCAAGCTGGCAAAAACTGTTAGGGTCTTCATCACCGGAAGTTACCGGCCACCGTCGAGTCTGGAACTTTGTGCCTCCTTTACTCCTCACCCGATCGTCCCGTTTAGGTGTCAAAATAAAGGTATGGTAGTTCTCAAGAGGATTACAATTTTCTTTTTCTTAATTTGAACATTATACTTTTACAATAAATTGTTTAATTTTAGTTGCATTAATTTCCAGTTTATCATTTATTGTAAACAAATTCTAAATTGTATTTCACTACTAGAGGACAACAAATCCTTTAATTGTATCATGATTTTACATTTTATCATGGTTTCGGAGGCTTGCCATCTTCACCTTCAAGTTTAAATTCGCAAACCGCCAAAACTATGGTCCCCCAGGCGTTCGCATCCCTACACAATTCATCGGATTGTTTTAATTAAACGTCTTTTATTTCGTCACCGGCTAACACAGCCCGTCACTTTCTTTCTCCATTCCATCCGACCATTCTTCAGCCCACCTTCCCTTTTAATCTAATCGCTCCGTGCGGCGTCTCTCACGGCAGATACAGATCACAGATACACAGCCTTTGTGAGATAGCGTAATGGCGAGGCTCGGCATTCCAGGGACTGAACCGTGAAGCAGAGGACAAAGAGTTATAATGGCCCCGGTGCTAATGTCGTATTGATTCACATCGTTTGCGTTACTGTGGCTGTCTACGTCCGACCTTGAAATCTTGGGTTGGACTTCTGGCTTTATCCTGGGCTGAAATATTTAGGGATCACAGTTTTTTCTCACGAAGAAGGAAACTTGAGGCGAAACGGGACTCAAATGGGGGTAGGGGGAGAAGGAATACGCGCTAAGACGCTAAGAAATGTGTTCCAAGTTGAATGTTGTGAAGAAACACATTTTAATTTTTTGTCTCCAAATTATAAAAACGTCCCTATATTTTTCACAACGAAGGTCAACCGATATCAACCCAAAATAACTGATTTAGGGATTTCCTCGCAGCGTGTATCATGTACCATAAATTAATGAAAATATATAATCTGATAAATTATAACTAGCCATTTTAACACGATTTAGATATCGGTAGATCAGATCGATCAATTCAAATCGGTCCGCCGAACAGAATGGCATCAAATTAATTGCATCGTAGATGTCATCTCTTAATTATTCAAATGAATTATATAATTGTATAAAATAATTTCGGAATAAAAAATATAAAAATGTTGGCCAGACAAAGAGAAAAATAATGTCTTAATTTTTTGCAGTCCAAATCAAATCTTTCCAAGCTTGTGTCAAAAGTTTTGCCATTACTTATGTTTGGTCTCCGTTTTAGTGCTATCCTTGAAAAAATTAGCGTTAACAAACTCCAAGATCGTATCTTCCACAGGCGCCGCTAATTAAGAAACTGACTAATTTGTCCGGCCTCACCTTCCCGTCTTGTTCGCCACACTCTTCACCTTGGCTGACAGACGAGCGGCCGCTTCCTCCGGAAACACGGGGAATGGTCTCCAGACAAGTTTGTTATTTTCCTCATTTACTTGTACTCGTTTATGGTCGTTGGTTGAGTTTGAAGTGTCGTTAGTAGATTTGCTATACCACCTATACGGTATCTTTCTTTTTTGATGGGGCTCCAGTCACGGAACTTTTTGCCCCTGCTTCCTGCTTTCCCCGAAGGCTAATGTTGGCCCTCCCCTCTTCAACGGATTATTCGATATCGTTTATATCGCTTTAAAGAGCAAAAAAAAAACTAACAATTTCAGTGAGCAAAATGTCTATGTAACTTAATAATAATCGATCAACCAAATCCCAAAATATTCAATATTCTTAATTTTACTCACTGAAATCGCTAGATATATTGTTGTTATTTCATTTGCAGCATAAATTAATTATTCCAGATAATCCGTTGAGAAGGGACAGGCTTTGAAAGTTATCAATGACCTTATGGGACAATCAGGTATTAGAAGCAGCGGACCGGAGCCCTAGCTCTCTTATGGCGTTTGTTGAGCCTCCAGAACCGATGCAGTACTAAGATTTCATCCATATGCCAAATTATCAATGCGTGTCACCCATTTTTATCTAATCTACGATGGTCCAAGAAAGTCTACACTTTATTTTTTTTCTTTTTAGATTATTTCCCATACATTTTCCTCCTTGCATCATTCTTATTTCCTCCCATGACATCATTTTCCTGAGACAGTATTGTCGGCGAGTCTGAGACCACAGAGAAATGGGCATTTGTCCCTCACTGAGCGGCGCGCATGCGTTATGTGTTAGTTGGTGTTAAACACTATCATCAGCAACAATGGGCTATTGTGATCGCCCTAGTGCTTTGTTTGGCCGCACCGCCGCGCCGTCTTGTCTCTGGTGTACAGTACCCCCTCACACGGTGATTGTATTTTATGATGTATTTCTTGTTTTCAAGGTTACATCGAATTTGTAAAAGTATAAATACTATAGTTTACTCCCTCAAACTAGGCTGGGAAGAGTGAGAGTACATAGCATGTTGTAATGCCCCATCATAATTTGTAGCAAGTTGAAGCGCATCATAATTTGCATACATTTCGAACCTTTTGACTTAGTTGAAAATACTTGGAGTACTGCAACTTTATATAAATCCACATGAGTTTCATAAACACTTGATTCCTATGTAACTTTCATTTTCAGGATATGATTATGACAAACGTTTGTGATCTAAATTACTCCCCTCCACCCATTTATGTTCTAGACACTAAAAGAGTGGATTTAAAAAAATCGAATTTACAGTGATATCACATTAGAAAATGTCATTTCATTTTACGTAATCCCCAGGATTTATTTAATTAATAATTCCTCCCTAAATTAGAGGAAGTCCTTGAGGAACTGCAGTTGCTAAACGATTTGCAGGACACGCCTGCAGCTAGACCCTACGACACGCTGGTCGCAGACGACGCGCGACGCTGGCGGCAAGCGCAGGCGCTCACTGCAACTGCACCGTGATAAGCCTTATCGCCAGGAATGCGCCGCGCCGCGGGACCGTGACCAACGCGTTACACGCTGGACGATACTCCGTGGGAAAATCTGGCGAGAAAAACCACGCGCGCCTCTCGATTTGACTAAACTACTTTCTGGACAAGCGAGGCCGCCATGGCGCGGCTCACCTCGTGAAGGATGACAAATTACTTTAGAAGAAAACAATTCGAAATGGTTTCAACAAAATGAACAATTCTCATCACTATCATACAAATACCTAATCGCCGGCAATAACAGATTTTTCGTCTTCTTCTGTGTTGTAATTTGCGTTTTCTATTGCAAATTTCTTTACAAAACTTTTTGAAGTTTTAGAAAAATTAATTAATTTTAGGTATGTGTCATATTTTAACTATAACAAAGGATTAAATAATCAATAATAAAGTAATTGATGTTGAAGCACGTTTGACAAAGTCCGAGAGGCTTATTTAGAAATTAAATAAACACATTTAATTTCGAAATAAGCCTTTCAATTAATTGGCCAAGATTAAAAGAGCCATAAAACCGGTTCGGCAACACCGGAACCGATTGATGGGCCGTAACAACGGATTTAATTGATCGGCAGATTGATCTGATGTAAATAATTATTTCCGTTGCCAAATCCTGAGCCAAATACCGATGTAAATTCTATACACAGTGAGGTTTAGTGCTTCCCCCACTTATATATTGCGTTTCTGGAGAGGTTTCCTACAGTATATCTAGAACCAAGGGACCATACACATATTACGTAACGCATTTTTTCGTAATTTCAGACCCCCCCCTCCACCATGTAACGCACCAAAACACGTGACCATACCACCATACCCCCCACCCCAATGTGTTACGTTACGTAACTCAACCGTAGAAGGCTTTAAAACAGCTTAAACCTTTTAAACACCGATTAATTAGCAATTTGTAATATGTATTTCAATGAATCATTAAACTTCAATGACTTTCTTATAACAACATTGTTTAATACTTATTTCAAAGGAAACTGTATACAAACAAACAAGACTGTTACGAATAATATGAACAACAATATAAACTATGTCAGATAAAACGTAACAAATTGAAATATTATATAACTAATACAAATACAAAACAACTAAAAACTGAAAATGTCGTGGGCGGCATTGTGAAATACTGTATCAAGTCATGATTTTACACTCTAAAACAACACAAAACATAGGTGTAAAGAAATACAGAACTTACTCAAAACACGTTATGTATTTATTTTTAGTTTAACTGTTATTAAAATGGTATGACGGAAGTATTTTTTATATAACTAACTGTCACTTTGATTTAGATATAAACTTGATTATTGTTTTAATTTTGAAATATTTAAAACAGTATTAATAGAAACGGGAGTGTGTCAGCTCTAAGGGTTAATTTGTGTGAGTTACGTAACGTTGATCCTAACCCCCCTCCACCACATAACGCAGCATAAAGCTATGTCATACCCCCTTTACCCCCTTAAGTACGTTACGTAATATATGTCAGATTCTGAACCCAAACAAATATACTCAGCCAAATCGTCACCACAGAAACTGTCCCGACAGCGACGGAAGCCCTGATAAACATTCTCCTATCTTCTAGTGACACTTTGTATACAATAATCTACTCACGGCCGCGCTCGTGCTCTCTCGATATCTACAGCTGTTTATTCATCCAGTCGGGGCTTCAGTAGTGGAAAACATCGCTTAAAACAAAACAAACAATAACGCCTGTTTCCTGCAGCGCGGCGCCGGAAGAAGAAACCCGAGTGTTTTCAATGGTCCCGCTCCCTCTGTCCGCTACCCCCGGCACGTGGTACACATCTGCTTCCGTCCGGAACCCTTCCTCAGCGTCGCGACGTGCCGCGGAACGCCTCGGGCCCTTTAAATGGCCTTGTGCGGGTTTAATTGGCGGAAGTTAAAGGGATGACACCCTAGTTGGGATGCTATCCAAGGTGATTTATGATTAGCTAGCAGAGGGAAAGGGGCATTTGAGGGGGGAGAATAATTAACAATATTTGAATTAAATGAAATATAAATAGCAATAGCATTTTGTTGGTTGGTATTTCAGTGATGCAGATGAAGAAAGAACACACACAGATCGGAAATGCCCACCGTGTTTTTCACGACGAAAACGATTTTACATCAGACTGGTATACTATTGTGTATCACATTTCAGAATTTCAAAAATAAGTAATTTTATTGGTCTTGGAAGGGAAAACAAGCTTGTTTATAGGCTGTGGCGAATTTAGTAAACCTTGAAAACATAATCGGGGGCCTACTCTATCTCGTTTATCATCATTGTAAGGATGGAAATGAAAGGTCGCGTGTTGAAAATTGCTCCTTTAATGAATCTAAGCAGTGCCCTACTTTTTTCTATTTGCTAGTTTCCACTCATGGTGGTCGCAGAAGCACGAGCCGCATCATCGGAAGGTGTGGCGAGACTTCTCCGAACCTTGCAACTGAGTCACTGACCTATTGGAGCAAAACTAGGAACAGCGACCAGAACACGACCTTGATAGACACCGGTACCGTACGGTTAGTCAGACAGTGAGACCTTCTAGTGCAACGACCTTCCGGAAATATCCGTCCAAAAGTGGTCGGATCTGGTTCTGTGTAACTATAAATATTCATTGATAATTGTTGTGAATGGCGCAGCTGTGATTGAAGTATTCTCGGATATCGGTCAAATCGGAAATTACCACGCGTTTAGATATGATGATGCAATTTTAGTTTGCTTAATATAGGTTGTACGTACACACACAATGCTGTCATAAAGCGTAATCAAGGTTATGTAGTTGTCATTTCCGGTCTAGAAATGTTCCATTTTTAGTTAAGTTAAATTGTTGTTCCATATTCGCCTTTTGAAATGTTGTTCCTGTTCTATATTCACCTTTTGAAATGTGGTTCCAACAGTTTCATCCATCGATTCTAGGGAAATATATAATAACCATGACAATAGAAACTGTACAAAAGCTGCATAAGAGGCAGCCACGCCATCTTGCTCGCATTCCGTGTGCAATACGCGGTCAGCGAGTTATGTTACGCTTGCGTAGACGTCGCGAGGCGGAGGAAGGTGCGTGGCTCTCCAGCACAAGCATCGACGCACTGTCAACGGGTTATGTTACGCTTGCGTAGACGTAGCGAGACGGAGGAAGGTGCGTAGCTATCCAGCACAAGCATCGACGCACTGTCAACGGATTATGTTACGCTTACGTAGACGTAGCGAGACGGAGGAAGGTGCGTGGCTATCCAGCACAAGCATCGACGCACTGTCAACGGGTTATGTTACGCTTGCGTAGACGTAGCGAGACGGAGGAAGGTGCGTAGCTATCCAGCACAAGCATCGACGCACTGTCAACGGATTATGTTACGCTTACGTAGACGTAGCGAGACGGAGGAAGGTGCGTGGCTATCCAGCACAAGCATCGACGCACTGTCAACGGATTATGTTACGCTTACGTAGACGTAGCGAGACGGAGGAAGGTGCGTAGCTATCCAGCACAAGCATCGACGCACTGTCAACGGATTATGTTACGCTTACGTAGACGTAGCGAGACGGAGGAAGGTGCGTGGCTATCCAGCACAAGCATCGACGCACTGTCAACGGGTTATGTTACGCTTGCGTAGACGTAGCGAGACGGAGGAAGGTGCGTAGCTATCCAGCACAAGCATCGACGCACTGTCAACGGATTAGGTTTGTACTCGTGGACCGTTGTAGATACCGTTGTAGGTAAAATAATCTGACCAAGTGTAGCTTTATTTTGATGAAATTATACTGGTTTCATACAAATTGTAGTGTTTACGGTTTTCCAGGCTGCGTGACAAATTTAATTGTGATTTATTCTACTGTATTTCTTGTTACTATGTCTTCCAGAAACACATATAAAACTTGCTTTACACCCCAGTTTTAGAATATTCTACACGCAACAAACATAACCTTCATAGGTTTCTAGTAATTTGTCATCAATTACAGTGGAATGAATTGCTACTCTTTGGTTACGATGTTTAAGCGATTCAACTTGAAATCTATATATGTAAAGCCAAACCGTCCCAGTAACCTTTTGGTAAAACCGCAAGGCTTCACCCTTAAACCATATACTTAAATGAAAGGTCTAAGTTAAATATCGGAGACAAATATTATTTGTTTGATACAACCTCTCCCAAGTTCGTAAATTAAATCAAAAGGTCGTGTTAAAACACATTTTTTGAATATTAAAATGTATCCGCTGTGTGATTCGATTTGCCCATAAAACTAAAATCAGGCGAACAAGCAAAGCTGCTGGGAGAAGCTAGAGTAACTTAAAATACATTATTTTAGAAACTGATATTAAGGTTACGATTACGTTCACCATTGCAAATTGTTTACAAAGCAATAATAACAAAAACAATTGTATTAAAAAAAAACAGCACACGACACAGTTTTACTTTCATATCAAACATAATATAAGTTCTAAAACTGATAGTAAAAACTGGAGTGGTTATTTAGGGAATAATAGTAAACATCGTAATAATGTTTTTATAAACTACGATTCCAAATAGAATGAATGCGCATGATCCATGTTTCAAAAATACCTCTTTCTACAATAGATCGTAGCGTCTAGTCATGTAACAGCACCGGAAGCGTTCTATAAATTAAAGGATTTATTTATAAAACTTGTCTGAGGCGGAAATGTTTGTCTGACCTGTGATTCTTGGAGTCAAAACAAACGCCCAATGAGCGCAGTGTTTCTCTAAAAAATGCATCTGTCAAAAGCAAAAGCGTTGAAGCGCTAATGGACTGCCGCAAGGTAAACTCCTGGGACCTCCACTCTTTTTCTTTACCAATATCTTTGAATTGTAAATAAACACTACTAATGGATCTTTAACCTTTCTAATTTTAAACCTATAACCTTTTTGTGAGGGGTGATTAAATTTTCCCCGAATAATGTGAGAATTTCTAATGAGCCATAATATATTACATATGTGTATTTTATCTTAAAATTAGAGACATTTACAATTTTTTCAATCTGATATGACCTTAAATTGCCTTAAAACTAAACTAGAGGTGAAAAAGGCGGCCTTTCTTGAAATATGAGTGAGGCAAATGGGGTGGAAACCCTTATTCTACCCTCGGTCAAACGAATTTGGTTCCGCATCCCCGGTTGAACAGCGTTAAGAAATTCAAACTGATATTAAATTACAAGTAACATTATACGTATTCTAAAGAGTCAGGTCTAGATTTTATTAAAATCTTTGTATTTTTAATTTTTTTTACGAGGCCCAACCTAATTCAACTCCAGATCGCCTACATTTTTACAACCCACAGTTAGACAATTAAAAGTTTCCCTTGTGCCTCTGTCTTGCCCCCCTTGTCTTCAAAACAAATTTGAAGATTATTTCACTAATTTCTACACACGATTCGCTAATTCCCGACTGCTGTTCCCAAGGGGAAAGTGGGACGGCAATGGGGATGGGAGTGTGGAAACACATTGTCTCACTGTGAACCGGCCTCAGCTCTCAGCCGGGCCGCTTGTGAACTGTGCTGAGCTATTGTTGCGAGAAAACTAGAGAAAAGTCTCGCTGCGTTATCACTGGGCAATAATCACAATTTTGTTTCTGCGTCTCAGTTATTATGTTGGGACGTAAAATGGTTTTGTACAACTTTCAAAGCCTTCATCAACGGGGACCATCTTATAGTTGGTCCCAGCAATGTAGGCAGTTTTGATATTGGGGACAAAAATTTCAGGTTTAGTATAGTCCTATAGCGAGTTACGCTATTATTAGGGTTAAAAATAAATGCGTAGGGCCTACTCGGATGTACAACATATTTTATAGTTTTCAGGTCTGATTGATTTCAGGATAAATATTAAATTCTAAAATGTAACTCATTAGAGAACTACTATAACTTCAATTTTACATCGTAACATTTATTGAACGATCTGGTAAGAAGAAATTCCTTCTAAGTTTCCCCTATATTTGTAAAAGGCCTCTGTGATAACGTTCAAAAATGAAGAAAATCCCTCTTTCGGGGAATGGAGTAAATTTCTCCCATGAAACGCATTACAAGAACAACTTTAGTTAACTCTCGCTGTCGTTAAATTGGTTTCATTTTCGTCACCTAATTCTCTCGTGGGGTGGGCGATAATCACAGGCGACAAGGGAGACAAAGCTCGGGCACTTCCTACCCTGGGCGGGGGCGGATGTGGGGCTTTGTTGTGGGGGCACCCGCGCACGTGGGGCGCATGTGGGGCGCGACGTAATGAGCTCCAAATGTCCTGATATGCGCCACAGGATCCTGGAGAGATCCTTGACACAAGTGTTGGGAGAACTCTAGGAGAGGAATTATTCAAAAACTGATTAATAATAACTCAAACTGTAGTTGGAGAAAGCATCCATAAATATTACTACATGAGATAACAACCTCCGCTTAAGAGGTTAATTCACGTAACTTATGGTGTTTCTACATGCTTCCGTTATAAGGGCAATGTTAACTTTCAAAGCAGGTCCCTCCTCAACGATTATCCAATATTGTTGATTTATGACTTATTAGAGCAAAGAAATCTAGTGATTTCAGTGAGCAAAGTTTCGATATCACAAATAATAATCGATCAATAACATTCCAAAAGTTTCAATACATGATTCTTTATGTATGAACTATTTGGGATATATAAATTCCACTAACTGGAATCGCTAGGCACTATTTTGTTCTTTTAAATTACACATAAATTAAAATGCGTTGAGGAGAGACGTGCTTGAAAGATAACATTGGCCTTATGGGAGGAGCAGATGTAGAAGACGAATACTGGTAAAAAATAAATCCAGGAACAGTTCTAATTAGTTTTATACCATTATCTATTGCGAACAAACGTATGAAGCAAACCTAAAATGCAAAATACGTCTCTAAAAAGTGCACTTCATTGAAAGTCTTAAGTAAATTAATTGTCACTTAACCTCTGAAAAAATATATAATACGGCATGATAAATAAACTTTCACGCCTTTCAAATAACAAATAGTTTCCTTGTCAGATGCGAAAGAGCGTCGGAATGTCAACAGATGTAAGAGTCCACTGTTATCAGTGTTATCAGATGTGGATGTGACTAACGCGACGCGACGGTTTTGATAAGAACAGAGGTCTTTGATAAATGACCGCCACCCACCGCTCTCCACGCACATTCTGCCTCAGATGACGGATAAGTCGAATTGACGGTTTCGTCATAACTTCAGAATGGCTCACTGTGCGCAGTTCGCAGTTCGGCGAATAGATTAAACGCGGGTTTAATTTGATTTACTGCTTACTACGTCAGCTAAATTTGTTTTGATGGGCCATAAACTATTGTTGGCCAATTTGCTATTTGATTTACTCTTAGTCTATCGCATTGCGCGTTCTTGCAAAATCGGATAAATTAGAGGCATTGATAAGGAAGGCGCCGTGAAATGAGGAGATATTTGAATCTGAAATGAAACGTCAATCGTCAGTAACCAATGGAAAAATGTTTATCATTCTTGACATGAACGATAGATATTTGAATTTACAGTTGAAAATCGAACATATTAATAATAACCATTCATTGACAAAATGTTTCAAGCGTGTTTAAAATGATTTAGGAGTAATTTGTTACAAAGAGCATTGGAATATTCAAAAAATTGTTTCAATATATTAACGACGTGGTAAGTCTTGGTTTTCTTGGGGATGAGGGCTGTCCTTTCATTAATTCCGGCATTTGGTTAAATTATACCAGAAACCCAGGATCAGGATCCGTACAAATAATCTAATAATAGCGGGTCTAGAATTAAAATCCGAGACCTCTTGAATGTGAGGTACAAGTTCAGAAATTACTCTCTCTCATTCGGTTGCATTTTTCTATTTATAATGTTTTATACATTGTTTAGATAACATCTTCATACGGACATTATTTACCTCAGAAACAAACACGCTGAAAATATTACAGGGGAAAGTTTTAACGATGATAAAAGCTAACCCAAACATGTAACAAACAAGGGTGATTGCCTCCAAACTGATTTAGATCCCAGTTTATTTCTATCCAAATTAATTAGGCCTCGCTTCATAACCGCTGCCATAAATCCGCCAAGGGCAAGAATCCGGAACAGAATTCCCCCACAGGTGTGATGATTCTGTAAATAACGCGTTAAAAATAAGAACCGGGAACTCTTCGCGTCAGTTGCGGACTCGCTAATTCCAACAGACCAGATGGACGGATAGCTTTAGAAGCCCGTTTAGATTGACTGACCCAAATTTGTGGAGAAATTCCAAACTGGCTTAAAGAAAACACGATGTTCAATTAGTGCGCAGTTAGGACTTCCACACCTCAATCAACGCCATCGGTGGGAATAGAGAACAATGAGTCCCAGTTTGGAGGAATGTTTCTCAAGGTCGAGTTGGAGTTGGAGTTGGAGATGGCAGGAAGTAATTAGGCTAGGTTGTGGTAGTATCCAACAGGTGCAGTGACGACACCTGTGCCGCCGTGGGAACTGATATCAACCCATCCTCCAGGACCAGCTGGTGGATCAGAACTGGAGCGATGGCTCAATCCCGATTGGTCAATTTCCTCTGGGTTTTTGCACTTGCCAAACTCTTGCATGTGGTTATGGCTTCGATCAGACAAATTTGTTGGAGTATGCAAGTATGAACATCAGTTGACTTTAAAAAAATATTCAAACATGTCTGTCTTTACCTCAGCAGAAAGAAGAAAATGTCACTTATATCCCTGATGGAAACGTCTCGGGACGAAGAACAGTACGAAGCAATTACTCGTGTTAATTACAAATGCTAATTTTTTTAAGTTGCAGTTAATTTCTTTAACATACCGTCCGTGATCGTCCTGAAGCTAGACATTTTTCCGCCTAAAGAAACCTTGGCATTTAACAAGGTATCTATGTCAAACTGATGATAAGTAGCAAATGATAGTTTGATTGACCGACAAAAACAACCGGCAAGCAAGCGACCTCACATAACGCTATTTAAGATAGGAGACTCCTTTCACTTGATTGCTTCGCAGATGGCTACAGATTATATGCAAATTAGCTAGCTATATTATATAAGACAGATCCTTCACACTCTTTTTTGACAAATTAAAATTTGCGAAATATTTTTAAAACTTAAAATAAGATGACTGTTTTGCACATTAATTTTAACCTTTTAAAGATTACCGGAATTGCCTTTGTGCATTGAAACGCCTGTTTTGAATTTGTTGAATTTGTCGCTTTCAGTTGGTGTCACAAGTAAGTTGACAAATAAGAAGTTAGAATCACCCATTACAATATTACATTCATCGTTTTGAATCGCTCTGTATTTTCCACACTGAGCGGTGAAGGTTATATTCAAAATTATGCTCAATTATTGTGGTTTTGGTGGACTATTAAGGGAGACTAGCTGTCCTGTTGCTCGAATCCGAGCAAGTTTGTACCCAACGAAAGGTTTCATCAGTTGTAAACAAACATATCAAAACATCTGAAATTAAAACGGATGATAACAACGTACTTTCAATCAACACGTAATTTAGACTTCTGTCGTCAGATAGCGCCACTGTTTCGTTCACACCGCCTGGCGCAGGTATTTCGTTCGCGTCTACCAGTTAAAGTTCGTCGGCCTCCTCCTCTTGGCCGTCCTGGTCGACGTCTTATAGTCTCCATTATATCGAACGTTTTTTTTGGTTATGTTTTGATTTTTTGCAAATAAAAACTGGTGTTTTGTTGCCAGCTGTACGTTCAATAACCATTTTTCAGGGTCAGATTTTATTTGTTTAACCACTTCCTTAAATAAACAGCTGATTTCTCGATCGTTGGTTTGTAACTGCATATTATGTCTATGGGGGAAATCGCGACTTTGACCCCATATTTTCCCATGTCCACGGTGACTTTTATAAATTTTTTTAATTGATGGCAAAACTACATGCTAAGACCTTTCTAACGACACCTTGGACATGGTGATCGGTAGCACCACCGCTCCAAAACAATTATGACAAAAATATGCCTAGCGTATTAAAAATATAGATTATGACAAAAATATGCCTAGCGTATTAAAAATATAGATAAGGCCTACCAACAAAACCACCCTTGAAAAATAAAATATAAAGACAAATTATTATACCTCTTGAGTAGTATTTTAAACATCAAAAAAATATTGGTTGTAACTCAAGTAAGACATGTATTTACATCAATAAAATTGATAACTTGGTCATGATTTGAACGAATCATAATTATTGTGATTCGTTCGTTGTAAGTACTAGTTAGCATTATTCTCCACTGAATCAGAGATTATACAGGATATATATTCATCTAAATATCATAACTTATTCCCACAGATATTCATGAAACGGAGTCTAATGAAGTTGTCAGACTACCAAAGAATGAATGAGAAAATTAATATGTTTACAGAATAAACAAAAGACATTTGATCTTATTCCCAGATATTCTTGAAGCACAGCCTAATGAAACTGTCACAAATAATAATGAAACAAGCTGCATTAACAATTTCAAGGGTCGAATATTCTGTTGAGACCGGATCGACGAGCATGAAGTTTTCAGTCTTCTGGTAATTCCCCCGCTCCGGTCCAGTTCTGTGGGACTTCCGGTGTAGCTCGACTTCCGCCGAGAACTCGAC
The DNA here is from genome assembly GCA_963675035.1 of Allygus modestus. Lineage (NCBI taxonomy): Eukaryota > Metazoa > Arthropoda > Insecta > Hemiptera > Cicadellidae > Allygus > Allygus modestus. Next base: position 29,393,747 of record OY776112.1, on the reverse strand, counting down.
CTTCCCCGTGACGCGGTATAGCGGCCCGAAGGTCAGGTTTGTTGAGGGATGGAAGAAAGAAAGATAGTGACAGCGAACGGAGTGGAGGTTCAAAGTTCTTCCGTAAACCGTAAACCCATGGCTATAACGTTGCATTAGGACGGATACGGAAAAAGTTTCCGAACCTGCTTCTGATTAACACAAAAATAATAATTTGTCCGGAATAACTAAAAACAGATGAGTAAATTCTCCTTTATGAATCATATCGAAGTTTGACTTGAACTCCTAGATTCATGAGGATAAAGCCTGGCAATTATAGGTTTCTCTTAGGATTAAAGTAAAGTTGTATTAGTATGCATTGTTTTTCAAAAATAAATGTGTTACATTTTGTAACACATAACTCATTAGGTCCTCCAGGGGTTTGTTTGATATCACAGTACAACGAAGAAAGAAGAAATTGGCATTGGAGGTCTTCACCGATACAACATTTGTTTGGAATGACACGCAAGAAGGTGTGGTAATTGTTTACATTATCAGAATTTTAAAATGTATCAACCCAACCTTTACCAACGTGTAAAATCTTTTGTCATTTTATCGTGCAATATCATAAACAAACCCAGTACCCGCATTCCCCCAAATAAGGGTTGAATCCCCCAATAAAATCTAAATAACTTATGTAAACCAATCAGCAATGTACATACCAACTCCTAGACACAATCCGCCATAACCAGTCCTCGAGCGGCACCAACCTCTGCAACGGCTACCCGTGATTAAACATAACCAGAGGACCAGTCCACCATTTAGCATACCCATTACCCCTGGACGGAAGCGACGAAAGTCGCCGCGGGTCTTCCTGCGCCTAATGGAGTGGATGACCGGGGCGAAGCCCTTGCGGAAGTGCCCCAGGTGGACGTTTGGAGGTGCGATCCTCCACATTCCTGGTCGCCCGACCGTGGCTAAACGTTGCTTTGGTCAAGGCCGCTACAACAATGCCGGCGTGCCTGTGTCGGTGCATCCTCACCTCCATACAAACATTGACCCAATGGCGAGAGTTTGGGGTCACTTTCGTCTTCTCTGTGGGAAAGGGATTGTTGGGGTGAGGTAACTGTTATTGGATTTCAGTTTGAGAAGGGTATTCATTTTAATTAAACTAATTGGTATGTGTGGTAAACAACGTATAGTGTTAGAGATGAAAAAGTTGGAATTTGAGATTTATAAAAGAAACTGCGGTGAGTGATATAGCATTTTACGCGGATATGTAAAATGCAGGATAATTAATCAGCAAACGATAGAAGAACATTACTTAAGATGTTGTGACGATAGACAATCTTGTAGTTTAGACTAAAACTATAAACAACATATATACTATACCAAAATTAAAACAAACTTAATAAGCCCATGGGAGAGGAGAGCATTGCAATGAAGCTCTACTTCAATCAATCACAATAGTTCTGAGTTGCCGAAAATGTCGATCGAATGTTCGCATCTAAACATCATCTAGCGGTATTATCCTTTAATGAACGTGTTATCCATTAACCCTTTCTACCATGAATCGATTTAATTAACCAATTATGCAGATTAAATCTGCTACACGGCCACCGCGGAGCCGCAGAGGAAGCGATAAACTCGCGTGATCCTCGTCGCCTCGCACGAGCGATGCGGACGGACGACGCCGACGGACGTCGTAGCCCAGCGGAAATTGACTTTCATTCCAACTGGAGCACACTTCTACACCGCTCCCGCCGGTTACTTTCCCGCTAATTGTACATCTACTGCTCCAATCAGCCGATTATTAAAATCTCCACTCGCCAAAAAACCCGAAGAGGGTCGGAAATGAATCGTTTTCCAGAGTTTGCGTTCCCTCCCCGGGCGACGGTGGCGCTGTCGCTTTCTGCGGTTTCTATTTCGATGGACTCATCAGATTGGAAAGTATCGTTATATGTAGGATGCCAAAGAAAGAGTCATATTTGGAAATCAGCCTTCAAAAATTTTAAAATTTACGTATGTGTTTTCCCAGTGCCAGTAAAGCGGAGAGTTAAAAATGCGCCTGGTAAGCAACTTTATCGTGAGATCATACAAGTTGTGTGCTTACGATATACAATATTTTGGAAATGACATAAAAGATCACTGATGTGCTTTCGCAGATCACGTCTTTCACGGGTTTGAATCGTATCTCAAGGTTTTAACGTGCTAAACGAAATAATATAATATATTTTAAGTTTCAGAAATACGTCGTAAAACTTATTTTCCTTTACAGTTACGGAAAATGTGCTCACTGAATCCTTAAAAATCACAAGGCATTGTTGGTAAACCTTTTTATCGGGGTAAATTCGATATCCAAATTCGATGTTTCAAAGCGTAACGCCAGAATCATCAGCGGACAAAACAGACCAAACAACGTTATGGTCCTCCGGCCCGGATAATGGTGTACCACCGACGCGTGGAGGCCTTCAGCTGTGACGTCATCGGCACAGGAAGGACAAAGACCTCTGGAGACATCTCCATCGTATCAGTTTTGTGGTCTTTGATGTATGCACAACACGTCCTGTGCCTGTGCCGTGCCGCCCACGCTTCTTTTGCACCTGAGTCTACGGTTGTAAGCGTTGCATAACGCTGGAAATACAGACAGAAATGTAAAAGAAAATCACAAAGTCAAAGTATCGTTCTATTATTTTAAAGTTTTAGACTAACGAAGATGGCCAATCGTGTAAAAAAAAAATCATTCATAGATAACGTGACTTAAGTAATTTCCTATCCTTTACCAATCCCCGCCCTCCTTTTCAATCCCCCAATCCTCCTCCACTTCTTTGCCCTGTGGCAATTTGAATCCCCTGGGAATGGAGGAACTGTATATACAGTTTAGTAGTAGCCTATAGTAGCAGGACTGTAACTTGCACTACAGCCTTTAAGCGAAAGTTTTTCTTAGTTGTGTATATTAAAATATACTACTGTACAATTTAATCATGGTTTAGTAGAATAAATAACAAAAAAGCCGCACTAAATGTTGTTCCCTCGAAAAGCCTTCCTACATTTCGAGTTTCACACGCTTTATCACAGGTCTACCAACATCAACAGGCAAATAGTGATTTCTTCGGCCGAGATTTCGTCAGAACCGGTGCTAAGAAACACAAACCCCGTGATTGTGGGGCGATACCGCCTGATTTACACGCTCAAAGGTCCGACGGCGGTTCTCAGGGCGAATAAACACACCGGCTTATATTAAGGGGCCAAAAAACTTAACACGCGGCCTATCTCTCTCTCCGAAATCTCGGACAAGCTCGTCAACTGAGGAACTGAGGACGCTTTTATTGCTGTTGGCGCGGCATAGCTTACACCTTACACCCCGAGGGTAGATTACATAATGGGGTAATATGCAATGGTGAAGAGGAAACAAAGCTATAATCTTTGAAATTGTGTACTGTATTTATATTTTAGCCGAGTATTAATAGCAATTTGTTTACGCACTTCAGAAAATATTTTGAAGAATGAAACTTTATCGAGTTTCGTGTTTTAACTTATGGTTTCAATCCCATGTAAAAAATGCTTGCCATTCATAAATAGCAGACAAAATACGTAAACCATAAGAAAGGTTGCACAATTGCTTATACATAAAAAACTTACATGTTAAAATAAGTTGTTTTTTAATTTGCGATTTAAATTTGTCACTTAAAATATTATTAGTAACGTGGTAAGTCTAGTTTGAAAAACAAATAATTATTTGAAAAAAATCACTACTTAACCTATGACACTGTGTTTAAACCACGTTTAGAAATGTATAAATAACACCAATCTGACAGCAGGCGCCAAGTAAACCGCCTGTGTGAAAAACAGATCTACTTATAATTAGGCAAGAATACGTTATCACAGATGATAAGACAGTTTCCTTCCGGTGGGTTATCATTGTCCGAGAGGGCTTGACCTCTTTAGCGGGTCCAGTCAAAAATACAACTCTGAATTTGAAGGTGATTTCTAACTGGTTTATTTCTCAATTTGACGACAGAACTTTATTTTTTTAGCTCTGTCTTAAAAACAATCACTAGTAAAGTAGGATAGTATGCGATCTTGACAGGTCATTAAGGACTACTGTATGACGTAATTTAAAACCGTTTGGCACACAAGTTATGTAGGCCTATTCAAAACAATAGAACGTTAAACGACAAAATATTTACGCCCTCTTTTAGAATTTTACTAAAATGTTTCCAAAGACATTAAAGAAAACATAAATTGACTAACGCACTAAATTATCTTGTGGGGATTTAACACTGGAAAATGCTGTTTTTATAGCTTTTGGCGTGGTTCTATCTCTACCATGCCTACTTTACCCCTGACTAAAACTCCTTCTATCCTTGCAACACACACCATTACATCATATTATTGCAGATAAATAAAACCATGTGTACCAAAACAGCCAAAAACATTCAATGTTGTCCAATGGAAATGTGTGTAACGCAAGTTTTCATGTGTTTGTTGCAACATCATATTTAGTTTTCAAGACTAAACTTTTCAAATTCGCTCCCCTCACGTCAGCGTGCTGTGTTCATTAGGCACTTATTTCAGCCTTCTATTCTTCGCCAACTGTTTCCACCGATGACCATCCCAATTAACTCCACAGCTAACGTCCAGGGAGGCTCATCAGACGAGAACGAAATGATTCCTATCACGCGACGCTGTTAAACACGTCCGAATCAATTTTCCGCTGGGTAGTCCCGATGGTGAATCATCAGTCCTTCCACCGTGAAACCCTCTTGCGCACGAAACGGACAAACAAGTCTCAGCGCGGTGAGATGGTGGACCCGGTGACCTTGAGTGATAAGATAAGTCAACACCTCGTGATAAGAGATGTAGCGATGACCTTGAGGGAGAATTATGTGACAGCGAGGTCGAGGAGGTAGTTGAGTGAGGCCGAGGGCTTTGCTTCCACGTATTGTCTTTTTGGTGTCAAGTGTGGGAGGATCGGTGTTGCAGAAAGCGGTGGAACGGGAAAAATAAATTTGTTACGCACTCGGTTACAGCCAAGGATTAGGATGAGGAAGTAGCCGGTGGCTTGTGGCTTGTTCTTTGCACGGAAACTCAGGGGAAACTTGAACTGGCTGAATAAGAACAAAAAGTTGATTATATACTGGAGGCGAACAAAAAGTTGATTATATGCTGAAGAACTAAGTCAATTATTGAAATTGTCCCCATTAGATTAACACCAGAATCGTCCATGTGCATCTTGCGTATTGAAACGCCTATTTTAAGTTAGTTGAACTCGGTACTGTAGAACGGTGAACCAGTACAAACATTATTATTTTGGTGGTTTTAAATTGTTTGTTTATTATTCGCATTTAGCGTTGAGAGTGATCTTTTAAGTGATGATGGCTCAATTATTGGTGTTGGTGAACTATTTAGGGAGATAAGGCCTATAGACAAAAACACCCTTGATAAATATAGTAAAAAATATTGGAAAAGTATTATTGGCTATGGTTGGGACGGGAGAGCCGAAATAAGGTACGGTTCGATCATCCTAAAACCGTATCATAGCGTCAAATTACAATGGTGGAAATATCAAATTCCGTGAAACCGAGTTCTCTTAGTCCTGTCCTTTCCACTTTAATTAATGCAAAACATGGTGTTCGTGATTTTTTCGTTTAATTTCATTCATTAAATTTATTAAGAGAAAATCGATGTCGCCAACTAGCAATCTTTTATTAATAGCATAATAATCGTACATACATTAGATGACCTTTAGCAACAAGTAGACACCATTATAAATTACTGCTTAATCTTGTCTAAAGCACCTTACCCTTAACCTTCCTAGACAGCTACAGGCTATATTGATACGTAAGAAACGTATTTTCCTGTCTGTATTTACGCTATATTGAGCAGGACAAACCAGGTCACCTCTATTAACGGGTTCATTTCAGACGTTATCCAAACAACATCTCCCTGTGACGTTAGTCTTTGTCGTGACGTCACTCGCCCCTAAGAGGGTCGTTAGTTCAAGAGGCACACTCGTTATTCTCCCCTTCTGGCTTTTATGACGCAAATAGGGGAGGAAAACGCCCCTACAGACTTGACAATAAACGTTCACCAATTGTGTTACACCTTCCCTTGACAAATATTACATTGATAACAATGAAAATGTAAAACTTAAGGGAAAGTAAATTTATTTATGGAGATTTTGTTTCGACAAGTTTTTCTTTATCTTGTAAAAATAACAGAATCATGGACTTTGTTAATTTGTCAACATCAGTTTTTATCACATCACTTTATGTAAAAGCCAATGCTGGATTGCTTATCACTAATTCAACCCACTTCCCGATACGCTGGGCAAATGAAACTTGGTACACTGATTCTTTAGGTCGAAAATTTGAAAATTAAAGGGTTTTTACTGCTATTTTACCGTGGGACTCCGCCCCTTGGGCCTTTAAACGTTTCAATTTTATTCTTACGATAATTAATTTTATTTGACCACCTAAAAATAGCTATTCGTTATTTGAAATAATAGTTCAAAAGGTCGAATAATATATTACAGCACACAACTGTTGTACTCCCCGGATGAAACCGGGTACTATAGCGGCTAGTTAATCATGTAAATGTAAATTATTATTAAAATACGATTAACAAAAATAAAACACTGTTTAAAAAACCTTTAAAGCCGTACATTAAAGTGTGGAAAACACTCCTTCAAAGCCCCTATTGTATTATCAGGGCGTATGTTGAGTATGCAAATAACAACCGTATGATAAGGAGGGCAGCGGGTTGCGGTATTGTTGTTATCAGTGGAAAATAGGTCACTTTCTTCTGTTGTACATGCGAAACGGGACATGCTACATTAACATTAGATGAGGTGGGTTAGGTTAGGGATTCTGTACAGGTTGTGGAAACAATGTAGACATAAATTCCTTAGTAAATATGAGCCTAGGGATTATTTGAAACAGATAAGAAAGAAACTTTGCGTTTAAAATCCTTGTAGTAACTAGCAGGTCTTTTAGCGAATTTCCCCTATAGGGAAGAAGCTAGTACCGTAGTCGGCATGGTAAGAACTAGGCCCGGGTCCATGATAACTTTTCGTTTTGAGGTCCCCAGCCCTCAAAAACACCATTAATTCGAAACTGTATAAATATATATATATATATATATATATGTGTGTGTGTGTGTGTGTGTGTGTGTGTGTCCGTGAGCACGATAACTGTCGTAAAATTTATCCGATTTTGATGAAATTTGGTATAAACGTGTGAAGCAACATTTATGACTTTGAGTTCGAAAACCAGCCAGATCGCTCCATCCGAAGGGGTATTTTGGGGGGGTTTTGTACCTGAAAAATGGGTTTTTTGAATTTTTTACATATCATTTTGGAAATAGTCAAATTTTGGTTTTTACCATTGGATTCGGCTTAAAAAAACACACAATTTGGTATTTTGATCATTTCTCTACGTCAATTGGTTACCGAGATATTGAAAGTGCATTAGACACAGTACGTTGTCTAATGTTATTCTTATGGGGAAAAAGAAAAATGTTATATCTCGCTTATTTATGAACGTATACTGACGAAACTTGGTACTGTATCATCTTTATCTGGTTGTGGACCATTGATATTTGCTAAAAAAAAACTTTTTTGCCAAAGGCTCCCGTAGCAGCAAACCTGCGTACTCAGCCCCATGTTATTCTTATGGAAAATAATTAAAATGTCATAAATCGCTTATTTATGAATTTATTGATTGATAAAACTTGGTATGTGGCTTTATGTGGTATTAAGATACATATATATGCATTGGCAATTCGCTGAGTACGCAGGTTTGCTGCTACGGGGGTATTTGTTGGATGCACTGGTTTATAGCAGTGAAAGTTACAGTGTGGTATAGAAGTGGAAAGGGAACATGTTAAAATGGCTATGAATAATATTATTGTCGAACTGAACAAGTTTAATGTTTCATGATAGAATTTCTTGGGATAAGACCAGAATATAACAACACGTATATCGCCATCATTATGAATACAATAACTGTATACATTTTTTTTAATTCTTGGCCAGAGTGGATCTATTTCTCGCAGCTCCATAACGCAGAAGTCCTTGACTCTGGTGGTTGAAGTGCCAGCTCACTCCTTCACGACCCTTTCACCTCCTTCTTCCTCTTAATCTACAATTTAAGCTTTTCATCCACTGTACTATGATTATTATTGTAGATTGTGTTTTCTGAAATTTCAATTTGTATTTAGCTTGGAATATTTTTATTTTAACTCAAATTAATTAAATGCAATCAATAACTGTTTCATACTAAAGTGGTTTGATCAAGGTAAGTTTAACTGCACATTATCAATGTTATTGGAGCCCTTAATACTTTTTCGAAGTCGAAACATTCTTATAAAATCCTTTTCACAGATAAATAATTGTTTTATGAATTATGAATAACCTTTCCCGCCTTTCGTTTTACTACACGCATTATGACAACCTACAGCAGATTGGCGCCTAATGAGGAAACTACCGGGGAACTCCCATATACCAGAGCAAACTTGCGTTATCACTCAAGGAAAACCCGTTGGCGACGAGGAGTCTCGGTATTTTTATCCAGAAGTGGTTGCAGCAAGGCGCTAAAAGGTGCCAAGAATGTGATGAGTAACGCGTGGATAGGAGGGTCTTCACGGAAGACGGGGAAAGTGTTCGCGGTTTGGTGACGATGTTGCAGCGACGGTGATATCTCGGGACTGATCAAGACCGTGGCCAGTGGTCAGGCATTCTTGCCTCTGACGAGGTTATGCAAGCCAACTGGGTCACTGGTCAGTGGTTCGCAGGGGTTTCGGTGGCATCAAGTTTCTGGGAAGGTGGTCAATTTTGGTAGTTCTGTTTTGTCACCGTACTTATTTTGTAACTTTTTAATGAATTAATGACTAACTTACGTAACTTCTTATATAATTAATTACAATTTTTATTTGACAGTGGCCAGTCAGCACCTCTATTCTGAACTAGATTATTGTTATCTTAGTATAGGATAAAGTTATTGTACATGAATATGCCCAAGATTGTAATGGTTGATCTGTTGGAAATAAATGAAAATAAAATTAATAGTAGCATCTCCTAAACAAGAAATACCCCCGTCGCAGCAAACCTGCATACTCAGCGAATTTCCAATGAATTATAACATAACACATTAAGCCACTTAACAGGGATTCATAAGAAATATATTCACAAACAAGCGATATTTAAAATATTAATTATTCTCTATAAGAATAACATTGGGGATGAGTACGCAGGTTTGCTGCAACAAGGAACACAAAATAATGGGTTTTTATGCAAATATCAATAGAACTCAGCTAAGTGAAGTCACATGCCAAGTTTCATCCATATACATTCATAAATAAGCGATATATAACATTTTAATTATTTTCCATAAGAATAACATGGGGACCGAGTACCTAGGTTTGCTGCTACGGGACCCATAGGCGAAAAATTGTTTTTTTGTGCAAACAACAATAAACCACAACCAGATGAAGCCATATACCAAATTTCGTCAGTTTATGTTCATAAATAAGCGAGATATACAATTTTTCTTTTCCTCCATAAGAATAACATTAGACAACGTACTGTGTTTAGCACTTTCAATATCTCGGTAACCAATTGACGTAGAGCAATGATCAAAATACCAAATTGTTTGTTTTTTTAAGCTGAATTCAATGGTATAAATTAAAATTTGATTTAAATTAAAATTACATGTGAAAACCCCAAAAAACACATTTTTGGGGTACAAAACCCCCCAAAAACCCCCCGTCGGATGGTGCGATTCATCTGGTTTTCGAACTCGTTCAAATAAATGGTACTTTATACATTTGTACCAAATTTCATTAAGATCGGACCTTTTTTACGAGAGTTATCGTGCTTACGGACACACACATATATATATATATATATATATATATATATATACATATATAAAAATTTGAACGAATGGTGTTTTTGGCATCTGGGGACCTCAAAATGAAAAGTTATCATGGTCTCGGGCTTAAGTCTTACCATGAGACCTACGGTAATAGCTTCTTCCCTATAGGGGAAATTCGCTAAAATTAACTTAAAATGGACTTTTACTTTAAGTAATTTGATATAAAATGATTTATTCTTAAACGCTCTAATCGAGTATTACATTTTTATTAGGTATGCATTTACAAAAAAAAACAAGAAATACACACACATGAACAAGGAGTGACTGTAATGACTTTAACAACACAGTGTAGGTTTGCACTCCGTATACCTTGAAAATATTTAGTTTATTATTTGTTCCCTTTTAGAGGGGAATAAGAACTTTTGGCAACTAAGGAATCTTTAAGAAAGTCGACGATCCGCAAGGACTTCTCTGCGGAGGACTCCAGGACTCCCACATGATGGAAGTACAGTAGTAGCTAGTGGACTCAAACTACAGTACTTGTGTTTATGATAACGCTAGACTGCCAAAGGAGGCTCTGAAACCGCTTAAATCCTATTTGAACTACACCCAAAACACTGATTTGCAAACAAAACAAGCCGTTCATCACCCGTAGCGGAGTGTGTGACCGAGTGTTCAATCATTGTTTAGTTAGCGGTGACGTAAGGGCCGACGGAGGGGGGGGAGCGAGGGCGTCAAAACACGACGAAGCCCACGCGCCTTCGTGTCATTTAATTACAAAAAACACACAATTGCGCCGCCGACGCGCTCGTCAATGGACGCATGCAGCGGGCCAAATTTGGAAACCGGAGGATCCGCGGCCTTGGCGGTTGCGGGTTGTAGAACAGCAACAACCGACCGAGCCCGCGGCTGCTACCGTGTGGTCCGCAAGGTGTGCAAGATTGGATTGGCGATGCTACCGCGAAACCGCTCGCCTAGGGGATTTATTTTGAATGCGATAATCCTGATGAAGTATGCCGGTTGAAGTGTTCAGAGGATTTATGGACTGAAATGATTAGTTGTAATAGAAAAGAGGAAAACAACTAGTTGTTAATACTGTAAATGATTTATTATAAATACAGTACTTGAAACTAAGTAGTTCATGGCAAACAATAACGAGTTCGCACGCAGCACGCTGACGTGAGGGAAGTGAATTTCCACATAAAAACTTGTAAAACTCAAAATAAACGTAAAAACATACATTTTTCCAATTTTTATTGAAATCTGAAAACATTGATTTTTTGGCTGTTCTGATACTCCTGGTTTCATTTACTTGCAAAGATGGGAATACAATTTTGCGCATTATAAGGTTAGGAGAAGGTCCAGACAGGCTTGACAGTAGGCGTGAAATTGCTGGGGATTATAAAAGTACTCTAACAAAGGAATAACAGACTCTTCTAGTGTAAACCCCCCATAAGACAACGTACTGTGTTTTTATTCGATACACATTTTCTTTAATAACTCGATAAATATTTATGCTAGAATGACGAGAGAGGGCTTAAAATTTTCGCCTCACTAATTCCCATCTTTTTACATGCATTGATTTTACATCTGGGGCTTTTATGACCCTTTTTGGGCCCAAAAACTCGAAATTTGAAAGATCAATCCCCAAAACAGAGGGTTTAGAGTTTTCCGATTGTTTTGCCCAACGAACCTGACCAACTGATTACAGAAAGGAACGTCCCTACCAAATTTGAAGTAAATCGGACAAAAAATGCGACCGCTAGAGTGCAAACACATATATATATATAAAATTTTGAACGACCCCCCCCCCCCAAAACGTGTTCAGGGGGTCACGTTAGGAACTTCTATGGTGGTCCCGGGCTTAAGTTTCACCGTGCGGGTCATGCTAATAGTTCACTTTCCAAAATAAATTCACTAATAATTATAAGAAACGTGTTCGAGAGTGGAAAAAGCTCTTCTTAATGCATTATGATGAAATAAAAGGCAGGTAGTAATCTTGGTGGAGCAGAATATAATAACTTTGATTAATTAAAAGACTAGACAACTCTAATAAGGAAATATGAATCAGAAGAAACGACCTTGCCTAGCACGGTCGCAGGTAGCAAGGCCGACTGAGTTTTCTTTCTCTTTAACTCTCTCCTCTCGCAGCTTCCGACCCAGATTCACTAATTTCATCAGCCATCACGACGCGGACGAAGCGGAATGTCACTGAACGACTCCCGTTTCCGTCGCGAAACTTCCCTTGTAAATCGTGGCGTAGTTCGATGTAAACGTGTGGCAGTGGCAAGACCATAGACAGAAATGTGTCTCTTGTGGGTGAGGTTGGATTCCGATAAGTTTGAAAATAGAGAACAAGGTGGAGACAACAAATAAAAAAATAAAATATAAGTTTTCGCAAGGAGAAATCGCGATATTCTGGTCCCGCGATGGCTGTCTTGTTCAATAGTGTATGTGGGTGGCATTGATGGGGACTTTGGAACTTTGGAGCTTTATAATGAACCTAGCAATTCCAGCGGCTCGAATTCGTACAGATTAGGTTATGTTAGTTTAAATTGTGACGCCGTTCCAAAATTAAGCTTAAATAAAATCAGCTGACATTAATTAACCAGCTGACATTAATCAGCTGACTGTGTTTTGTTACCTTCAACAACTATCAATGCTATGCTATGGAATACTGTTCTTCCATAAGATTAACATTGCAACTTCGAAGGCCCTGAGGGCCGACATAATTTTAAATGATTTTGCTACACATTTTTCATGGATACTTTAATAATAAAAATCGATCCAGTGGTTCCTAAGATCACAGCCTGACACAAAATCTGCTTGAGTATTAAATATTAGGATTATATTTGTATTGTAAAGCTTCTCGTGTATGGTAATATTCAATACCTAAGCAAATTTTACGGATTCAAAATCGTGAACGTAGAACGCAAATTCAACATAGGTCAAGCTCTGACACAGAGTCAACCAGAAGCAGCGAGCTGGACTAGCCTGCAGTTTGTCTGGATCTCTGACTCCCACGCTGCCCTCGCCAGATGCTCGGCGGATAGCCGCTCCGACGAGCCGCTCCGGTCCACTCCAGACGCATTGTAAACGGCAGTCGAGGGCCGGAGCGTAGCCACTGGGCGACCCACGCGCTCATCCTCCCGAAACCAGTTACAATCACAAGTCCTTAGTTGGGATTGGAATGTTTGTCTGGGAATTCGACGTTTTCAATAATCTATCTCTTTTGAAGCTGGCTTGTTCATTTTGTTTGACAACATTGAATCGTCCCTGTAGTAGTTTGGGGTTAAGCGGATTTGTAATTACCGTAGTGTTTTGGGGAAGTGTACTAAATGTTCGAACTTGTATATTGTATAAAAGACTTTAATGGTGGGTCTGATTTCGTTCAAGAATTCTTTCAATTGAAATGTTAAGATAGGAATACGAATGAAGTTTAATTCAACACTAAAATTATGTACATACTAAAAAAAATCAAAAATAATTCGTCAAATTTTTCTGACAATGAAACCCGTCTTATGTCAAATGGTATTTTTGAGCCTAGCTGGTTCGAACGGAATAGTGCATTTACCTATCAAGATAAACCATTTATTTATTAAAACAACGAAAACATATTAAACATAAAGTTTAACAGTTTAACATCAATTGGAATATGGAGTCAAGGAAGAAAATCCTTGGGTTCACAGGAAATCCCGTGCAGTTCAACAAGATAACATTAGCATACGCAGGAACACGAGCACAACATCACAACGCGGTTGTTATTGTCTCTTTACGCAACGTCCGCGCGAACATACTTTACCCATTTTGTGACAACCGGATGGCGCGGGCGGAAGCTATAAACTGATAAGAGCGAAGCGAACTAGTTGCGCAAGGTTGCGAGTATCGCACAATTCGCGCCACTTTCCATTTCAGCGGCAGAGCGGAGGGCTAGTGGCACATCTGGGCTATTAGGTGACCTCTGCGCCTGCCCTAATGACAAACTGAATCCTGATTAGGTTGGCAACACTGAGGACCGCCCGGTTGATTATGGTGGTACCCCTGCGACCGCCCGCCGTGCCGCCTCGTTATCTTCCTCGATATCTGCGGTAGTTCCCCGCGGATAAATCGATGATTTATAATGAAACTTTGGGAATTGATGAGGGCGAGTAAATTAATTTTGGGAATAATGTAGGAGTAGGCATCGTTATCAATTAAGCATGATTTAATAAGCCCACTACAGATGTAAAACCAATAGAAACAAATTTTTATTCGATTAATATGAGGAATATTGATGACAAAATGTTAATTGTATTAATTAAAGCTGTACATAAGAGAATTTATGAACTTAAGAAAACTAACACAATTTCTACTCCTAAAAACCAATACACTTTTTAACAACAATCTTTATATTTACAAATTAAATTAAAACACTTGAAAATGTTATTGATTTTGTTTTGAGTACAGTGCAGAAGATGACACAGTTGAAAAACAATTGATCATATCCGAATTCAGTGGTTGGATAGACTGATTTTCAATAACCCAAGCTCAAATTAAGATCTGCTCTGACAAGTCTCCAAAATTTGAAAATAGACACATTTCTGTCACAAACTCGTCTTCACATAAGACGTTACTAAAAACCCGGCGGAACAGAAAGCTGTCAAAAGGTGGGAAGCTGTGGGGAAGTGTCAGACCAAGTGTGGAGGGAGATCTCTAGTGGGACGGGGGGCAGGTGTAACGCGAACTACGAAAACGATACCTTGAGGGACTCCCTTCACGATGGTTCCCACACAGCTATTGTCCTACTCTGGCTTTCTTTCATACCGATTGTTCCAGCTATCTCGTACTGGGAACAGAAAGTTGTCGTCGGCTCAATTTTAACATCAGTTGATGCTACTCAACATTTGGGATTCTGTGCTTGATAGGTTCTTAACAAAAAATTAATAGTTAAAGGTAGCGACGCAGAGTGAAGACGATTCACTGGATTGCAAGTGACATTTAAGTTGACTTAATTGGCTTAAATAAGATGAAAAAAAACGAGTGACAAAGCATTTTCTTCGATCAAAAACTACTCTCACCCAACTTAGTGGGAGAAAGTGGGAACTCATGAGATAGATTTTGACACAGTATCAAAATCAAATATATTACTTGTAGTCGAAGGTAAAGTCTAAAGAATGTCAGATTATCTAGATGTTGCACTCGCCGAAGGAGAGCCAGAGGCGTCGCTGAATGAGGAGTAGCTATCTTACTTTAGGCTGATCTAATGAATAGACAGTTTGTCTTAACTATAACATACTTAACTTTCAACATATTATTTTGAAACTGTAGCTCAGTGATCATGCATATGTCAGACGATACGAATTTACAGGGAAACACGCCTCAATATGTTTAAGATGAGGCTTTGAACTTTCCGTGTACCCGCCAGTCCCTAGGACTATTCCATATTTCTACTGGCTCCGAGGAGCCAACTTGGTTTCACACCCCAAGTACGAACAATGACAAATTCTCATAGAAATGTTGTACTCACCGAAGGAGAGCCAGAGGCGTCGCTGAGCGAGGAGTAGCTGGAGGAGCGGCTGCTGAGCGGCTCTGGGCTGAGGGAGGAATAGGACGTGTTGGAGCTGAGGCTGAAGGTATCAGCAGCCCGCGTCCTGTACGGGCTCAGCTGCACGTGCTTCAGCATGCTGCTGCAAGAGAAGACGATTAGAGAACTACAGAGACATCACTAAGAACGATCCTAAGGAAAGATAGCGTGTCCATCAGCACCCTGCAACTGCAATAGAGATCTGAGGGAAATGACAGCCTAAGCAAAGATAGAAGTTTGTCCTTCAGCATACTGCTGCTGCAACAGAGACGACTACAGAAGCATGACGGTATAACATCCGATACCAGTGGCGGGTATACCATCGTTTTAGGAGGGGGGGGGGGGGTTAAAAATATAAATTGTCGAAATACAATAATTTTTATGGTGAAAAATTGGTAAAATACGTGAAGGTCTGAGGTTTTTATTTGGGGGGGGGGTCATGACCCCGATGACCTCCTCCATGTATCCGCGCCTGTCCTAAACAAGGATAAAGCGACATGGAAGAAACCCACAAGATATCTATCTATCTATCTCAAGTGTTTAGGATGCTCTAGACTCACTAAACACTCAAACGAAAAAGAGCTGCAGTATAACTATCATTAATTATAGGTAACCAAGTTGTCGCTAATAACCACTCATCATTTATTTTATTCGTCACCCATGCTGTCTGTATTGTTTGATAACGAAAACTAGAAAAATGACATTATTAATCATTTATGTATGACAGTTAAAAATTTGTCTCTAGTAAACACAACCTTTAATTTATTTTATTCATCACCCATGCTGAATTATTGTTTGATTTGATACAAGTAAAACTGTTTTATGTGTTTATGTTCAAAATATTAAACCGTAAAATCAACAAGTCGTAAATACTGATTTTTCTAATCCACTAAATCGAAAGATGATAAGCCGATCTCCATTCGCTTCCATTTCAACTGGCGAAATGGGAAGTTACGGAAAACCCATCAATATATGAATAAATCGTCACTACGAGCGCTCGTGTGCGTCGGGCCGGTTCAAAAACCTTTAGTGACAATAACAATCGGTTGACGCCGCTTTATTGAGCATCCGCTCCTCGATTGCGGCATCCGGTGGTCCAAATGAAGGCATTTAAACGGATCATTCGTCTAATTGTACACGTCCGTTGGATCGAACTTGTAGGACCCGCATAGTTGAGTCGCTCTCAGTCGTACCTTTAACCAAATCTTTCATCCGGTTATTATTAACTCATTCACAATCCCGATGGTCCGAAATAGACGGATATGACGGAACGGAAATAACTCATCGTATCTACAGAGGAATGTTCTCTTTCATGTCTCAATGTGGTGGTTGTTGGATGGTGGAGATTGCTATTGTGCTGTCAAAATAATAATCGGAAACGTTTTGCTAAAAACTTAAAAGGTACATCAGCACCAGCGATCAGTACTGAATGTTTTATACAAATCTATATGACGAGTGAGACTAAAATAGTTTCAGTTTCTTTTCGTGGGAAACGTCTCTCGAGACACAAAAGGAAGTCTATAAAGAAATAACAATATATTTAAATTGTGGTAGAAATATTCTGAAAGATCTGAATAGAGCATAATGTTATTTCAGTATGTCGGTTACTTTATTGCTTTTGTCGTTTTCTAACAAAACAACAAATTTAACTTTAAATAACTCCACATGTATTGGCATGGACCAGAATAACTTTCCACGACTCAAAGTCTAACATCTTACATTCCTGTTGAGGTTTGTACTGGAAAATGACATTGGCGAGGTTAAACGGCTATTACGGAACTGGAACGTATCGAATACACAATCGATATCGAACAAGCGATTAATAACTATAGTTTAAATCGATGTATCTACAAAGTACTCGCGGGTACTCGTGATGGCATTAAGGATCCGAAGTATCGTGAGAAGCATCGATAACAACGGTAACGCCCGGCCCACCGGTGGCGGTCGAATTATTCTCACGGGACGACATAAAGTTCCTAAAAAGGGGGTCTCCTGGCGCGATGGGCGGCGGCGAGTGGGCGGCGGGGGCGGAGGTCATCCACCCCTCTTCTTCTTCTTTCCGGCGTACCGACTTCTCGTCTTGTCACCGCATCCGGGTTGGGAGCAAATGTAGTTTTGCTTACAGTGCAAGTAGTCGAAGAGTTGGGGGTGATGAATCGACATGCAGTTTGTGAAGGTACGCCGGTGTATGTTGGGTGGTATCGCATTTTCCAATCCAGATACTTGGAGAAAAGGCATGCTGGTAATATTGAGTACTAAAAGGTGCAAGCAGAATTACATTTTGCTCAATGGGTGTCTTAATCAAGCCGCATGAGATTAGGCGAGATGAACAGGACGGGGACAGACTACTGAAGCATCTTGTCCCTCCCTACTCCAGGGATGTCCAGCAATCTCACACAACGTTCTTCCAAAAGAAAACTGTCTCTAATTATTCTTCCTCTGAGGTGTATATGGGTGTAACGCGTTGCAAAATATATCGGCGTAGTTCGAAACTCTTGAAAACTACTTCGATCCACAGAGAAGAAAGAATTTATTTCTTCTCTGTGTTCGATCATATGTAACTGCGAGTTAAATTCAAAGTGAAATCGAATTTAGAATCAACATACTGATTTCCAGACTATTCTTAGTAACCTAGGAAGCTAGTAACCTGAGCCCTACGGCGTACGCGTGCGGATCAGTGCCACTGGCGGCCACCAGTGAACCGTCGACAATCGACGGCCTCGCGGTGACGCGTTTCGCAACTGAAGGCGACATTGCGATTACACGGCACCGGTGGTAATGGGGGACCAAAGCGGCGACACGGGGCAGGACCTTCGGCCGGCGATATCCTCGCTGCGATTACACGGCACCGGTGGTAATGGGGGACCAAAGCGGCGACACGGGGCAGGACCTTCGGCCGGCGATATCCTCGCTGCGATTACACGGCACCGGTGGTAATGGGGGACCAAAGCGGCGACACGGGGCAGGACCTTCGGCCGGCGATATCCTCGCATCAAAATCGATCTTTCTCGGTCCTGTGTACAACCACCAATAAACATAAAAGAAAATCGAGTCTTTGTAAATTTAATCACATTTACCTAAATTAACTTTCACTTAGGAAATGGAGGCGGTAATTAATTCAGTCGCTGTCGTGATCGCTTACACACTTTAGCTGGATTATGTTGACATCGGTGACATTTTAGAGCGTTACAAAAGCGCGTATGCATAAATGCATTATAACCCACCGTGGCTCATTATGGTTATAGGACAATGCATTTATGATACGAATACACTATCTTTGTATCCGGATTATAATTTTGTTTTGTAATTTGCTAACCCTCCACTTGAATTGTGTATGGCAATACTTTGTGCAAAAAAACCAATGAAATCGGACTGTTTTACTTAATTGACCAACGCTACAGTTAAGACTGTTTACAGTGTGAGAAAGTCATTAGTCATACAGAACTGTCTTGTAAACACCAGTCTGGCCTATTTATTGCTCATAAGACTTTATGTCATGTATTGACCTTGTGTTAGTTGATTTTCATTAGGCACACCAATGTGAGAGTTTCGACACATTATTCGTGTGCTTGACACTTATCATAGCTCGTAGGCAGGACCACTTTGGAGAGTTATTCCAAAGACTTGGACTGAAAGAAACAAAGAATAAAAAAAGTTATCTTCGCTGGAGTGTGGCGGCGGCGGCGCGAGATAACCTTGAGCTGATGGCAGATGCATCCACTCCGGGCTGCACCGTAATTGCAAGGGTAATTGAACAATATAATCCAGAGAGTCGTATTTCTGCGGTTGGCCACACTGTTGCACCGCCACCTCCAGGCACCGCGGTAGTGGCAACACTGCTTTGCTGCGGGTCGTGAAAACTGATGGATAAACGATGACAAGTTTAGACTTTGAGTCTTAAGAGTGAAAAGTTTCAAGTGCTAGAGAGGAATATTTTGTAGAAGAAAATTCAGTAAGGATTTGCTAATTTGTACTTGCAGTTTTTATATGTTACGGTAAAATTGGATCAATGTCAAGAATAAAACTTAAACTGTTTGTAAGTTTAATTTGCGTAAAATAATTATCTTGATCTAAAATGCATCTTGTAAAAAAGGTTGTCTAACTCAATCCATAAATCCCGACTAGGATTTCTGATGTAAAATCATGATACATAAACGTTCTTTGTTGTTTATCACTAATACTCCAACTTCGATTTGGTGAATAGATGAAATTTGGTACACTGATTCTTAGGTCTAAATAAAAAAAGTAAAGAGTGTAGATTCCATTTGTATCGTACATAGCTTAGCCTAACGGGTCTTGATTACCAATGTCATTTTTATGGGTATTCACTTTATTTGACCAAATAATAACATAAGCCATAAAAAGTCCATAAAGTTAGCCACAAAATGCAACACAAATAACCTTAGTATACCCTGGTTGAAACTAAGTATTATGGCGGTTAGTTATTAATAAAATTACACACAAATATGTACTTCAATACAAAACGAAACTTAGAGACAGTAATAGAAGACTGAAAACCTCCAAAGTCAATAAGTCGCAAATCAAAAGTGAAGGGAACAACATTTCAAGTTCCTTGTTGTAATGATGAAAACACAATTTGTTACCTGACTACAAAAATATATCTGCACTACTTTCCATTCTCCTTTTACAAACACTCGGGTACCAGGACGCAAGCGGAACCCATATCAACGACCTTGGATGGGCCAAGATAAGTGACATTGACCTTGCTTTGGAGTCCGCTTGACGTCGAATTCTACGGGGAAGGCCGCGATCGTTTCTGATAAGAAACAACAATAAATAATCGACCCCTACTCTGATTTCGATTTACAACATATTCAATTACACTACCCTGAAATTCGATCTTTCTAAACAAAGGGCACTCCTGAATCTGTATTGGGAATTGAATTCTTGTTTGAAGATTTTATTTTTTTTTTTATTTTCAGGATTATATCTATCTATCTATAATATTATAAAGAAGAGGTGGTTTCTGTCTGTCTGTCTGTCTGTCTGTCTGTCTGTCTGTCTGTCTGATGTTCCGGGTGAACACAAAAACTACTGAACCAACTGGGCTGAAACTTTACACAAAAGTAGATCTTGAACCCATGCAACATATAGGCCTATTCACTTCCTTAAAATCCCCTCGGGCTACGCCCCGTGAACGTCCTAAGTTTCAATGTTTACATTTCAGAAGAAAGTAAACATTCAGAAACTGTAATGCGAACAGCTGTGGATACTTACATTTGACAGCTTAAAGAGCAGGAGCAGAAGCAAGATCAGCTGTGTCAAGCTAACTAAAATGCAAATTGCATTGACTAAAGAACGGGTAGAGAAAACCCCTGTGCGAAGAACGGGTACGTCAAGTATATATATATTTATTTCAATACATCGTATAATTAATCTATAAAATAAAAATTAGAGTTTTGTCTGTACATTGCTTAGAATTATTATAATATTATAAAGAAGAGGTGGTTTCTGTCTGTCTGTCTGTCTGTCTGTCTGTCTGTCTGTCTGATGTTCCGGGTGAACACAAAAACTACTGAACCAACTGGGCTGAAACTTTACACAAAAGTAGATCTTGAACCCATGCAACATATAGGCCTATTCACTTCCTTAAAATCCCCTCGGGCTACGCCCCGTGAACGTCCTAAGTTTCAATGTTTACATTTCAGAAGAAAGTAAACATTCAGAAACTGTAATGCGAACAGCTGTGGATACTTACATTTGACAGCTTAAAGAGCAGGAGCAGAAGCAAGATCAGCTGTGTCAAGCTAACTAAAATGCAAATTGCATTGACTAAAGAACGGGTAGAGAAAACCCCTGTGCGAAGAACGGGTACGTCAAGTATATATATATTTATTTCAATACATCGTATAATTAATCTATAAAATAAAAATTAGAGTTTTGTCTGTACATTGCTTAGAATTATGAAATTGTTGCATATTTTCACGTTTTACACCCTAGGGAAACCAAAACAAGTCTTATCTCAATTTATGTCTGTCTGTCTGTCGGTAACGCTCAAGGACGGGTTTTTGTTCGCTTTTCACGGGAAAACGGGTGCACTGACATTAATGAAACTTTGTTTCTTTGTTATATATGCGTGAGAAGGTTTTAGGGCACTTTAAACTGGCATACGCCTTTTAACAAAATAATGGCGGCCGCTAAAAAACGTGATTTTGTACGGTTTTGGTCATGTTTTGTTCGCTTTTCACAGGAAAACGGGTCACCGATTTTTATGCAACTTTTTCTATGTTATATATGTGCGTTAGAAGGTTTTAGGCTAATTGGATTGTTTAAATTACCTTAGGACACTGCCCCATAGGGTTTTAAAGATCCTATATTATTATGGACAAAGCATTTATTTATATTGAACCAGATGATGACATAGTTATTCTATGAACAGGTGTTGTAGTCTTTTTTAAAACGTTGAGGGAAGATTGGCAATAAATAACCTAAGTATACAGAGTGGATATATGATCTAAATTTATGTTTGTCAGCCTCATACACTCACTGACATAGTGATCACTTTATCTAAGAAACGACAATGTCTATTGAAGATACAATTTTGGATGGTGGTTCCCCTTATGCTGCAGATTCACAATAAGAATACGTGTAAAAAAGTCCTATGGGTCTCTTCGCTAATTTACTTTTATGACAATTTTATGAGTATTAGTATTTACTGGACCTTTGTATGTTAAATTTCGGTAGGAACATAACTAATTCATCAGAAAAAACGCAAGCCTATTCCTGTTACGAAAATGTTTAAGGGCTTCGCCCCCGGAATTTCAAAATACAATATTTTAACAATCTTGCACATATTCTTTGACTGATGGATCTGAAATTCAGTAGGAATGTAGCTGATAGCTCAGTGCAGACATTTACCTACTCCTGATAAAAATATACTCAAGGACTCTGGCCCACTGGCCTTTAATATAAGCGTGTTAGTCATAACACACCAACTTCTCAACCAGGAGAGTTGAAATTTGATGCCTTAAAGGGAATAAGAAACAACATCATACGGTGTTGTTCTCTGGAGATTTTACACAGACCCTTTGTCGTAAGTGAGACATGGGTGGACGAGTCTACGCCTTTCTAAAAATATATTTTATGTAGCCGATCACTGAGCGTCTGAACTTAACAGTAAATATGAAAATGTATATTTGAGAAGATTAAGGGGTTGAGCAGTTTTCTTATGCGCTTTTAAAAGTTGAGATTAGGACATTGAAAAACAAATTAAGGTCTCAGAAACATCTGTCCTTCACTCGGTACTATCGATGAACCACAGGATTTATTGATTGGCAGTTTGTTACACCGAGGTTCATAAACAGTTTAATCTGGAAAGTGCCTGGCTCTGTGGTTGTGCCATCCTCACGTCCACCAATGAACAAGCAACGGAGATCAACACAAATGTACGTCTATTCCAAAGGGAGGAACGAACTTAAACAATATTTAATACCGTTCATTTAACCATGACCACTGTTGGAACAGTTCGTATATATTGATTTAAATTTATTTAAATAAAATCAAGTAGGCATATGTTTTCAAAACATATGATTTTTCCAAGTTTAAATTGTTTATTTACAATTACAATGAAAACAGGACCTGGCAAGAATGGTGATTTTAAAAGTGGTTTGTCAATGTTTCGTTACATTACTATTAATTTATTGGAATGTAAAGATTAATGTATCAAAGTATTTAAAATGTTAAATTAAACAGGGTTAATATGTTGTTGTACTTGAGTTCTTTTATTTTTAATCTCGAATCCAAAGTGTTACGTGCACCGATTTGGAGTCGCAAAAACTACACCGTTCACTACCCGACAGAATTCCTGACTTGGCAACAGTACCCGAACTATCTGCCATAGTATATTTCGTTAACTTTAATTTAATTCTACTTTAAAAGTGTAAAATGTAATTTTGATATTGTAAAATTATTTTTAAGTGCGTTGTTAATTTTTTTAGTTAATCTACCATTTATATACAACCCGTACGAAGGACGGGTACACAGCTAGTATAGAATACTAGTCGACCCGTTGCAGCTTCGCCGGCGTAAACTATCATAGTTGTGTGTGCTTCAATCTGTGGTTAGCCTGTGGAACTAATACGAATCAAGATCAACTGTTTAAATTTTCATTAGCTCAAACCAAAGTGAATGTCCATAAGGAGTAAAGGAATACATGGTAACTTTGGGACCCAGCGGGGCGGAACATAGGGGGAATTTTTTAATACCGTTTCTTAGCAAACACCTAAGGCCAAAGAGGAACCTACATGTCAAATTTAAACTCTGTAGGCCTTATAGTTATGAAGATTTCGTGATAGGTCAGTCAGTGGTATTTATATTTTATATCTTAAGATTTTAAACATTAAATTAAAATCTATGAAATACTTCTGTCTAGTTTTACTTTCTTCTTCTAACTTATGGCTTGAGACCAAGGAATAGTCAGGTTGTAGTGGAATGAGAAGATGAGATAATCAAGACTATTAAAAGAAAGTGAGTCACAAGGACAACTGGAATTGTAACTATTTAACTTTGATGCAGTCATTACAGAGAAGCAAGCAAATGATGTCACGGTCAAGTAGATAGTTGTAACACGAGAATAAAACACTGCCAATGCATCACTTCTCACCTTTATCGTTTAATACCTTGTGTTCTTCTAGTTATGAGGTAATAGTAATATCATACAGTTATCTCATTTTAACCTTTATCGAGGAAATATTATCGACAATTCATATCTCCTACTCTTAATAGCTTTTCCATGGTATCTAACCAAAGAAATATTACAGGGGGGGTGTTACTTTTCAAGCAAATTATTCAAGGGATTACGCAAAGTTCAAAAGGTATATGTATCAAATGCCCATTTAACTTGAGTACAACATGAATAAAATAATGCATATTTTAACTTATTAGTGGTGTTTTTTCAAAGTTCACAAAACCCCTTATGTTGTGCTCAGTTTAAAATTAGGCAATACACGTGGTAAAGATTAGTCGTGCTGAATTACTTGAGCTTATCAAAATCCAAACGGCGTTCATGTTCATAACCGTTTAAAAATATAACAAATTCCAGGACATCCCTTGATTTGTTCTTATTCAAACTTTTTCCAGAGTTCGCAAAGATTTCCAATAAGTATTTATTATACAACATGCGTTCCTCTGACCAGAATCAGTAACAGCCATTTCAAGATCTCTCAAAGACTTTAGAAAACGTGAACATTTAAGTCAACCTTAATTGCGTCAACTGCCGTAACGCCCTGTACCTATTGCCCTTTGCCCTTCACTCTACTTTAGGAGCCAAGGGTCAAGTAGAGTTTGACGGCCGCGACGCGTGCTCTACTAGAGACAATTGGCCCTACTTTAACTAATTGTGCACTTCCTCCTTGCTGCTTGCCTGCACTCAGCCACGGCGCCGCCTCACTCGACGAAAATACCTCCATCAGGGTTTGAGCCAAGTGAACTAATGAGGAGGAATTATAATTAGGCCATTCCTTAAGGCAATTTGAGAAAAGCACTTGTAGAAAAGTCATTTTGCCATGAATTAAATTTAAAAAGGAAATTATAATTATATACGCTTTAAGTCATACGAAAACGCGAATAGCGAAGGACTATGTATAGCGTATAGCGTATAGCTGCAACAAGGAAATCCCTTGTTCTCGTTTATAATTTTAAAATCAGTTATGCATATGTATTTAATAACGTTCTAGAGGACCCGTGCTCCTCCGCAGCATTGAAATTAACAATACAACAATATATAAAAAATATTTAAATCTTTTAAATTATTATTTTTAATTGTTTTAGCTATGATAAGTTTTACTAGGATTATAATTAACATTAACTACCAAAACTCTACGTTCAAAATACGCAATCGATTCATGTGACAAGTATGACTGAAAATATAGAATAACTTCTCTCTCATCCTAAACAACTATGCGCACTTTTAAGAGGAACAAAAATATATACAATTTATTTTCCATGATACTGTACTAGATGGATATAGTACATAAAAAGTTTGATTTCAAATCCAAACACACTGCATTAAACGACTAAAAATGTTATCTCATACCAGCTGAAAAACTCGATAAAATCAGATATTGCAGAATTTCAAAACTGGAGCAATGGGTCCACTTCCTACACTCCCGTCAATCGTTTGCCCAGTGGCAGTGGCTGTGGGAGTGATTGTATTTACATAAGTACAGGCCGACGGACGTAAATCAATCTGAAACCGGCCATAGGCTGAAGTGCCATAGTTAGTAATCCGGCCACCTTGCGCTAGTGATACCTTTCATCACCATACATGGACACTTCGCAGAATCAAAAAGCGAAGGTGAAAAATGACTTGCACTACCTATTGCATATTTCATAGAAAGGCGTTTAGTTGAACCGTGTTAATTAAATGTTAACTGCTGTGAGTAATTTGAATTGAAATTATAGTTTGAAATCAGTATACTTTTTAAATTATATGTTGAGTTTAAACGTTCTATGTGCAGTTTTGTCTGAATTTTTATTTTGATATATGGTTAAGTTTACGAAAGGTTTACTAGGCTAATCTATTTTGTTTCAGGCAGTTCAACCACGTGTATTTCTGTTCACCATCCTTTCCTTTATTCCCAGAGATCACGATTTTTCCACTTTTTTTCTATAAAACAATCCATTTTTACCACTTTCATTTTACACGGCTATTTCCATCGATGACAGACAACAGAGAGCATATCCGGTGGAAACGGAAGCTAGTTTACCGGAAGCACCCCGTCATGCTCTACGGGACGCCGCGTGGGCTTTAGAGGATTTGTTAAAAATACACCCTTACTTTGTGTCCTGGTCTTGAGATTTTATGGTCGGTTATTAGTTGGAAGTTATTCGACGAAAGATATATCTGCCTATGGCAGACGCCCGGCGGCTTTTATTACAAACATCGATGTTTGTGGAAGAGAACATCCGCCGTCAAAATAGCGACGTAAACAAACAATCGACCAGGTCGGCTCTGGGCCCTGGCTAACTAAACTGGGGGAATTCGGGAAGAGTACAGTTTTGGCGGCACTCGAATACGGCACCAAATGTGACTATCGTTAACATTTTAATCAGGCGTTATTAATTCCACACACGGATACGGCACCATGGCAATATTAAAGAGAAAAATATTCTCTACAAATAATGTTCTTTTTCATTTAATTTACTGAGTTGCATTTACAAACCCTTTTAAATGTACAAACATTTGTAAAACTACTACAACTTAAGACAGAAACATTATTTTGAAATTCTAAAAAAGAACATGAGTAGAATTTATTTTTTCCATCAAATCCCGTTTAAAGTATATTGATAACATAATTATCATAGCCGCAAACAGTAATCCTGCAGACCACAGCACCACTCCTTTTCCCTACCTTAACAATGTAATTTTACGCGGCGCAGATTCCTCGTCAAGAGGATACATACACTTATGTGTCGTTGTTTCTATGTTAAGAGGATACATACACTTATGTGTCGTTGTTTCTATGTTAAGAGGATACATACACTTATGTGCCGTTGTTTCTATGTCACCCTATCACGCTGCCGATGAGACTACAAAATTGTTTAAGCTGAACTTGGGGAGTATATAGACAAAGAGACAACAAGGAAAATCAACATGCGATTGCCGGGTATTATGTTTATGGATATATGGAACCGTTCAATAAATATAACTGCTACGAGGAATGAATATATGCCCTAAACACGGAAAAGTTCTACGAATTTCCTCTATTGCTCTCTAAGTATACA
The DNA here is from genome assembly GCA_963675035.1 of Allygus modestus. Lineage (NCBI taxonomy): Eukaryota > Metazoa > Arthropoda > Insecta > Hemiptera > Cicadellidae > Allygus > Allygus modestus. The sequence goes on along the minus strand of OY776112.1, from coordinate 29,366,603 downwards.
ACACTGGTAAAGTATTTAATTAATTAAGACAATTATTTAGTGTACTGTAACCAAGATAGGTTCTAAGACGTGCAGTACTTAAACCTAACGCTTTACATAACACTTACAAAGGGCAAAACGTTTTCAAAATCGATTTTGATTGAATATTTAATTTTATGTTGGTATATTGGTTGCGATTATGTTATATATGGACGGTTAATTCGGTAATGACAACTAAACATATCCCATCGATTGCGGTTATTTTACAACGATACAAAAATAGGAAACCATATTTTGGAGAATTTAATAGAAATATTATATACGAAGTCCCGAAAATTGCTTAGCACACCCATACCAGTTTTATCTAGGCTTAGGTCACCGGAACCGTCGACGTCAACTATCCTGAACACACAGGACGACGGACTGTACCAGATGACAACCAGGCTGTGTAGACCACTGTAGCACAGTAGTTAGTTGGCCCAAACAACACATATCCTGCGGAAGTAGTGGCGTGGTGGCCCATACTGACTACGGTCGCGTGTGTGTGCCGCACGCAGAATAACAACGACTCTCCACTGGTAAACAACTACAACTACAACACAGTCCTAGCGGGTGTGCAACTCTGTATTAGCCAGGATTTGAGAAACAGATCGTTTAACGAGCAGCAAACAGGTGTTGAACAATATCCGGCAGCGCATTTAAGGATTTCGTAGTGTTTGTTTTCCTGTTTCGAAGAACCGATTTAGGCCAATTAGTTATCGGGTTGGAAATACTTCTTTGAAAACAGTTAATATCGGTCTCCTACGACTGAGATCGATAGGACTCTAAACACGAAAATATTATGAACCGTGTCAAAACAGATGTGTTGTGATCTGATCGTTTGAGCGGTGATATTTCCGTCTGAGGAATTGACTGTTTGTTAGAATAATTTGTGAACAGTCGATGATTATATCAAATGTCCGACGTAGTTCAAGACGAGTTTACAAGTTTCTAAGATAAGTAGGGATGATTATAAGGATTTATAGCGTTTCAGAAGGTAAAAACAAAGTATACTTTTTCAGTAGGTACAAGCGGTATACCGTTTTAAATAGATGTATGACCAGAATAGTGAATATGAGCGATGATTACGCATCCACTAAACCGCAATGACGTCACCCTATGCGATGAAATAACCGTGAAGGCGTCAGTGAAGCGGTTGCTACAATCGAGATGACGACAACCGAGTGATTGAAGCGATTCAAAACAATGCAAAACATCGATGGTTATGATCGCTTGATCGCATGATACGGTATCGCACAATCGGACATCACTCAAGGGAAGGTCAGAATGTGGTGCAGATTGCCACGGCCTGTCAGGAAGTGAAGTGATCACTGATTGATATGTCGGAAGAGATTGTGTGATTGTTTTGTTGTTATACTGGAAAACTCCCTCTCTTGATCCGTACAATACGTACTACAGCCTCAGGGAGTTTAGGGTGAGAGATTTACTGTGTGGCATCATCTCTAGAAATAGAGTTTCATTGTGTTCTTTAGTCTATCCCAGTCTACTATGCATACCATATGCAGTACTGATTGGTTTTGTACATACGAATTAGAATTTGTGGAACAATTAAATGTTGGCAATAAAGAGGTTGTTTAAGCATTGTCTATGCTGGAAATGAGAGTAAATGAGAACGAGCTTCAGTAAGGTTCAAAATCTTAAATGTGCAACACGAAGAAAATCGACGTGTTTGTCAGACTGAGATTCGTCCTGATTTTTGCGTTTAATTTTTATCGGTTGTTTCTGCTGTAATTAGGGAGTTCAGGCCCAAGAGATTGCGTTTATACCTGTTTCTCCCATAAAACCTCATCTCCCACATACGCTAATCTCCCACATACGCTAATCACCCACATACGCTAATCTCCCACATAAGTTAATCTACCACATACGCTAATCTCACACATAGGCTAATATCCCACATACGCTAAACTGCCACATACGCTAATCTCCCACATACGCTAATCTCCCACATACGCTAATCTCCCACATAAGTTAATCTACCACATACGCTAATCTCACACATAGGCTAATATCCCACAAACACTAATCTCCCACATACGCTAATCTCCCACATACGCTAATCTCCCGTCCCTCATCAACGGAATTATCCGAATTCTTTGGTTTGGGAGTCATAAGAAAAATATCTAGCATATTAACTAGAGCAGACGTTTCATATTACAAATATAGTATATTATTATATTAATATATTAGTATATATAATATAGTATATTAGTATATTTTAATATTCCCATCAAAATAACGAATATTTTATAGTTTGTATTAGATAATTAATTGTTACTTGTAATATCAAAATTCTGCAGGTAGGAAAATAATATTTTGTAACTAAACTTCCTCTTAAAAAACCGTTAACAAATATTATAAGAACTTATTAGATGATTAGGTATAACCCCTTGCTTTCGAAGAGGAGTATCAAAGTGAACAGCGCGTAAACATGCTCACACAACCGCTGTGCTATCTGAATCTGGCGGGAGTTTACGAGCAGAGGCAATCGCTGGATCAGCACAGCTGACCACAACTCTAGCAGTCAGCTGATAACGCTGACCCGACGACGACGCGACGGGATGGATCAAATTACCCTAATCAGCTGTTTACTAATGCTTGTTTGTGTAAGATACTCTTTTGTCGAGACCACATTAGTTAAAATGCTTAAGCACGGCATGGGCTTTTGTTCTGTCCAATATGCTGGATTATAGGGATTTAGAAAACAAGTTTGTATCTAATTTTAAATTGAACAGTAGATTTGTTTATTAAAACCATTATTCATCGCTCGCTAAACAGAAAGCAGCTGCTTTACAATGTGTGTTTGGGTTGTGGGAAAATTAATTTGTAAAACTATAATTTACTCAGTTTAATTTCACCTTAGTTACCAGACTTTTAATACATAGAATCGAGATGGCTTTTCGAAGAATACACTTTTGATTGATGTATAGTACAAAATATTGTAGTGATCAAGGAACAAGTATCGCTACCTCATTCATGTCTTACATGAGACGTACTCAACTTTTAAACCAATCAAACCATCTGTTTAAACAGTATTCAAATTTTGGCAACATAATCCCGAAAGTAGCCAATTCTCCACTAATCGGCTAAAACAACCCACGAAATTACACGTTTGCTACCTGATTAGACGAATGGGGGATAAGAGAGAAAGCAAGGTCCTAATAGACCGATGTCGGCCGCGGCAATCTGGGCGATAATAACAATAATCAGGGGCAGGGGGGCGGGACAGCGGGGACCGGTGAAATTAATTTGGAACGTGTGTGATTTGAGTGCGGTGGGTAAACAATGAGCGGCCGTGTGCGATTGTGAGAGTGAGTGTGCAGTTGTTCACGTTTGTGTGCCCCTGTGGGTGGGATTATCTATGGGTGCGTTTACACTAGGCAACATTGTCGCTAGAGACAATTATGCAACTCGAGGTGACAGATGAGAAGTAAGCAATATCTAAAGCAAATTCGATTATAGGTACTGTATCCCCCTCAAGTCACCGCATTTTTATGCAATATTTATTTGTGTGATATTTTGAAAAAGGGCCTTCCTTCCAAGAAAGCCTTCTAACCTTCTAACCCCTTCGCGCTCCAGAACACATTGGAGAGGCCTTCCCCCGGTCGGTTCACTCCATATGCGAGTGTGAACAGTTTTAAATAATTTTAGAAAGTTACATTACCGTTTGCATATGCAATATGGGATTGCAATTTGCTCTACAATCGCTGGTGCAGTTATTTCCATAGATTATTCGTATATTTTGAAATTATATATTTACGTAAGTTGCTCAACAATATTGCATAGTGAAACGCACTTTAATCCGAGTGTAGTGTTGTTTACCCTGAGTGCGTGTGGTTGTGTGCGACACCCGAGCCTACCAGCTTGATATCCGGTTATTTACTGCCGGTGTATATCTCGCAGAAGTCACAACCACAACGGCACCAGCCACACGATAAGCTGTTTGCGTCGGCGTTGGCGTCTGTTGTTGGTTATACGCTGCCCATTTATTTGTGCGAGATCCGTTACACAGCTTGGAATAATTTTCTCTCTTTAGAAAGTATAATACTGGTACATTGTTTTGTTATTTTAATAATACGGGTATATATTTGGTTTCGCGTTTATAAGTAGAGAACTCTATCCTCTTTCAAGTGTGTACGAAGATAATTAATATTGTAAATATCCGTTTTTACGATTTTAGGTATTCTGAAGGATTTTTTTAAAAGCTTGAGGACAATACTAGCTGGTTTTAGGTTGACAGAATAAGGCGTAACTAAATTTAATTAATAGTTAGTCTATTCAGAGCCCTGAAGCTCGGCAAAAACAGGAGGCGGATTCTTCTGTAAAAGCCAAAGTTTGAGAAGAGGTTTAACAATAGTGCTTTATTGCTGTTACATTTTCCAAAAATAATTCTATAATAAACAAGATAAAAAAAGGTAGCAGGTCCCGTTCTCCCCACGGGAATCTCGCAGGCACAGGGTCAGATGTTTTGAAATGTGTACATTATAATCAGCTGTTACACTAAATAAAATATAACTAGTTAAGATTAACATTGATTAACATAAAGCCCCTGGGGAGGAGCCCAGTAGGTGAATATTTTTCAAAGCACCAAAATAAAAAAAAATCCTGAGAGTAAGTATTGATACTATACATGTAACAACATTGTAGTTTTAGAGCCTTAAACCTGCCGAACAAACATAAAGAAATTATTTTAATAATACTGTACATATATATTTTGTAAATTTATACTTTAGTGTAATTTAAACTCTTCAAGCTAATTCTTCAAAGTTTAAACTCAAAATAATGTTCAGGTTACCAAATTAATTTGCAATACTCCAAATTGTACAGGACAGATCAACCCTAAATTTAAAACAATCACGCTCATGCGTATGGGGTTTCCAGCAGTGCGATGGGGTTTCCAGCGATCGGAATGGGACTGCAACACCAGTGACGCAACTGATGAAGACGCGGATTCGACGCAGTGAGAGTTGGGTCAGAAGTAGGACTCCGAACGTCGCGGAGTTGGAGGGCAAGGTTACACTCAAGGCGAACCACAAGTCCCGCCAAACAGCTGATCCGGGTACAGTAGCCCGGGAAAAGTCACCTGTCAACCTTCCCCACCAGCTGATCAATCGTGGAACAAATGCCAGCGCTCTAATTAAAACGGAACATAATATATGGAATTGGATTAACATTGTTGAACGGATTGGCCGTCTGTGTTTAGTTATCCGGGAAGGTATTGCTTATTTCATTTTTATTGAAGCCCAAAACCTAATCAGTAAAATATTAAGACGCATAGATTAAGATTTACCCATAAGACACATACGATTTCAATTTTCCTGGAGATAACTGAACTGATTGAAGTCCCAGCAGATAATAACTCAAATTGTCTCTCAATTCTATTTCATTAAACATGTGATGAAATTTCATAGAAAATCCAGCAAAACACAATTATCAGTACGGTAAACCTAAGTTTGCTCACAGTGATAATTTGCTTGATATTGGATAGGAACTGAAAAAATAAATAAGTCAACAAGTGACGATTATAATTATTTACATAAGTAGAAGAAAACATAGTACAACTAATAAGTCGTTTTACAATTAATCTGATAGGTACAATTTATCGACAAATTTCAACAATATTTACAACACGTATGAACCAATTCAAAACTGTAATTAATCCAAGGGTTTTCCATGACTGTAGAGCAAGGTCAAAAAATGTCACGGGCTGCAGTGTTGACAACATTCCGGATACGGCGGCAATCGACTGTTGAAAACACGATGAATCAACGCGGTTGACATTTCCCGACAAGGTCCATGCCATTGTCTTGAGCTGGCGTTGGACAAATGAATGTGTACCATACCTGTAAAAGGTTGTTTCATACAAACGCTGAAATGTTGATCAAAGATGCTCTTGATCTAACGAAAGCAAATTGACTAAATATCCTATGATTATTCAGCGAAGAGTCAAACCACTTGTCTCTGGGAATTAAAGAGGAATTGGTCACGGGGTGAGTCATGGCTCATCTTTCTTAGAAGGATACTTCGTCAACTTTATGACACACTAATGCTTATTAGTTCACTTGTTAGGTGGTAACGACTGCTGAATACGCGTTTGCGATTGCGAGTGGCGTATCTGTGACAGCTGAAGACAAGGTCAGACTCCTAATGAGGCGTTCCTTGAGTACGGTTATGAAGTTTGAGTTGTAAAATAAATTATAACGAAACGCCATTTTTTTAACAGAAACTGCTACATGATAATTTTTGAGTGTTAGGACACCAGTGGAATTGTTAATATTTTAAAAGGAGAACTATACCGTACAAACCCCGGTCTCTGTTTTTAAGATTTACATTATCTTTGATAGCATAATACATTTTACTAATAGAAAAATAATAAGTGAAGACTGTGTCCAGTTTTAAATCTTACAACATATGTAAGATTTCCCACATGTTCGATCTGACAGATTTAAGACAATGAAAGCACAAATCCCGCCCGCTAAATTATCTGGCTATTGACTAAAAGATGGAAATTTCAAAACATTATTAACAATGATCTGAGAAGGTCTGTTATGTGATACATTAAATATTTGCCAAACGCAGAACAGAGCTGCTGAAGTCAACGAAGCGGGTTAGAACGAAACTACTCTGGGCGAGGGAGAGAAGATGAGAAAGAAGCAGCATCTAATAAGCTGCAGCCGAGATTCCTGCGGTTCCGTATCCGGGCGCCGTGGCACAAAAAGCCCTTTAAAGGGCCCAACCCTCGGATCACTTGACCCTCGAGAACCGCAGGGGTGGGAACCTGATATTGGCTGAGGGCACGATGACGCCGACGCCGACGCAACAGCTCGAGCAATCCTCAGCGTGAGCGTGACCAATTAGAGTGGTTAATAAACGTATGAGTGTAAAATTAAATTATTCAGTTATTGATTCGCGAAGAAGGGAATATTATACAATAGTATCGGGGAGACCGAGCCATACTCGCTGATATTTGATTCGGTTCGTGGGTGAAAAAGATGTCCACTCTATATGAAATCTTTATTCAATGGTTCTAGTCACTGTTTTCAAGAAATAATTTTGTTGATATTTTATACATTTGTTAGTGCTAATTTGACAGTTCACTGGTTAATTCTTAGCTGTTAAGATTATTTTGTTTTCATTGAGGTTAAGGTTTTTATCAAATGATTTTTTAGGTCCAAAAGCTCCTAATTCAAAGGTTTTAACAATATCGTTCCGCTGGATTCCGAGATAAATTTTGCATACAAACAAACAGACATTGCTCAGTTTACATTCTCGCACAAGCTCTCAACATGGACTATCTCAGCTGTATGACTAAACAAATTAAACGGCAATTTTCTTCTAGGGAATAATTTCATTGTATGCACGGGTTTATTAAGTTGTTGCCGCTATTGCAATGCCACTATAAACGTTTCGACAATTATGTTTCTTCCTCGGACATTAGGGCTCCGCTCCACTGGCCCTACATGTTCCTATGTTATTCTAATGGAAAAATATATATTATTGGATTTGGGTTACATGTGGTTTATCTTAATTCTATTTAAATAGACAGCTTTGTTAAGAAACATTCATAATTGCAGGCTGCCAATGTGTTTTTAATTTAATCCTTTTTTTGTTAATTTTCCTTTTAATTTTGTACTGAATCGCACTTTAAATCTGCTAGACGCGAAGTCCCCGCGAGAATGGGATACCAATCTAACCAACCTCAGATCCCTCGCAAGTGTGAACAACGTTGAAACAATCTCAACCAATAGCTAATCACTAAAACCGCCAACGTAATGCAATAATGCAACGATCACTTAGACCAAGAGCGCTGTCAGGAGTCAACTTGTAAAACCAACAGACGGATGCATTACCACCACTAACGACCCCGGGTGTAGCAGTAGCGGGGGCGGCCACCGTACCACGCCCTGGACCCCGCCCTAGGCCGGACACAGAGTATCACGAGAGCTTCCCCCGGGAGGAACTGGGGGCAAATGGATTACTCCTTGGGGAACCCCCCTTCCACCACCCGGAGCTTGGTCATTACTCTGAGTGGGCGGAAATTGCGGGTGAAGGTTACGCAAGCGTTTCGAGGGGGTGGTTTTTAAGGGATGTAAGATAGGCTTTCATTATTCATTACTAGAATGTACAAACAGGTTTAAAAATGATGTTAAAGGATTTGAACATTTAAATTGTTTGGTTAAGACCTTTAGATGTCAAGGTTTTAAAGCGGAACCATCGACTGAGACTGGTAAGAACGTCAGTTAAATGTGAGTAAATATAGATTAAGAATTAGTATCAACCAAAAACCCAATGATAATCCGCTATTTTTACAGTTAAAATACCTTGGAGGGTTTCAACAATCATGAAACCTTTCGCTTATCTATCAGCTTCTCCCATAAGATCAATGTTAACTTTCAAAGCTTGTTCCCCTACAACGGATTATCCGATATCGTTGATGAATAGCTCATTTTAAAGAGATTAATGCCTAGGGATTTCAGTGAGGAAAATTTCTGTACCACAAATAATAATCGTAAAAAATAATCCAAAATATTAAATGTTTACGATTTATTTATGGGTAAACTATTTGTGATGTGGCAATTCTGCTGCCTGAAATCGCTAAGTATTTTTTTCTCGTTAAAATGAACCTTAGATCATCGGTTTTGAATAATCCGTTGAGGAGGGACGGGCTTTGAAAGTTAACATTGGGTCTTATGTGGAAAAAGGTAGACGTAGAACACAGGAGCCCACTATTAAACAAATTCTTAAAATCGATCAAGCTCACGTTAAAAAAAAACCTGTTACTTGTGGTAGAAAGAATTGGAACTGTTTACTTCATTTTGGCATCATCAGTTATTTGGGAAGGCGACAACAAAACTTTCCAAGGATGTAAGTTACATTATCGATCACAACTGATTTCTTCTCCGGGTGTTGACAATGGGGTGCTATTTCTGCTGTAAATCTGAGGTCAAAACACATCCAGTCAACAACTGGGGTCTGGACTGCAACGTGCCAATCGCTAGGTTTCTGAGGTAATTCGCTGCCAGACGGCCCTGCGTCAACTTAAATCACTTTTATCACGGGCGTGATACGTGTTCACGAACAACGCTCGGCGTATGGTCTAGGGGAAGGGGGGAGGGACAAGTCGGCCAAGGAACACGAAGTTGGGGTTAAATTAGCTGCGAACATTAATCATCAAGTACCGGAGGGATCAAGCCATGCTCGGCGATATTTGATTAGTGTTGTGGGCGAAAAAGATGTATTTTTTAACTTTTATATGCAATATTTATTCAATGGTTCAATGGTTCTAGTCACTGTTTTCAAGAAACCACTTGTTAATACTTTATGTGTTACTTTGAGTTCACTGGTTATTCATTTACAGCTGGTGAGATTATTTTGTTATGTTGTAAAACTCCATAAGCGCAATGTTAAAATTTCCAATTTTCAAAGGAGATTCTAAAAAAATTTAAGCATTATCCTGGGGTTGAGATTTTACCAATCGAATTTTTAGGTCCAAAAACCCCTAATTAAAAAAAAAAACTATTCTCGTTCCGCTGGATTCCGAGATACATTTTGCAAACACAGACAATGCTCGAGTAAGAAAAAAACACTAAAAAACCAACATCAGTGTACGCAACTGAAAATGAAAATACTAAACGATAAACCAAATGAAAGTTACTTCTAGTCAAAACTGACACTTATTTAGAATTTTCTTTGGATGTGGGTGGATCAAAACTGCATTATAGTTGCCGAAATCCTTAATTTATGCTGTTTGGAAAATTTACAGTTATTGTTCTAGGGATACATCTCTTTATTAAAACTAAGTATCCTTACTCAGCAATGCGGGTTCACGTTCTCTTATTAGCAGAAGCGTTGTCACTGCCGTTACATCATCACATCCCACTACTCGCTCAGGACTCTCTCTCTCAGCAGATATCGATAGTAAGATCGCTGTAATGTGATCGATTACGCCACCGTCATCGACACCGCCCGGACTCCGACTGGGACCCTCGATGGCCGGTCAAGTGCACGGTGTCGGATGGCGGTAACGGGAGTTCTGCGGTCGGGGATGTGAAGACCGAGGCTCAAGGTTCCCAGAATTGTGACGCCGGAGTCTGCGGCGGTATGCGTGATGGGGAAATCGCCGTGTTAAAAACTCTCCAGACTACTGCTAGAACAAACCCGAACCACAAAGAAGAAAGATATGCCCGAATCGAGAGCATCTGCGGACACCGTTTAGTAGTTTTAACCCAAAAGAACAAAGATAAATCTCAGATCTCTTCGCCTGAACGTTCAATAAATCGTGTAAATTTGAAGGTTTAAGGTAGTCAAGAGTCTTATATTATTCCAGTAAACATATTTGTCCCTACAACCATGCCTTAAGAGCTATTTAAGTTCTAAAAACTCATCGTAAAACAGCTGTTTTCTGTTTAGCGAGCCAACACGTCTTTTTCACACACTGCGACTTCGCTGACTGACTCGGTGTTTATAACCTCAATCTCGTGAATTCAATTAAAATTGATAAAAGAGAATATTTGTATGTTGTGTGGTATACAAAGCAGTTGCAGGACAAATTGGGTTTGCAATTCGAGTGAAAAGTGTATTTCTGGCTTTCGGAAGATTCTCGCGCGGACACAATTTTCCCCGGGAAAGGCCTACTTTACGCTCTTAAGGCCACGCTCCCCCGTCGGTCATATTGGATTGATTCTCCATAAGCGCAATGCTAACTAAACATCTATTTAAGACCCACATTTATAATTTTCAATGAGATTTGGGTAATTTTTTTACTACTCAAAATAAAGTAAAGAGTGATTTTTGCGAGTAAAAATTCGTACAAGTGTTACAGATTACCAGAACAAATTTTCAAACTTAAAAAATTACTTTTTTTATTAAATATTATAGTTTATTTTCAAAATATCTTCCACAATAATCAACTGCGATAAAAACATCTCTCAATTGACACCGAAATCAAAATTTTATCTCAAGAGATAAGCGAAAAATTGGGGTCTGAACCGATAAAACCAATATGGCCGACAGGGTAGCCGGCTCTTAAAACAAAGATATTTTGTTCCACAAATTTTGAAAACAAACTGTGAATTTATTTATTTTCTTTTCAAATCAATCCTCACTATTAGGTGCCGGATAGTGAAATCACGCGTGTGAAGTGGTTTCGGAAACTTCCAAAACACAGTGTTATCAGCTGTTATCACACTGAGAGGCTATTGGCCCGGCCTGGGGACAACTAACGCGTGGAGGCGTGGCCCGCCACCGTAAACTGGGCGATACAACTTCCGGCGTCAATTAGAGATAATATTGTGATACCGCGACTCTGGGAGCGCGAACAGTACGGGCTGTCCCCGGCAACGCATCCGTCCAAAACGGTTTGAATCCCAATTTCCGGCCCTCACCCTCTTCCTTCCGCCTCCGGGGTGAACGGTTCCCAGGCTCCCTTCACATGCTAATACCGGGTTTCATCAGGAGTCGGGTTACCAGGGTATCTGCGAAGAAAGATGGGAGACTCGAGAGGTGTGGATTTGAATGTTGAATTGTTGATACGTTAGTGGTTACCGTTTCGAAGATTTTTAAAATAAATTATTAACTTGTTTCACTATATTTCTAAAACTTTAGATGCATAGCTGTTAAAAAGTTTGAATATTAGTCTTCCGACTCGAAAGAACTGTTATTAATACATGTTACACAACGTGGTGATACTAAACTTGCAAGAGAAGCTAAACCTTAAGAGATAAGTAAGTGGTTCAAGGTTTATTACTTCGACATCCCATTTCTCACCGAAGCAACGTTACCGTTAATGCGTGACCTATTATGAGGTCATAGAGGACATCCGCGGGATATTGACTGGCGAAATCGGATGTTAAGGGTGTTACAAGATTTGAGACAACCCTAGAACCTTTCAGGCACAGAATGGACAGCTTTCACCGCATTCACAAAATCGTAGAACATTTTAATACAAGGGACAAAATAAGACATCAAACAAATTAAACCCAATCAATAACAATATATCAAATTGTATTGAGCAACTCTCAGACAAATAATCATGTATATTCAATTACCATATTACAAATTGTTCATTAATTTCGACTTGTTCATTAATTTCTGTGGTAGTACACTATACACAAATAATCGATAAACTATAAGGTGCATAAATGCAGTGTTTAAGTATTAGTATAGTGTTGAAAGGTAAATACCAAACATATATGAACGAACTGTTTTATAGTGTACAAAACTAAGTTACATTGCCAAACACACACTCATCACTCAACATACTCACCTCAGCGTCTCCTCGTGGCTGTGACACAAACTTAAGAAGTTGGGATTACCAGATTTGAAAAAGCCTGTTTACCTAGCTACCAAAAAACCAAAATCGCTGGTAAGTCAACAGAGGCTAATTTACAATGACGCATCGCAGTAAATGGAATTTAAGCCTTACGCAATACCTTGTCGCAGTGCAGGATGCCAACAGATTACCATAAGTCTCTACATCATCGGCTAACACCTGGTCACAGCCTGGTGAAGTGTGTCGTGAGCTTGTACAAGGGGCAGCTTGCAAATAGCATTCCTGTTCGTCCGACAAGTTATGCTCTCTGCTTACTTGTACTCGGTAGACAAGAGTTGAGTTGAGCTTGTAACGAATGCGAGTTCTAACTTCTATAGAAGTGCTGATGTGCATGTTTCATGGATAACATGTTATTGTGAATTGGTTAATTGGCAAAAAGATTTGAATTGCTTGTCTATTAGCGAATTTCCCCTAGAGGGAAGAAGCTGTTACCGTAGGTCTCATGGTAAGACTTAAGCCCGAAACTATGATAACTTTTTGTTTTGAGGTCCCCAGATGCCAAAAACACTATTCGTTCAAATTTATATATATGTATATATGTGTGTGTGTGTGTCCCCGTTAACACGATAACTTGAGTAAAAAACGTCCGATTTCGATGAAATTTGGCTCAAATGTGTAAAGTGACATTTAGGACTTTAATTCGAAAACCAGAAAAATCAGACCATAGAAAGGGGGGTTTATGGGGGGTTTTAAATTTTCCAAAAATCAGTTTTGTGCACTTTTCATCCTAAAATTTTTAAAACACTCAATTTCGGTTTTGAGCATTTTATAGAGCTTACAAAAACAAATAATTTAGTATTTTAAATTATTAACCTAGGTTATGTGGTTGTGGAGAAAATCCATAAAACCTGCTCTTAAAATCTCCTATGTTAATCTTATGGGAAAAAAGGTTTTTGGAATTTCCTCAGTTCATTTAAATGTAAACTTCACATATGCTTTTACCAATCAATTCAGCTTTACAAAACAATCATTTTGGTGTTTAAATTGTGATTCTACATCCAAGCGTTGCAGAGATATTCAAAGTGCTAAACACAGTACGTTGTCCAATGTTATCCTTATGGAGAATAAATAAAATTCGATATCTCGATTATTTATGAATGTAGATTGATGAAACTTGTATGTGGGTCCACGTAGTACTCTTATATTGATATTTGCACAAACAATTGATTTTTTGTTGACTATCCCAGTAGCAGCAAACCTGCATATTCAGCCCTAATGTTATTCTTATGGAGGATAAGTAAAGTTTTATATCTCCCTTAATTATGAACATAAATTAATAAAACTTAGTATGTAGCTTCACCTGGTTGAATTATATTGATAATTGCATAGAAACACATATTTTGTGTTCCTTGTTGCAGCAAACCTGCGTACTTGTTATTCTTATGGAGAATAAATCAAATGCTACAGATCACTTATTTGTTTATGTATTTTTATCAAACTTGGTAAGTGGCTTTATGTGGCAGTGAGAAACATATGCATGCATTGGAAATTCGCTGAGTACGCAGGTTTGCTGTGACGGGGGTATTTTTTGCATTTAGCAGTGAAGGTAATTCTCAAAATGGTAGCTCAATTGGGAGATATGGCGACCCGAAAAAAACACCTTTGAGAAGTAATATACAAAGATTCCTTAAAAACTGTTCAAGAGCTAACTTAGTACTGTCTTCATTTACTCAAGCATCGAGTCCCGTTAGCCTTTGTTATTTAAATAGACATCCCATGGAAATTAACGGACCCAGAGAATGAGAGACCGTTTGAAAAGGACGGAAGGTGAATATAGTTGAGGAGCGGAGTACAACTGAAGTTTAGCAAACCCGCTGGGCTAGCGTGAGCAATAGCGGACTAGAATAGCGTTTTTGTAAACTAAACAACGCAACAAACAACGGACGATGAAAGAAACGGAGCAACGTGATTTAGAGTTGAAACTGTGGCGTGGTGTGGGCAGTTGGCTGTGGTGATATACGCAGTTTTGTAACTGGGTCTTGGCCCACACTACGCGGTAAACTGCCCGCTTGTTTGACTGAGATATGGTTGGAAATATGGAATTTTAAGGAACAGTTTGTGTTGGAAATAAATTACTAAACTAGTCACATTGGTCATAATAATTGTTTTGTGTAACCGTTTTAACTTGTTTGTAGCAGAAAACTGACATAATGAATAGTATTTTAATCACCGTTAACCCTATATACCAGGCATGAACGATATTGACAATTTTGAAACATTAATAAAGTAACTAGTAATGTTAAAATACTCATAAAGCAGAGATATCTACTCTGGGAACAGGCTATTCTAATTTGTTACTCCACTGGCGATAAATTGAATGAACTTGTTTTCTATCGGTGCAGTTTCGACACTACACCAATGTTTGTTTTATTTAGTATCGAATATAAAAATAATAAATATTAAAACAATCACAAATAAAACATCGCCTCTATCTCCCAGGCGAGGCGAGTAATCCTCCATTCAAACGGTACTATCTAATCGCTAAGGCAAACGTTCAACAAAAGATATTACAACAAAACACTCCCCGGCCCGTCCCGGTACGGCGAACCAAAATATTTACAGTTTTCTCACACTTCCTCCTGTTTAATTGTACCGCTTATTGAACCCTGCTTCCCTCCAAATCCCGTGCAGCAGACCACAAGTAATCAAACGATGACCACCGAATTAAACAGCGGCGTCCCACGGCGTAGAGTAACACCAAGGACGCCGCGGCCGCCACAGAGTAATAAAATAATATAATCAAACAAAGAATCTAGCGGTCACACCCTCCTGGCCACCGCGAGCGGCGACTTTGGTTTGGAGCCGTAATTATACGAGGGGTCGATAACATCGAAGATAGCGTTGCGGGCCTGGTTACGGATTGTTTCTGCAAACGACCCGGTTATTAGATGAGTAATAAGATCGTTGAAATAATAAACGAGAGCTTTGGCGCGGCGGGTTGAGCATGGCCAGATCTTCTATCATAATTAAAATAATAAAACAAACATCACCTAGCATCCAAAAAGTGTTGTGGAAGCTTTTTGGTTTATATAGGTCGTACTGTCGAGCGTCTTCAATGTTAAGCCATTCTAAGAGACTTAAAGTTTATTTTTTAATGTGTGTCTTAATCGATGTCGGATTTAATGAGCCAATTGCCACTTAAGCTATTTGAGATGATCCTTAAAGCGTTTTAAGGTTTGATTAAATAAAGGTAAAAAAATTCTATTACCATTTAGGTCAAGCTACAATAAACCAACCCAGTTGAGATTGACCAAGAGAGCAAACGACACTTGACCTCGAGTATTTCTGTCCCTTGATAAGAATTGATACGAATTTCTGTTGTAGCGATCGAGACGGCTTCTTTGTGATGAGCTAAAAATAGTAGTAAAAGGTCACGTGATTTTCTATAGTTCGCACTCATTCTTTTACTTCGGAGCGAACGAATTTGTACTATATGAAATAATCTACAAATACACCGCAATCACGCCCAAATAAAAGCTTCTTTAGGAGGCGTAGATCCGCATATGGATTAATCATCTTATAAAGCAAAGCTATCCCTTTCTCACGTAAAAAACCGATTAGAACTAATTACGACTCCACAAAAACCGAGAAAGAGATCTTCCCAAAGGCGGCGCGCGGCATCGATGTCAGCAGCCTAATACAAAACAGCTGATCAAAAAACAGATGAGAAGACTCCCCGATAATCAGCTGGTCTCTTGAATGGAGGCGAGAGACAAGTGGAAGAGGGAAGAGAAAAGATGAGAGAAGAGGGGCGAAGTGAATGACATTCCACTGTGGGAACTTATTCAAATATTAACGGCTAGGATAAAGACATCGGGCATCGGAGTGAATATTGCATCAGCAGCATGTGATCCCATAAGCTTGGATTTTCATTCTAAATTATACCTCGGGGCTGCATAGCAACAACGTCAAGTTGTTGCTATTCTTCCAAAAGGCTGTAGAAAAAGTATATAAACCCATATTAAAAATTAACACCTTACGGAAAACAGAAGCAAAACACTCAAGTAGTGAATAAAAATATAGATTGTTTCTGTACAATAAAATCGTGTTTATTTAGAGACCTTCACTTTGTTTGTAGTGTATTAATAAAATCTGTTATATCCGTCCTACACAAACTATCGCAAGCAAACGCCATTTCTAAAATTGGCTCCCAACCTATTATTCGCGAACGTTGACACAGTTGTGTCCAAACAGTTTTTTCAAAGCCGATATGTCTAATTGGTTCCCATTCCCGCGAGAACGCATGCGCCATCTCTATTGTTCTACCTAATTACAATCTCCTCATGGCTTTATGAATTGTCCGCTTTCGTTTCACAACTGGTGAAATCTGACGATTATCTCTCGTGAGGAACTTCCTTGACAACTTCCTTACTTTTCGCATTCATTACCAGTAAACTGGCCCGGCTAGAACACCTGTCACGTAACGAGGTGGGACTATTGTCGTTAAAATTGATGCAAATGATGGACGTTATGCGCTGCTGCAACTTTCTTCGGGCGGTGCAACTGCGGATGTGAAATACGCCAGGTTTTAATTGAAAAGTTCGTTCCCCACATCAACTTGAACTCTCACTACCATAATATAATATCCGGACAGTATAATAACCTATTTGACTCAAGAGGCTGTGTGAAATTACGTCAAACTTAGAAATGTTGGTATTGTAGCAAAGAAAGTTTTATAGACCCCTACAGAAATCACGATTAACAGTTGTGCTGCTATGTGAGCTATCCAACACATAAGTTTGGAGGTTGGCTGATTAGTGTGTCTGATTAGTTAACTTACGCTACGGCTGAACAGCAGCACCTCTGTAACCCAACTCCAACACCCAACGTTTGGAGAAATCACCTCTCACGTGCTGCTTTGGAGCTTTGGAGGGAGTTTAGGTTCTATGGAAATTTGGTCCGAAGTCAATTGGAAGCTGAAAAAGGATACAACTCAGACGACGATAAGGTGCTCGTTGGGTTCTCAATCTTCTCTGGACAGTTCCGGTTTCAGAGGATCTGTTACAATTCGTTTAGAGGGCAATTCGGGACGATTTACCTAAATTCAATTACAGGAGTGGTATTTGGTAGAGTGGGGAGGAGAGAGAATATTCATAAATGATCCGAATTCTGGAAAAAAAACTCAGAGATCGATTTCTTCCTGGATAGCACTCAAATCATGCAATATGGTCACGATGACATCCTGACTTGATCTTGCTCTTCAACTTCGCTGCTATGTCTCACTAGACACCTATTCGCGCAACAGTACAAAACCTAACTCCAGCTTCTTTGAAATATACTGTCCGTTCAAGCCACGAGTCAGCCTGGAAGTGTTGAAGCAAGAGAAGCCTACCAGGGTCTGTCAAGCGTGGTGTACCCCATGGTTACACTCGCGGCATTTTCAAGGCCTCAACGGTTCACTGCATACGTAAACAACACAACATGGCGTGACATCACATCCCGTGACGTAACCACAACTATAGTATAGTTATTTTAAAAGTGCGCCTGGCGCTAACTATATTCAATGTAGGAACAATTCAACGATACACAGCCAAGAGTTTACGTCATATTTACCATTGCGCCAGTATGTTGCGACTAAAATAATGTCTTTGTGATTCTACAAGCGTGTTTTGCAGCAATTTAAGGAGAAAAATTATAAGGTGAGAAAGGGAGTTTTATTCGAATCCAAGTCTCTTTGAGTATAGCAGTAAAACGCAGCAATTCGGTACCTTAGATTTTAAACATAATACAGTATTACAATTCGCTTCTTATCGCTCCAGATTAAGCCTAAACAGAACAATTGGGCAGTGAATGGCAAAATACCATTAAGTCGTGCCCACTAACTGTATCTGTATTATTTAAATTTGTTCTAATTATTTTTAATTTTACGTGACGAATGGAGATATATAGGCCCACCGATAAGAGGCATTGGACCTCAACATAAAAGTACACTGAGGAAAAATCTGTCTTTATGAGCCAACCCTTTCTTCTGTAAATGTCCCAGAATTAGCAACAAAATAAATCTTTTTTACCATACTGTAATAGTTATAAAGGTAAATCTACGCAGCAAGACTTACACGAGTTGCAATAGCAATCAACCATTGCCAATGCTTTCTCAAATATTACGCAACCAACTATAAACCAATACGTACTGACATCACCACAATTCCCAGCATCTACCAATACGCCTTATTTCCCCGATAAATATTACTTTCTTAGAAGATATAAGGCAAGTATGATAAATTTCAGGAGATTTTCCAAGAGTTCCTCAGCGACAAGGCGATGTTTGCACAGGGCCAGTCGGTAGCCGGTGGCCCAAGGACCGATAATTGATTCGTCAAACTCGCCATGGCCGGCCCGGGGCGGCTGCGCATTCAAATTTGTCTGGCAGATAACAGGTTTACGACACTTTCCGAGAACGTCTGCACGTGGGGCGCAACCTGAGTACGCGCGCGTGCCTCGCATCGCTGGCGCGGCGTCAGAAAAACGGAGAATCAAAAATTGTAATTCTTTGATCAACGAGTCCTTCAATCTTCGTAACGACCTTGTACGGCGTCAATCTCCTCAATTGCCAAGTAGACAAAGTGGTTTCCTGGCGAGACCGGGGAACATAACTGTCTGCTTCAAGAGAACATAAATGAGATGTCTTAACAAACGATAATACTTGTTCAAAAATCTGAAATTTGTTGGACAAAGTAAAACAATTGTTCACAAAGTAAAACAATTGTTCACAAAGTAAAACAATTGTTCATCATTTAACATTTTAAGAACAAATAAAAAGCTAGTTCATGTGTCAATGCCTAATTTAATGTGCATTTCATCACTGCATGCCCATATTGCCTATTCCTAAACCCTTAAGGACCTTTTAACATTTAAATAATTGTGTAACAAAAATGCTTAAGGGCAAGAGTACTTTGTGTAAGAGGCCTATATCACAGGGAAATTTAAATTAGGTCTACTGATTATGACCAAGATCACGCATGACTACACTCTTGACAATTGGCATGGCAAATACAAAATTATTAACGGATCTCCAGGGATTTCAAAACATAATGACATATTTTTATTGGTGATTCACTTGAAACAGAAGCTTTACATACTGTCTGTAAGACAATCTACTTCTTACACGAGTTCCAATGTGGCCACCATCGACCACACGGAGGCAGGAACCCGCACTTATATAATCAGCGGGGGGCGGACCCTCGCTTGGCAGCAGAAATTAATTACAGATTTGTCAGCACGAAGGAACAATGTGGGGCCCTGGGCAGTGGGAACTGGCCACGGGGCGGGCAAATGTGCCAAGGAAGGGCATGAGAGTTGCAATACTCATGTGACAATAGATGTCCTTGCCGCTTATAGGCAATTCGTTATTTTGAGCTTGATATAAAAAAACTCAAAATAACGGGTTACTCAAGTTGATCCAGGTTTAAATTAACTGGATAAAACTGTGATAAACTTAATCATTCGACAGGGACCCAAACAATACGTAGCTTATTCTCTAATTTACTTCCCAGATTATAATCACGGTAATCACGGTAATCTGATACTACCAAATCAAAGTTACTTCCTTACTATAGGAAGCCTTCAATCGTGGGAATGGGGACTATTATGAATCCATTCGTTAATTAATTAATGGTATACCTTGAAGAATTTACACAATTAATTAAATTAATAATAATTAGCGAAATACTTCCCTGGGCATTTTGAAACTCTCTGTGTTTAATCGTTGTAGAGATTAATTAGTTTCGTTTCGGTCGTATGAGCGATAACTCGATGTGTGTTAAAGTAATGTAAAAATGTGATAGGCTAGACAAATATTGTATCCATCGATCATAAATTGACTTCAGTAACTGTCGCATACGTATGCCCACTTGATATTGACCATAGCATAAGAGGGCCTATGACCAGTGTTTTATCAAGAAAAGCAAATCTTCAGAATTTACATCGAGTCCTCAATTCATCCAACCAGGGAGAGGCTGCCGCCTACTGGATTTGCCTAAGGCGATTTCACACCAGACTGTCTTGTTAGCGGAATTAATTCGTCCCCGAGTCCCGCGTAGATCACGGTCGCAGCTGGGGACAAAGTCCTTGGTCTTGTCTCATAAACAAAACTTGTGCCGCCGCATGAGAATGAGCGACAAAAACCGGAGGCGTAGAGAATACCAACTGCGTCGTCTGGCCGCCTTCTGCTGTTTACCGTCTGAGTCTACCAACCCTTGCCGCAGCTATTTATAGACTATAGACACAGATTGCAACTCTGGTTTTAGCACCAGGTGCTACTTCTCCGGTTTTATTCTCAGTTAGGTTCTCACAAGGTGTGCTACTATTGGTTCTTGCGAAACTCCCAGAACGCAGTGTATTGTTTCGAGGTATGCTGAAAGAGTTGTGAATCCCAAAAGTAACTTGACCCTATAAACATGAACAATTACGGAACATGTCTGTATGCAATTTGTATACTAGACATTAACTATTGAGTATTTAATTTTAACTCAAAGAGCACAAAGTAAAGCCTACGTACCGACGCACACGTCTCCATTAGGGTTGCAAATATCGTACACTAACACTAACCGACTCAGAGTTCTCCGTCCTAATCCTTTCCTCACGAATTATAAGGCACGTTCAAAGATTCATCACCTACCATGATTCATGGCCCGCACGTGATTCCCCTTGATCACGACTGCTCGAGGAGCTAACCTTACTCAGCAAGAGCAGGAGCTGTGTATACATATGACGCAACTGAGCTGATCATGAGTCCGACTCCGCTCATCCTGGAGATGGGACGACCTCTGGGCGACCTTGAGAGAACCATTAGCTAACATCCTGCTCCTGCAACGGTCACCTGGCCTGGACTCACGCAACACAAATTACGTAGTTTGCAATACTTTCTGTAGGTTACCAGTATTTATATAGGGGTAAGTCTTCTGAAGATTTTTATGACATCTTATTGATGAGTAGGGTGAGGAAAAGGATTACATTTTCAGAAACAGGCACAGTGAGCACCTTAAGAAGCATTCTTGGGGTGAGGGAGAAAGACAGTCTATATGTGTATGTTTTAAACGATCTCAAGTCATTAAAAAATATCTTCTGATATCAGGAATCGCTCAACTGTACAATACTTTCTTCATATTATAACCTACTATCTATACGAGAAGAAAACATCTTTGAATTCCAGAAAAGCTCCTTCATTATTTGTTAAAGTGGAAATTGCGATAAGGTGTTTTGAATTATAGGATATTGTTGCCGTATGAATTCAAATATATTCAATCCTAATCAGTCATTGAGATTACACTTGATCAGCTAGATGATATCAAATAGAGAGGCGAAGATGATTTACAAGTCACCGACAAATATAGCTCAAAAATCGAAAAACAGAACAAAAGTAAAACAATTCATAATGAGTTAAAATCGGTCAAACAGTTACTTTTCCCCTCCTCTTCACCGTTCAATACAGTTAGTTTATTATTGAACGAACATCACAAAACAGAGTAGACAAATTAAAGGCCATTTAAACCTGCAATCCGATGACGTCATGCGGAGGTCCTGACAGACCGCGACCTCAGAGCAGGCGGCCTTGGAGTGAGAGCAGAGCATCAACATCACATCCTGGTCGTGGGTGAACGAACTGCAGCGTTTGGCATCCAATTACCGTGAAATCTCAGATTAGCCGCTCTTCAGTCTTCGCGCAGCAACAGTAGCTACGGCGGTCACTTCGCATTGCTACTTGACAGCGACAGTAGCTACGACAGCCACTTCGCACGCTACTTGACAGCGACAGTAGCTACGACGGCCACTTCGCACGCTACTTGACAGCAACAGTAGCTACGGCGGTCACTTCGCATCGCTTCCTGACAGCGACAGTAGCTACGACGGCCACTTCGCATCGCTACTTGACAGCAGTAGCTACGGCGGTCACTTCGCATCGCTACTTAACAGCGACAGTAGCTACGAAGGCCACATCGCATCGCTTCTTGACAGCAACAGTAGCTACGGCGGTCACTTCGCATCGCTACTTAACAGCGACAGTAGCTACGAAGGCCACTTCGCATCGCTACTTGACATCAACAGTAGCTACGAAGGCCACATCGCACCGCTTCTTGACAGCGACAGTAGCTACGGCGGTCACTTCGAAAAGTTTTAACATTGTACTTTTTAAGTGAGAGTTTTGAGTTGTTAGTTTATGGATTTTAGCTTTGGTCTAAGTAAAAATTGTATTTATATTTCCACAAATGTTTTAACATCTCAAAATCCGCCGCCCCAGACGGCGGCACAGGTCACCCACCCCTATTAGAGGCCTGATTTACTGACGATTTATTTATCACGTTAACCAACCCCCCTTAAAAACCCCCCAACGGATTTGTCTCTAATAATTTACGCAAGTAATGAATTTAGTAACAAAATGTGAAAAAGAACATGATATGTTATTTTCATTATTTGGGTAAAACGCAATGTATATCTCTTTTAAGAATGAAATGCTAGCGTCTCATTTGTTATATACTCCTCTTTTCCCAAAAGGTACAAATACCCATTCTTTAACGTATTGGGGCTTCTGGACTATATTTATAACTAGTACAAAAAATCGAGGCTGAAAATGCAATTCATTGTTTGACAAGGCTCCCGATCATACGTGGTCGCCGACGATAGCAGCACATTCCTCTGCCGCGCCGCCTGCAAATATTAGCATCCTGGCCGCCTCCTCCCATCCTGTCGGTGTCTTCAAATGTCCGGCAAGCTATTTTTGTATGCCAGCACAGGGCACAGGGCAGTATGACATGTAAGATGTGGCTAGAACTACACCGTGGCGTGAAAGAATCTAAAGTTCTATTAGAGTGCTTATAAAGAAGCGCGAGGCATCAAACTATGGAAAAACTAAATTTTAAATTACTAATGAATTGTCTATACAATACCCTATTTCTTAAAGGAAAACTTTAAAAAGGTTAAACAATATCAGTTTCGTTCACCAATTTAAACTATTATTGCATCGATTACTGAATACTGAATGTTTGAATGTTTAAGGTTTTCATGCGGAACAGCCCAAAACCCTACCAACTTAATTTAATGGAAATGAAAACAAAATAATTGAACTGAATTGTCTTAGATACACAGAATTGACTGTGTCTTACACAGTTTAAATCAACATTTATAGATAGGTTACAATAATAGATTCCACATTTTAATTTCCGAGATTTTTGCCAGCTCGACAAAACATCTCTTACAGTGTATTTTATCCACTTAAGAAATGACGCAACTTTTTCCTTCCTCCTACTCTTGAACTGGTTTTGTTAATGAGAGTAATTGTACCAATAAAAGAAGCCCAACTCAAGTGGCTGCCCACGCCGGGCCCACACCGGCATCCACTGACAAACTACAAACATCAGAGGGCTAAGAATACGGTCCTGCTAACAGCCAAGGTCGACGATCTTGTTTAATTGAGTTAGAAGGGTTCCCGCTCCTAATTAGAAGTGGGATGTAGTGGCTTGTCCCTCGTCTTTGCTCCCCTCGCTCGATCAAGAGACAAGCGTCGCCCACTCGCGCGGCCATGGAGTGATTAGAGGCGGAAGTTTATTGAGTTCTCTATCCTGTGGAAGAACCAAGGAATTTAGTTTACTTGAGTAGAACCAAGTTTGGATTTATAGCTTTGCCCAAAACCTTCGCTAGTTCACCTGATTTCAGTTTTATATAGGTTCTCCAAAAAAATATCACAGCTGATTGAATTCCAAGAGTTAAATGTGTTTTAACTTACACGTTTATATATGTATATATAAAAAAACTAAACTAAAATCTATATGGTTTATGGGTGGATGTCAGCCTTGCGGGTTTCCCTAAAGTTCCTAGGACGGTTTGGTTATATATACAGATAAATACGTTTAGATTGTTTTTCTGAAATGAAAAGTACTGAATGCAAATTTAGGGCCGAGAAGGACATTTTGTTATCCAATATGAAGAAAATAACATTGAGTAAGTAAATGCATACGTATACGTATTGTCAATTGAATAGGAATATTTAAGCGATTACTGATAAGGAAGAGGACAAAATACAGGTATTAATATATATATCACTGAAGTAGCTTTATTACTTAATTCCTAGGAAATTTCAATCACATAAAAATGGAAT
The DNA here is from genome assembly GCA_963675035.1 of Allygus modestus. Classification (NCBI taxonomy): domain Eukaryota; kingdom Metazoa; phylum Arthropoda; class Insecta; order Hemiptera; family Cicadellidae; genus Allygus; species Allygus modestus. The sequence continues at coordinate 29,342,142 of OY776112.1, read as the reverse complement.
GTCCCGATACATTCCCGCACTTCAAACGGTTTTCAAGAGCGGTAGACAACCATTTCTCGGCTACACCTAAACACACGTTCATCTCAGCTTCAGTTTCCCGGTTAATGTACAGTTCAGTAGCCCGTTATTCCTTCAATTAAAAATTCCTCATGCGGTCAGCCATGGCGGTGGCGGTGGTGAGTCAAAGTTGTGCTGCGGGTTGCTAAGCGACGCCGACGTTTCCCGCCAGAAGTGTTACTCATCAGCTGACTGTTGCTGCCAGCTGATTGTGCCCATTATCAGCTGGCACGATCAGCTTCGTGTCTTCCGCAACACACGACCCTAGCTTGTTGTGGCGTTGAGTTATTTCAAAATAAATTAGTGTTATAGGTTATTAAAAGCGTTCCGATTCGATAACTGACTAACTGTAGTACGGTGATATATAGGATAGCTTTAGGGATTTTGAAAATGGTATTGAGTTGTTGTGCTTCACAAGTGTCATTTGTCCGAATATATGATTCATGTTGTTATTATAAACCCATTGTGTTATTGTATAACCAATAATCAGTGCTGTAGGAATTATGTCACTGAGCAATGTTTAGCAATAAGACAAACTGTGAAACTGGGCAATATTGCCAATATTAAAGCGAAAATTGATCATGTTAAAAATGTATTTAAGAACCATTAAATGGCGTTAATAGTCTATTGAGTTTGTACAGTTCCTTTAATCGGCACAAAACAAATAGAGCTTAACATTTAATGACATCAAAACTCGGCTGAGTGTAACCGTGGAATCAATCACTGATTACTTTCCCTTAAACGAATAATATTTAGGTTTATTAACTTGCGCCACAGTTAGAAATTGGGAAACTGCAACTCATAGAAATACGTATATCGTGGTGTAACCTTCAAACGGTATTGTTGTATTATTACGGTAAATGGACTGCAATAACAAGATTTTCACACTTAAATAATTCAGCGTAAAGGCTTATATTTGTTTATTTTTAGTAGTGTGTAGGTGTACGGAGGACTCCAGTCCTCTACTTCTACTTGTTTCTCAATACCAACAATACTTAACTTTTAAAGTCCAACCCCCCTCAGTGGATTTTCCGAAATTTATAACTTATAGTTAATTTTAAAGAGAGAAAAATCTAGAGATTTCGTTGAGCCTAATTTCGATATCACAAATTGTTAATTCCTACCAAATCTAAAATATTGAATATTTTGAAATTTGTTGAACGATTGTTATTTGTGATATCGACATTTTGTTCAATGAAATCGCTAGGTATGGTATACTCTTTAACATTAGCCTGAATCAACGACATCGGATAATCTACTGACGAGGAGCGTGTTCTGAGTTAACAACGGTCGTTAAGGGGGAAGGCAGGTAGAAACCAGCGGCCACAGAATACATTTTATTCTGTGGGCGCTGGTAGAAACGCGAAATGTCCCATCACTGGAGCCCTAATGTATGAAGCTTTCTAAGGGATTTGTTTAAAAATTGCACCGCAAAAAGTAGGTAAAAATAAAATATAACACGACACGAAACCGATTTAGTTCCTCTGGTTTTTTCTCCACAACAGCATGTCGCCAGGAATGAACTAAAAGCCACAGACCACACACTGACACACTGCGGGAGGAAGTGTGGAGTGTGGACGCGTTGTTGTGACAGTTGCGGAGTGCCATCAGTCCCGCAGATGCTGAAACACTCGTGACTCCTGGCGGACATTCGGCAACGGACGAGCCGGGGGCGGAGCCCTGCCATCCTAGGGCCGAGGGATGACTAGGACGAGGGTCGTTTCCGCGAAGATGAAATATGGATCACATCTGTGGCGCGATACGGTTCTTGTTATTTCCGTGTGCTCGATGAATTAAAGAAAAACAGAGAAAATATGTTTGGAAGTGCTTGACGTTAGGGTCCTGTTGTAGATCGACAACGAAGTTGAGTTAAGAGCGAATACATTTAATTAGAATGTATGATTGAAGTGCACTTAGGTACGTGGGCCTTTCGTGAATACTAATCGATCTACCGACTGCCTCCGCTAGAAAGAAGCACCGTGCATGTCAACAGATTTTACAACAAAATAATAAAGAAATATTAAAAAAACCGAGGCTATGGATGTAGTTTGGACTGTAAAACGTCTCTATAAAATAAAGATAAATACTTTTCCTACAACCGCGCCCAAAGTGCGTCTCTTAAGATATAAACACATGATAAGAACCTGTTTTCTGTTAAATTCCGCTCGCTCGTAAAATTACCCCGCGACGCAGAACAGTTTACTGAGTGATAAACACATAAATAACTATCTTATCCTAAATCCCCAAACATTTCAATTTAGAAATATAGTACGGTAATTAGTTTTCTGAAATAGCTAACATTCAGCTAATTCGTTGGCGCTCGCGACAGCAATGGAATTCACACATGGGCAATAAAATGTAATGCTTCTATTAAACTAGTTACTGAAACACCGAAGACAGCTCAACGTTTATGGAATAAAGTCGTAAACCTAAGAAAACCGGACGCGCTGGGATGAGAAATTGGCGATAACCTCAAATAATTAACAGTGCAGTAAAAAAACCGTATCAAAGAACAAAAATCTATTAAGAATAAACAAAGTGGAGTTTAACAATCAAATTTAGTAAATAGCTTAAGTGTTTTAAGTAAACACAACTTAAATAACTACACTGTCAAACCTCAAATAATTAACAGTGCAATTAAAAACCCGGATCAAAGGACAAAAATATATTAAGAATAAACAAAGGGGAGTTCAACACTCAAAGTTAGCAAATAGCTAAAGTGTTTTAAGTAAACACAACTTAAATAACTACACTGTCAACCCTCAAATAATTAACAGTGCAATTAAAAACCCTGATCAAAGGACAAAAATATATTAAGAATAAACAAAGGGGAGTTCAACACTCAAAGTTAGCAAATAGCTAAAGTGTTTTAAGTAAACACAACTTAAATAACTACACTGTCAACCCTCAAATAATTAACAGTGCAATTAAAAACCCTGATCAAAGGACAAAAATATGTTAAGAATAAACAAAGGGGAGTTCAACACTCAAATTTAGCAAATAGCTTAAGTGTTTTAAGTAAACACAACTTAAATAACTACACTGTCAAACCTCAAATAATTAACAGTGCAATTAAAAACCCAGATCAAAGGACAAAAATCTATTAAGAATAAACAAAGTGGAGTTCAACACTCAAATTTAGCAAATAGCTTAAGTGTTTTAAGTAAACACAACTTAAATAACTACACTGTCAACCCTCAAATAATTAACAGTGCAATTAAAAAACCGTATCAAAGGACAAAAATCTATTAAGAATAAACAAAGGGGAGTTCAACACTCAAATTTAGCAAATAGCTAAAGTGTTTTAAGTAAACACAACTTAAATAACTACACTGTCACGATTGCAAAAGGAAAACCCCACGCCATAAAGTGTATGAAGGACAACGCAAGTGCATAGTAAAACTTCCATAAACTGACAACAAATATGCAACGGAAATGGACTTATAACGACACAATTGCGAAAATGAGCGGCCATTTAGATAATAGGCTAAAACGGGGACAAACTAGCTATGAGAAATTCAGTTATTAAACTTAGAGAAACGCATTTGAAATCGTTATGCACAATTCCTCAAAGCACCGACTTCTGAAAAAATAAGAATTCAAATTGAAACATTGACAACGAAGTTGACATGAACACGCAATAAAGGGTGAAGTGTACTTTTTTACGTATTTTTAAAACAAGTAGGCTATTAATAAAATATCAAATTCGCCTGCCAAGCGCCAAAAAGCGAATGGATGTACCGAATCACAAAACCTTAAGTATATACAGTAATAAAATAAACTAAATTATACGCAAAGCGAAAAATGTTATCAAGGTAAAGCTGAAGTGACATTCTCCGAGCAAATAGCCGCCGAACCTTAAAATCAACAATTACTGAATAGTCGTTTATGTAGTTTATAATTCTTCCCCAAACTTGTTTTGCAGGTATTTACCCATTTGGCCAGAAGTAATCGGGTCCATGTCGATATAGATAGTGTAATTATCGTTTACATTTCTAATTAACGATGCAATCTCTTAGATTACGTAAAGAAAGTGAGGCGCGCCTTCGATATTCCCGCGGCAGAGTAGCTACGCTACACGCTCAGGTTTGTTATTAGGCCTACAGCAGATCAATAATATTAGGTAGTTATCGGATTAATGTTGAAATAAATTAAACTTAAATCCTTTAAAAAAATCTTTATAATAATGGAAACAACCCTGCAATTGTTGGTAATTTGTTATTATTATTAGCCTAGACCATCGATTACAACAGAGAATGTTTCGAATCTATTGTTATGGTTATTTGAAAAGCCCGTTGTCATTATTTTAAAATGCGTTAACTTGTCATTTTTGGCAATCATATTTTCTCTGAATTCTTCAATTTTCTATTAGCATTTAATTAATTTGACATTTTTGTTGTTGTCTTTCTTGCTTTGGACTTCTAATGCTCTTCAAATGCAGTTTAATCAGTAATGAATTTTGCCGTTGAAAGTAAATTAAATCAGTAACAAATATCAGCGTTAACCAAATCAGATAATTGTACCGGTAGTTTATTTAGTTTTTATTATTATTAGGCTTACTATTTTAATGTGTTTAAATTGCACCTCAGCGACAATATGGTCTCTGTTTCGGCACCAATCGTTAAATCAATCATGTTTAACAAATTAACACAAAGCTTTAGCTGGGGAAAACAAATTTCTTAGTTTATCACAATGCTGTCTAAAAGTTGTGCGCCGTTAGCGACAAGATTTTTAATAAATAATGAGAAATTATAATTTTTCGGTCCACTTTGTTTTAGTGTTTCTTATTAAGTTCTGCAAATTTGTGAAAAATACAAATTTACTTTATAAACGATTTAATGAAAAGGAGCATGCAATTTCACAATATATAACTGTGGTATGGTCAAGGGTATGATATAGTATATAGGAAACGCAACGTTCTCATCTGATGGCAACATTACTTATTATTATTATTAAAAACATATTGTAAATAACCATTAACACTTTTAACTTGTACTTAACAAATAACACCAAGAACAACAACCGGCATCACCAATGTAAACAAACCACACCATTCACACGATAAACAAAATTATGTCACTTCCATGCAAACGAAAATTCATAAACTCACCTTGCAAGAAGAAAATATCACGAAAATAGTCCACAGGCAGAAAACACAACACAAACTAACCTTAGATAAGGTTAGGTCCGGCGACACCTGACCTGGGCGCGGTACGACTCTCTTACACCAATGTACAACACTGACTGACGGACGGAAGGACGCGGACGCAGCGGGCGGAGCGCCGCAGCAACAATGGAGGGGGGATGGGAGGGGGTGAGAGGGGAGAGGGGGAGCATTGTTGAGACTAGCCGAGAACCGATTGTTGGATTGATTTTATAAAAGTGGTATGTTATTCCGTTTTTGCACTGTTATTTGCCTGTATTTGCGTTTGTACAAGTAATAGGGTTAAGAGGGGGATCCAGTCCTCTCTTATGGGTGACCGTCTACCTGCTTATCCTAGTGCCTATACAATTCTGCTGAATGTTATGATATTGAATACCAAAGTTTTTAATTATACTGTAAGTAGTTTTAATTTTTTTTAACTGTGATTTTGTACTTTTAAATGTAAATTAATGATAAATTGTATGAAATAAACTACCAAAGTTTTAGTTTTAAGTATCTTTTCCTGAAAGCTGGCTTGGTTGAAGACAGTAATTATATTATATATACAGGGCTATATATACACTGTTCACTTGTACTTATGTGATAATTGATCTTCTGACTTGAACACTAATTTACACGAGTCATAATTTTTGTTTTGTTTTAACTTTATATTTAATAATAAATTATAAAATATAATTTCAATTGTCCTACTTAATTTTATAAATGTGAAAGTTTGGATGTTTGTTTGGATGTATTTATGGATATTTTGAGTTCCATCACGCATAAACTACTAGACTGATTAAGCTAAAATTTTGCATGAACATCGCTTACATATCCACATTAACATATAGACCTGATAATGTGCACAACCAAGCTGAGGGCTCCACCCCCCGGGTCCTGTAAGTTCTAATGCAAATCTTATGGAAGGATATCATTTATAAAATTACCAGCTGTAGTTGTTTGCCAGTTAGCGAAAAGGAAATCAGATGGTAAAACTAAACAAAGATTCGATAGTGCTGGTCAGGATAGTATTTTTAATGTATTTTAATTTGTGGCTCACGAAAAATTCAAACACATTTGAAAAATGAACCTGACCAGCATAATATATCTTTGTTTATGTTTCACCATATCACTTCCTTGACAGTAACTGGCAAACATTTTAACTACAGCTGATAATTTTATAAATGATAGCCTCCCATAAGATTTGCATTGAATCTTACAGGGCCCGTGGGGTGGAGCCCTAAGGTTGGATGTAGACATTATCAGGTCCATCTATATGTTAAAGTGATATGTAAGCTATGTTCATGCAAAATCCTACATTTAGGGCTAGTAGTTTTTTGCTTGATGGAACTCCAAATATCCATACATACATCCAAAATTTGATTTATAATATTAGTAGAAAGTAGGATTGGTCATAATAAATTCTGAGATTGCCCATGCATTAATCAAAACGTTTTATGACAATAAAGATTCTGATTCTCATTCAGAATGTTAATTTTCAAATACCTTCCCTCCTCATCGATTTATACGATATCGTCGATTTATGGCTCATTTTAAAGAGCAAAAAACCTAACAATTTCAATGAGCAAACATTCTGATGGTTACTTTATTATTAAAGTAACTTAAAATGAATTAGTGAGTTATCATTATTATTATAGTTCAGTGGTGAACAATTCTATACGCAATGAGATAAATAGATAAACAAATAAATTGCATACACAGTATTTCATATTATAGAGGAAGTGGATTAATTGCATTATGTGGCATCTGATAAAAGAACACGGATAAAACCTGAGTAAGACAAAATTGACCACATTTGTTTTTGTCGTACCTTTTAACCGAACACACGTTTGTTTGAAACTTAATACAATTTTAAATTTGTTTGAGAAGTAAAAAGAAAAGTTAAATATGCTAAAAGAATAGTTAAATATGCCAATGCTAAAATAAAAGTTCCAATATAATTAATAACAAGTTGGAAAAATGAGTTTATTTGATTTAAAAAACCCTCATGAACTTGCCCTTCGAATATGCTTTAATTTGTGACGTTAAGAATTTTATGATCGTAAATAAGCAAGATATCGAGATTTCCAAGTATTTCTCACCCAATTCTAAAATAAAACTTCTAATATTAATTAATAACTAGTTGGGAAAATGGGTTTATTTAATTGAAAAAATCACTAATGAACAAAACTTGTCTTTAAAATACCTTTAGTTTGTGACGTTCACAATTTTCTGATCGTAAATAAGTAAGATACCATTTGATTAAATTACCAATGTAGTTCACACATCGTAAATTATTAATTTTCTCTCATTAAATTTCAATTTCTTTAAGGATACTGTAAATATTTCGTGTCCAATCTTCCCTACAGTTTGTCATTGTTGTACAATAACGATAACGGGGGTGATTACCACGATGAGCTGGACCGGAAATGCGCGATCACGAGCCGGAAGCTGCGGTCAGTTTCTCAGGAATGCCGGAGCAGGAGCGAGTCCTGGAATGGCTGACCAGGACCAGTGTCCTTACTGCATCCTGACATCCTGACACCTGTGACAGCTTCCTGATTCTTTACGAACAGAACTCGTATTTTGAAGTGTCGTGGTGTGTACGTATACCGTATACCGTATGATTGCACTGTATACTGTATATGACCAACTTTGGTGGTGTACATGATTACTATACTTTTCTTCGGATTGACCATTCTAGGATAAAGAACTACGCAACTTACTTCGTAACATCTATTGTTGAGTAAGGCCGTGCAGTAGAGCTGCTAACGTCGTCTTCCGTCGAACTACCCTCACATTCGACACTCACTGACACTGATGGTCGCAGAAGCATGTTTTCACCACATCGGCATCATCAGCTGACTGGTTTAGGTATTGTACTGATTAGGTTTTGGGGTTCATTACTCATTATTAACGTTCTAAAAGAATACAAAAGAGACAAGAGGGCTTCAGTGATCGGCTTCTACCTACTTCTTCCATAACCATAAAGCCAATGCTAACTTTCAAAGCCTCCTCAACGGATTATCCGGAATTGTTGATCTATATGGTTCATCTAAAAGATCACATAACACACACAGCGATTTAAGTAAGCGCAATTTTTATATCACAATCAGTTTACCCATAACAAATCTTGAGTACTTTAGAATTTTATTGAACGATTAAAATTTGTGTCACTGAAATCGCTAGATTTATTAGTGAATTTCCTTTGGAAAGTGAAGTATTAGCATGACCCGCACGGTGAAACTTAAGCCCGGGACCACCATAGAAGTTCCTAACGTTACCCCCTGAACACGTTTTGGGGGGTCGTTCAAAATTATATATATATATATATATATATATATATATATATATATATATATATATATATATGTGTGTGTTTGCACTCTAGCGGTCGCATTTTTTGTCCGATTTACTTCAAATTTGGTAGGGATGTTCCTTTCTGTAATCAGTTGGACAGGTTCGTTGGGCAAAACAATCGGAAAACTCTAAACCCCTTTTTTGGGGGATTAATCTTTCAAATTTCGAGTTTTTGGGCCCAAAAAGGGTCATAAAAGCCCTAGATGTAAAATCAATGCATGTAAAAAGATGGAAATTAGTGAGGCGAAAGTTTTAAGCCCTCTCTCGTCATTCTAGCATAAATATTTACCGAGTTATTAAAGAAAATGTGTATCGACTAAACACAGTACGTTGTCTTATGGGGGTTTTACGCTAGAAAAGCTTGTTATTCCTTTGTTAGAGTACTTTTATCATCCTCAGCAACCTCATGCCTACTTTCAAGCCTGTCTGGACCTTCTCCTAACCTTATAATGCGCAAAATTGTATTCCCAGCTTTGCAAGTAAATGAAACCAGGATTATCAGAACAGCCAAAAAATCAATGTTTTCAGATTTCAATAAAAATTGGACAATTGTATGTTTTTACACTTATTTTGAGTTTTACAAGTTTTTATGTGGAAATTCACTTCCCTCACGTCAGCGTGCTGCGTACGAACTCGTTTTTCAATTTAAATTGAGCCATAAATCTACGATACCGGATAATCCATTGAGGAGGGGCGGGCTTTGAAAGTTAACATTGGCCTTGTGGGTAGAAACGCCAACACTTTCGTGACTGGAGCGCCATCTGAAGTGGAGGGTTAAAACATACAGGCGTCTAGCAGAGAGGGGAGAATACGCACAATTATGAGACTGTTTACAACACAGCGACTTGGGTCGTGGCCGAACGTATTTATATTATGGGGTTTTACCCTTCAAGGAGCAAATTCGAACTACACATTTCCACAGAGACCAGAGAAAGAAATTATTCTGTCTCTGAGCAGAAATAAAATAGAGATTGGCGTTTGTGCGGTCTGTCTTTTTAGCGAATTTCCCCTATAGGGAAGAAGCTATTACCGTAGGTCTCATGGTAAGACTTAAGCCCGAGACCATGATAACTTTTTGTTTTGAGGTCCCCAGATGTCCAAAACACTATTCGTTCAAATTTATATATATGTATATATATATATATATATATATATATATATATATATATATATATATATATGTGTGTGTGTGTCCGTGAATGCGATAACTTGAGTAAAAAACGTCCGATTTCGATGAAATTAGGCTCAAATGTGTAAACTAACATTTATGACTAAGTTCGAAAACCAGAAAAATCGGACCATGGGAAGGGGGGTTTATGGGGGTTTTAAATTGTCCAAAAATCAGTTTTTTGCATTTTTCACCCTAAAATTTTTAAAACACTTAATTTTGGTTTTGACCATGTTATAGAGCTTAAAAAACAAATAATATGGTATTTTGAATTATTAACCTAGGTTAAGTGGTTGCGGAAAAAATCCAAAAAACATGCTAATAAAATCTCCCATGTTAATCTTATGGGAAAAAGGTTTTTGGCTTTTCCTCAGTTAATTTTACTTTAAACTTCACATTTTCTTTTTTTACTTAGAACGCCAACAACGTCGATTTTAAAGGGTCAAAACCAAATGGTGTCAACAAAGAATCTTTTGTGAGTTTTAACACGTCAATGCATTATTTCATTTTATTTATTTTTAATTTTGCAATTTTAAACCGTTTAGATCTTTGTCTTGTTACCATCCGACGTCAATCTGTTATTATAAAGCATCATTAATTAGTTCAATGTCAAATGGAAGCTGGGTCAAGCATCGAACCTTAACTAAATGTTCAGATTTCGCTCAAGATCGTTCTGGCGAACATCAGCTACGATATGAGATTTTCCGAACATTACAGTCAGTTTAACAGCTGACAGCTAGCCTGCACCTGATAACTGTCAACTTTGACAGCTGAGCTGGCTAGGAATGTCGAGATTGGCAAGGCAACGATGGAATATCTATGATCAAGCCAGGTCAATGGAAGAGTCAACGATCAACGGTCAACTAGCAGTGATGATCACAATCGGGTCTTCATCAGTCAACCACTGTTTCATCAGCACACAATTTACTGGATTGATCAGTATTTTATTGATTTAATTTTGATCAAGAATAATTGTTACGTTCAGAACATGTAACTTACCATATGGTGCTCTTAAGAAAAAATAGTAAAATTTCGTGAGTTTCATGTGCGTGTGCAAACTATAAGATTGCAATATTAGGCTATTTAATTGTAATAATTGCAGTGTATAAAGGTTTGTTTGAAGTATTGTTTGAAGGCAAATTACATTATCTTTTAGAACTTACTAGAAAGCTTCAGTCCCGAAAGAATAGTGACATTTATTTACAAATACAAAAGTGACCAAGCAATTCCAGTGAACAGCATTTTAATTCCACCGATAATAACCGTTCCAATTTATCATATCGTAAATTCTATTTACAATACTTGAATAGTTAAATATTTCGGTTCCTCCAAATAAGACAATGATTAGTGATAATCCGTAACGAGGTAAGAAATTAAACTTTATAACTGCATGGTCTAATGGGAGCAGGCATAGAAAAGCAAACCCTTCGTGATTGGAGACCAATCTTCAAATTACTATTTGTAGACCTATAAGTTCATTGCCCGACTTCAAAACAATAAATTAACGCATGGAACGTATTAGAATAGAACATAGTCTCAGTTCAGTAATTTTACAACAGTTGTGTCATCGATAACTGCTCACCCAATAGGAATATTTCGGTTGGAGCAAATATTTTGTCACCATAGGATTTCTACCTTGGTTCTATAGTAATTTTTAAAAGTAGTAATAATAATGTACCTGCTTCTCCCATAAGGCCAATGTTAACTTTAAATCACGTCCCTTCTCAACGCAATATCAGAAATGTTCATTTATGGTTAATTTTAAAGATCAGAAAAATACCTAGCGATTTCAGTGAGCAGAATTTTGATATCGCAAATAGTTGACCAATGAAATATCGCAAATTCTGAATGTTTTGGAATTTGATAAACGATTACAATTTGTGATATCGATATTCTGCGCACTGAAATCACTATGGTTTTTTCTACTATTTTAAATGAACTATAAATCAACGACTTCGGAAGATCCGTTGAGGGAGATGGGATTTCAAAGTTAAGCCTTATGTGAGTGGGAGAAACAGGTAAAACCCCGATATGTATTGTGACCGAACCCCACTCTTAAGGTAATTTTTCTGACTTTAAGGCCAATTATTTCTTCGTCAGGATCATGAACCTACCACAAGATATCAAGGGAACTCAGAGTATCTGGATTCAAGCACATGCAGGTCTGATTGTATTGAACAGGAGAAACCAATTGTATTTCACACTTATGCACGATATGAAACAGTCAGATTTGACAGGGTAAATCGAGAACAATCAGACGGCCATGAACTTGAACGAATTAAATGAAACATATTCAAATTATTCAAATCGATTTAAAGTGACCAAAGACGTAATCCAAAGAGAACGCCCTCATATTATGCGCACTCACTTCTCCGACGCAGTGTTTGGTCACACTGCCGCACGCACGCGCACAGCAGATCGACAGACGTAGGCCTACATCTGGAGAGCTGGAGCTGGAGAGCCCTCGACATGGACATGTGCTTTGTTTCATCGAACACTCAACACTTGACAATACTGATGCTCTTGGATGACTAACGGCGCATACTGTTAAGAGGAGGCTCCAGTCACGAAACCTTTGGCGTTTCTACCTACTCCTACCATAAGGTTTTTTAAACTCTCAAATTCCGGTCCTCCTCAACGGACTATCCGCTATCATGGAATCCGATATATAAGAATGTATCATTTTAAAAGAGCAACAAAATATCTACCGTAGAAATTTCAGTGAGAACAATTTCTATATCTTTCTTCTAATATAGAAAGATCAATATTTGTCCGTTCGCATTTTATGCGCTACCATACCGTTCATCCGATTGCTTTGAAATTTTGCATAGTAACACAGGTTAACCCTAGGAAGGATATAGGCCATTAACCGAAGTCCTAGGACATTAGGGCTGTGCCCCGCTGGACTTCAAAGTTTCAACGTTAATCTTATGGAAGAAAGATTTCTTTTGATTTTATCAGATGATATCTATAACTTAAAATATTGTAAACAGTTGTTCATCATTATGGAAATAAAAACCCTACTTGAATGGCAACTCAAACTCTTTTTTTCGATAGGTGAGTGAGCGAAGCGAACGAGCTCATATTGGAAATGAACGAGTATTTGACATAACAAAATTCAATGCCTCTTCTGCGGCAGCAACGCGCCGGGTACCAGCTAGTAATACTGTATATACAAATTAATACCTATTTCCTTGGTCACACCATAACTTGAGAATGAGTTCACAAAACTCAATAATTGTTTTTTTGTTGTGTTCGTGAATGTTAGGACAAAGTTTTTATAAAAGAAAATTGCCTTCAAAGTTCCCATTGATTTGATCAAAGTTCAGTTAGTTACACAATCAGCTATGAACAAGAATTATATCTACAAACATATGTTCATTACGGAAATAATAAATCTACCTGAATGGCAACTCAAACTCGTTTTTCCATGCCGAAGTTAACACTATATAAAAATAGGCGAGTGAGCGTAGCGAACGAGCTCAACCGGGAGGCGCGTGAGCGAAGCGAACGAGCTCATCTTGAAAATGAACGAGTATCTGACATAAAACAAATTCAATTACATCAGGACAGGACAACGTCTGTCGGACCAGCTAGTCATAAATAATAATCGTTCTGAAACAACGTATCTTTACTCTATGATCTCTGGTTCTCATACTTAGCAGAGAAAATAGTAAACGCATTATCATAAACTTGAATAGTTTTCGACGAATGTCCCTTAATCTATATGTAGGCGGATTTCATTTAAACCTTTAAGCAAATTATGTGTTGCTCAATTTTTAACTGTCTTGAAGAAAATATGAACGAAATGTTTGCTTGACATCTGTTGGAATGATTTCGATATTTTAAAGGACGTAAGCAGGCAGGGAGAGTTTACCCCTACTACAGTATTGCACTACTGTACATTATCCCCCCCCCCCGAGCCTACCTACTACTACTGTACCATTTTCTAAAACAATATATAAAATAAGTCCTCATATAAAAATAACAGAAGATAATAGCAAATGTATATCATAAATTCCGAAATTTGTCAGCGTTTGTCCCATTACATTATAAGGTCCGATTATATTTTAATACTTAAAAAAATTATGTATGGACAAATTTTAACTAACAGTCATGAAAATAAATGACGAGATGTTCACTTGACATATGTTGGAATTATTTCTACATTTCATAGCGCGGGTGCCAGCGGGCGGGTGATCTATATCCAGCACTGCTAGTTGATATTTGTCCCGATCGAGCCTCATTTCTCGGTTCACCTAACCGGTTAACGAGCCCCCGTTTATTTCCGGTTATTTTTGGATCCTATCTTGTTACCTCGCAATAGTACACACACTGTTATTAACGGAGGTTGTTGCAGCGCAAAACATGTTTTCAACGTTACTAATATGTCGTATGGAACAGTTATACAACATATTAAAAGCGACATATATTGTTTTAAAACGGAGTAGTTAAGAATCTTCATCTCCGGAAGTTACCGGACGCTGAAGTTTAGTTCCATGAGGAAAATTTTAACTTTGTACCTCAGTTACTCCTAGCCCGATCGTCAAAAATCGTTCGTTTATGTAAAAAATAAAGGTGCAGGGGTTCTTAAGGGAATTGAATTTTCGATTTCCTTAATTTGGGTTTTAAGATTTTACAATAAATTGTTTCATTTTTAGTTGTATTACTGTATAATTTCTCATTAATTTGTAAAAAAATTCTAAAAGCGGCCACACCCTATCGGACTTTTGTCCGAACAAGGCATCGAACAAGACATTGGATCGAGCAGGGAGCAGGGAGCAGGGCCCGAAGGTAGCTAAATTAATTCCGAACTTCTTCCCGATCAAGACATCGGATCGGACAGACTGAGCGCGAAAACCACCGAGCGGGGTAAAAACAATTCCTAATCAGAATATCTTAGCAAGCTGTTGGTCAAATTATACCAGAGGTTTGCCAAGCATTCTGTGATGTGCGATGTTCTTAAAAACATTAAGGAAGTTTGTGACATAATAACATTAGTTTTAAATAGCGATTTGTGGTCGGGTATATATTTATGTGAAGGGGGTAGCGGCAGTATTAGGGGGTTAGGGGATGCAGGTAGGATGGTAGGGGGCTGGGGTTATGTAGTAGAGGTTAACATTTGAATCCATTTTACTTATACTAATTATTTTATTTAGGTAAAACTGGATATAGTTTTTTTAGTTTAGCAGATTTCTCTGTTAACAAATCAAATATCTATCACTGATTCTTGCAAAAGCAATAGGCCTGGAGATTATAAACTATGTAGAAGGATTGTAACAAGATTAACGAGGTTGCAATAATTTAGTAAATCAAAAAGTAATGCGACTAGTTATTTATTACAAATCGAATATGGTAAAAAATCTATATCAATTGAATGTAATAAAGGAACACATAACAAATACCATAAATTTGCTAACGTTTAAAATTTTACAACAAAACTTATTCATATAAAAAAAATCATGCCTAGCGCTAGCGGCGGGGCTCGTGACGGCACTCGGGACGGCGCTCGGAGCAGCGGATGGTAGGTACCACACACTACCGAACCCCGAGCCAGACCCCGAACAAGACATCGGACCGATCTTTCTTTGATCTTTCGTAAAAAAACCGCCTCGAGAGCGCTCGGTGCTCGGTCCGATGTCTGGTCCGAAGTCTTGTTCGGAGGCCCCACTAACTACCGGATTTTTCTCCCTTCGACCCCAAATCCTGCTCGGTCCGATGTCTTGTTCAGGAAAAAGTCCGGTAGTGTATGGCCGTCTTAAATTGTTTTACGCTAGAGGACGACGAAAACTTGAATTTGACGCCAAAATGATTTGTGTGTGACGATCAGCTGAGGAGTAACAGAGCCACAAAGTTAACACTGGTCTTTTGGAACAAAAGCTCTGAGACGGCGTCCGGCAACTTCCGCGAGGGGGCTCCAGTCCTCTGCGTCTAGCCGCTTCTCCCATAAGACCAATGTTAGCTTTCAAAGTCCGCCCTCGCCCTCCTCATCGGATTATCTGAAATAACGATTTATGGTGGATTTTAAAGAGCAAAAAAAAAAATACTTAGCAATTTCATCGAGCAGAATTTCGAAACCACAAAAGGTTCACCCATAAAAATCGTAAATATTGAATATTTATGAATGTTGTTTATCGATTATTATTAATTTGTGATATGGAAGTTTTGCTTCTATTGCTAGGTATTGATAGCTCTTTAAAATGAGCCATAAATCAACGATGTCGGATAAACCATTAAGAAGGGACGGGCTTTGAAAGTTAACTTTGGGCTTAAGGGGACGCAGAAACGAGAAAAGTTTCGTGTCTGAAACTTAAGGCCACGCTACCCTGTCGGCCATATTGGTTTTATCGCCCATTAGAATAACGTTGAGTTCAGACCCAAATTTTTCGCTTATGTCTTGAGATCAAATTTTGATTTTGGTGTCAATTGAAAGTTATTCTTATCGCGGGTGATAATTGTTGAAGGTACAGTATTTTGAAAATGAATTATATTATTTAACAAAAAATGAATTTTCTTTTAAGTTTGACAATTTTTTCTGGTAATCTGTAACACTTTTACGAATTTTTACTCGCAAAAATCACTCTTTATTTTGAGAAGTCAACAAAAAATTACCTCAATCAGATTAAAAATTAAATAAAGATGTGGGTCCTAAGTAGATGTTTAGTTAGCATTGCGCTTATGGAGAATCAATCCAATATGACCGGAGAGGGAGCGTGGCCTTAACAACTTAAACTTTCGAAGTGACTATACGTACACGTCCGACGTAAGCCGCTACCGCTTAGGGTAGGTTAGGTTAGGAGGTTTTCGTTATGTGTCACTGGCTCTCAACTGTTTTAAAAGTCACAGGAAAAGTAACGTACGGTGCATTATTTGGAACGGACGTGAACAGTAGCGGCTCACGTCGGACGTGTACGTAGCCTCTGCCTAAAACTTTAGCACGTCGTTGAATCGGCAGTATTCCAGTATTCCCTCTATTCCCGCAGACAACAATCAACGCCCAGAACGGCAGCTAAATGACAGCGTCGCAGATCGACATGAACAACAGCTGAAAACCGGTTCAGAGAAGTTCGACGGAAGTGATAACGCGTTATCATCAAACGGCGGCACGAGCCTCAATGGCGTCTTTGATTCGCTACTTCCGCTGTTGAAATGATTCCGTCATCCTAGTTAGGTTTCAAAGCGAGGAAAAAGGGGAAAAGAACGCGCGCCGACGGACATGGTGTTTAAATACTTGGAGTAATCATATCAACAGCTTGTTATCGAGTTCAAAGTCATAAATATGTTCTGTGCATTGTAGTGTATGACGCTTCAACATATTTTTCGTCCATCCACAGAGAATAAAGAATAATTCAATATTCATCCCTGCCCTGAAACGCTTCGCAGGGTTTCACTTTGCAGCGGCTCATTTTCAACTTTAAAACGGAAATGTTCTCTGCTTTTATATGGTTCTACTTTTTTGAAACAATTTGTATTTACAAGTCCTCCTGAATTAAAAGAAATTTTCCAATACATTTCAATAAGTCAGAGACATACACGGTAAAACTAAGAGTTTAACCGAGTCTGGATTAAAATCTATTGGGTCAGCAGCAACCAATTAATTGTTGCTTACTAGCAACCAGTGCCGCATGGTCATTAGTAAGTAACTTAAGTTAGTCAATGTAGCCTATATACGGTTATTTGTAACCGAGTGGTTTGTTACTGTTAACTAACTGTTTATTTGACCTACTAATGTCGGTTAAACACAACCTTACAGCATGATAAACACCAACCCAGTAAACTCTGGGTTAATTTCTACTGAGTAGAAGTAGTTGTCAATAACCCATTGATTTAGAATATTTGACCCTGTGCTCGGTGAGACTTTAACTAACACATCGGTGAAGGTAACCTGTAGTAGTGTGATGGGTGGCTCATAACCGTCTTTGCTAGGTTAGCAGCTTAGTCAAATTAGTTCTAGCTAACTTTGCTAAGGTCCAATTTGGTCAGAAGATTCCACATATAGTCATGATCATCGAAGTCGAAAATGGTAAAAGTTGAAACCACTAGGCGTGAGGTGTTTTAACTTTTAACCCAGCTGCTCGGTTAAAGTGACCTAGTTGCTGGGTTAGAGTGACCCTACTGCTCGGTTAGAGTAACCCATTAACTTGGTTAGAGTAACCCATCAACTCAGTCAGAGTAACATAGCTGCTAGGTTAAAACCACCTACTTGATCAGTTAAATCCACTAAAAATCTACTCGGTCATTTACGACCTTGGTCAATGGTTTAACTTCCTTATTTGGCCATTACTTACCCATATTCCCTGACCCATTTCACAGGTTTCCTGGTAACCAACCAACTCGGTCGGTGCTGACCCTACAAGTCAGTAAATATCAACCTTTTTCTCAGTTAAGACTAACCTTTTGGGTTTTTCAGTGTACTATTACTTTGAAATTCTACAAACTGGTTGTGTTACAGTTTCTGTCTTCTGCAAAATGACTTTTGGAGTGAATTGGTAACATAAGTAATTAGCGTATCTGTAAACTGAAATGCTGCGGGCCTCTGCAACACTCCTTTTCCTTATCTTAACAATATATTTTGACAGGGCGGTCCAGATTTTCCCAGGGTATATCGGAGTATAAAAAGTAAAAGTATAACCTACCCGCATTACATTAGTCTGCACCTCGTACAGGAATCGAGATGAAACAATTTCCTTGGCCCTGTAGAAAAAACTAGATGACCTTCCCAGGAGGAAGGTTCGACCCCCCCAGATCCTTATCTTGTAGATTATTGTTGCCCAAAATCATGTCGGTTGAAAAATGTCATATAATCAAAATTACATCGATATTATGAATCCGGGTGAGAGAAACACGACTGAAAATAATCACGATTACTGTGTATTAATTACAAAGTGTGTTTTCACCAATTTATATTTCCTCTTACCACGATAATTCGATTGTTCGTCAAATGATCCCACGGAGATTGCGCAGTAGTGGGACCAGGACCAGTTTATTGCGCTGTGCATTTCTCACTCATCAGTTCTCACGAAGAACTAGTTAGTCTATAACTGTCAATTAGCCTTAATCGCTAATTGGCTCAATTAACTGCAACAATGACAGATGTCTTAACAATGGATCCGTCTTAAACCTCCTTGTACAGTTGACGGCGAAAGATCGCTGCAATACAGTTTGTAGTGGAGCGGTGGGAAATTGCTACAGTATATTTATAGGTTAAAGATTAATTAGGTATTTAATTTGACTTGAAATTAATTGAATGAATCGTAAGATCCTGTTTTGGCCGTGGGAATTATGAGTTCGTTAAATCATCGATCAAACCAAAAGTTGAAGTAGCTCATGGATAAGAACTTTCATTGTTTGGCTAATAGCTGCTACATACCCGGTTTCGTCCGGAGAATACAACGTATGTGTGTGTGCTGCTATCTGTGCTTAACCTTCTGAACTTGTTTTAAACATGAACGTATGTGTATGTCATATAATCAAATTAGGTTAATGTCTATAATAATAACATTGGAACTTTGAAGACCCGTGGTGGCGCTGGCGGTGCCCTTAGGGGTCAAATCAGAATCAAAACCCTTAATGTTTCCTATTTTATTTCTAAAAAGTTATTGTACCAAATTTCACCACCCCAACATATCGGGAAGTTTGTAATGTTTGTATGTTTGTAAATAACATCCCATGCCTTTAGCTTTTTTATATATTAGGAAACTAGCTGCCGTCGTTCCCGGTTTCACCCGGGGAATACGACAGTTGTGTGTGCTGCAATCTGTGACCCGTAGAACTACTACGAATCATAATCAGCTGATAGAATTTTCAACAGCTCAAACCAAAGTTCATAAGAATAACACAGGGTTGGAACTTTGAAGCCCCGTGGGGCATAGCCCTATGGGAATTTCTTAAAATCCCTTCTTTGTGGGTGCCTATGCTATAAGAGGAGTCTACATGCAAAATTTCGTGCTTCTAGGTGCACTGGTTTGGCCTGAGCGTTGATCGGAATTTCGAATTTTTAGATATAGATATCAAATACCGTCGTTGTTGAGAAATAATAGAGCGGAAAATTGAAGAGAAATGTAACATATGTAAGTGTAAAAAGCAGATGTGAAGGATTAGATATCACTTAACCAAAGTTTAAAGATCAAGACATCTACACACAAGTAAGTGTACAGTGAGATTACAAGAGTTGGGCGTTCTACACGACACACGACAACGCGATAGTGTACGATCGTACAGCGGTTGGAGCCATGGAGCGGCTGGCGTTGATTGTGTGGGAGTCTTAACACTGTGTTATGTTATTTAACAGTAAATAAAAAATTCTTGTAAAAATATTAGGAAAAATAATAGTAATAAAATATTTGTGTTCGCTGTTAAAAATAACACACATAAAGTATTTTCTTTTTTTCCAATGGTGGTGCGTGGGGTGGCGCCAAGGTGATATCTGAGGCACGTTATCACGACAATCAATCACGTCTTATCACTGTTATCAGTGGTTGTGTTTGATTATTTTGAATGTCCACATTCTGATGGACTCGGTAAACAGATAAACATTAACCTGAAAATTATTTTACTATTTAAAAAATCAAGTATGATCTGATTTTTTTGTTTTCGAACTAGTGTTTGTCTATTAAATGAGTTTATAAATGTTTACGAACGAGATATCACACGAAAAGTAATAAATCTATATAAATAAAATTAGAGTTGTGTCTGTACATTGCTTGGAATTATGAAATGTATGCATATCTTTACGTTTTACACCCTAGGGAAGCCAATACAGGTCTTATCTTAATTTCTGTCTATCTTTCTGTCTATGTCAGTAACGCTCAAAAACGGGTTTTTGTTCGCTTTTTACGGGAAAATGGGTGCCCAGACTTTGATGACACGTTGTTTCTATGTTCTATACATGCGTGAGAAGAACACTTACAACTTAAAACTGGCATACGCCTTTTGGAAAAAGAATGGCGGCGGCTCAAAAACGTGATGTCGTGTGGTTTTGATCGTGTTTTTTTCGCTTTTCACAGGGAAACGGGTGCACTTATTTCTATGAAACTTTTTTTCTATGTTCTATATGTTCGTTAGAAGATTTTTATGGGCTAATTAGATATTTTTAAATAACTTTAGGACTCTGCCCCTCGGGGTTTTAAAAATCCTATGTTATTCTTATGGAAAAATCTTTTATTTATTTTGAACCAGATGATGACTTATGAATATTTATTCTATAAAAAGATGTTGTAGCTCTTTTTAAAACGTTGAGTGAAGATTGGCAATAAATAACATAAGTATACAGAGTGGATATATGATCTAAATCTACATTTGTCAGACTCATTGACATGTAGATCACTTTATCTAAAAAACGGCAATGCCTATAAAGATGATTATATGATTATATGCATGGTGGTTACCCTGATGCTGCAGATGTAAGTAGAAATACGTTTAAAAATCCTATAGGCATCTGCCCTAATTACTTTTATGGCAATCTTAAGATTATTAGTATTTACTGGACCTTGTAAGTTGAAGTTTGGTAGAAAGATAACACATCAGAACAAAACGCAAGCCTATTCCCGATACGAAAACCTTAAGGGCTTCGCCTCCCGGAATTTCAAAATGCAATCTTGCACCTTCTACTTGACTGAGGGAGCTGACATTCGGTAGGAATTTAGCTGATAGCTCAATGCAGACATATACCTCCTCCAGATACAAATATACTCAAGGGGTCTGGCCCACTGGCCTTTAATATAAGTATGTATTAATCATTACACACCAACTAATAAACCAATAGAGCTGAACTTTCGTACCTTTAAAGACATAAGAAACAACATCACGACTATAATGGGGAGTCACGGTGTGTTCTCTGGAGATTTCACACAGACCCTATGACGTGCGTGAGACATGGGTGGATGAGATCTAAGTCTCTCTAAAAAGATCTTTTATGTAGCCGATCCAAGTCTAAATATTATAAAATACCGTCGGCGTATTCAGGTTATTTTGTTTTTAAATGAAAATTCATGAAACTCATGTAACATTTTTCGTTTTTTAACAGGTCTCTACATAGAATTTAAAGGTTTAAGCTCAATTCTCCCTCAAACGCCCACTACGTTGGGCTTTTTCATGGGAGCTTTAGGTTATATTTCGTTTTAGATTTGACCAACTTACCACACGTTACGAATTATTGAAGGTTTTGGTGCGTGTATTATTTACGCTTATAGTTGACGCAACCTTAACTGTAAGCGTCTGAACTTAACAGTAAATATGAAAATGTATTTTGGAGAAGATTAAGGGGTTGAGGAGTTTTCTTATGCCCTTTTAAAAGTTGAGAACTGGTCATTGAAAAACAAATGTAATCGCATAAATATATCTCCTTCACTCAGCACAATCGTTGAATCACAGGATTTACTGATCTACAGTTTGTTTACCGAGCTTCATAAACAGTTTAATTTAAAAAGTTCCTTGCTCTGTGATTGTGTCATCCTGACGTCCACAAATGAACAAGCAACGGGGATCAGCGCAAAGGTAGGTCTCTTCCAAATCGAGGAACGAACACATACATTTTTTAAACCCGATCTTTTAACCCGAACTACCTGCCAGTAGCCTATATTTCGTTAACTTTTATTTAATTGTATGTTATCATGTAAAATATAATTTAAATATTGTAAAATTAAATGGGTTGTTTTTCCTTTAATAAATCTACTATTTATACACACAACCCGTACGAAGGAAGGGTACACAGTTAGTTCATATTTAAAATCTACTTTAAAAATACCTATTAATAATGTAACAGAAACTTCTTACGAGTATAGACTATGTAGGTAGACTGTAGATGTATATAGATTGAGGCAAACCAATAAAACAAGCAAAACACTCTGTATTGCACTTCAAAATAGGGGATTTTAATCACTCATTTATGATTTATTGTAAAAATTAAATCATATATATCCAACTACTTTTCCACGATTGTTCTGTTTTAACTGTCAAAGAACTGTAAATTATTGGTGATATCAAGATTCTGCTTGATGAAGTCGTTGGATATTTTTAGGTCTTCGAAATAAAACATAAGTCAACAAGTTCTGATAACCCGTCGAGGAAGGACGGGCTTTGAAAGTTGATATATTCTTATGGGGGAAGCAGGTAGAGAGAGATAGAGATGCCACATTTTGTGTGACTATAGCGCCCTCTGTTTATGCATAGAGACACCAGAGACACTTTCTCGCACTCAGACGTGTGGTCTTGCGATCTGTATATTTCCATTTGCTTATCAAATGTATCTGTAATTTTCGATCGAAATCAGTTATTTCAATTATTTACGGTTGGCCATTCTTGAGTCAGTGGCGTAACAGCCAGGCCCGCAGGGCCCGCGGTGCGGGGGCCCACCTTCAGAAAACCCTTCAGAAAAGAAGAATATTATTGAGGAAGACTGCAGGGCCGGTGCTGCGGTGTGTGCCACTAGGGCAGCCTAAGGGGTGACATGGTGCGGGGTAGAATGTAGCCTAAGGCAATAGGCTGGTGCTGTGGTGCGTCACCTAAGGGATGCTCGGCCCCAGCCCCTAGGCCGGTGCTGCGGTGTGTGCTCCTAGGGCAGCCAAGTTCAATAGGCTAGTGCTGTGGTGCGTTACCTTAGGGATGGATGCTCGGCCCAAGCCCTTAGGCCGGTCCTGCGGTGTGTTCCCCTAGGGCAGCCAAAGACAATAGTCCGGTGCTGCGGTGCGTTACCTGCGGTGCAAACCGAAGCGGCGGGGCCCGCAGGCAGAGGTAAAAGCTCTGGTGGGCCGGCATAATTGGATGAAATAATTATATATAATTTTCAAAACATTTCAAAATAGCAATAATGCAGTTTTTCAAACTTTAAGAATAAATTTGTTTTTAGCCTAGTAATAAAAAAGAAATTCATTCGTTCATTCGTTGTTATTAGTGTTCAATAAATGACACACTTTAACACTGTAATAAGGTTTATTATTAATTTTCCTCAATTATAATTACTTTATAAGTAAAATTTTAAGTGACGAGTTATTTTAACAAAATTCATCAATCTGCATAACAATTTTAAAACGGTTGTTAGTAGTGTCAGTAAAGTTTTTGAAATGTGTTTTTGAAGGTGAATCAGCATTAGGATAGTGGTAAATGATAAATCGGGGGCTCATTATAGGATCCTTTTCAAAACCTCAAGGAACAACCGTAAACGCTATAGCGACCATTTCACTCCAAACTTAATCTAAATCCACTCCAAATACCTTCTCCACATTTTGACAGGAACAGAACGAAATTCTGATCTGGGATCTGGGCTTCACGTTTTGACTCGACACTGGTCGGCTTAATGTTTTGGTATTTTATGCGACATTGACGTGATGAAACCATTAAAAACATTATAGCTAGCATAAATCAGAACCTTTTGGGCGTTATTAAACCACTAAAACTAGACAAGAACTGACTGAAGTTATGTATTTGGAGGTTAGGAAACGTCTGGGTCAAGCAACCTTATCCCAGAATCTAGAATAATGGCTAGGGATAGGGAGAAACTGCACGATTATGATAAATGGGGAAGGGGCTAAAAATAATTTTGCGGGGGGGGGGGAAATCAGTTACGCCATTGTTTTGAGTTAGTATATGAGTTTATTTATTGGCAATGGACATTATCAAACTGCGGTTGCCTGCCAACACCAACCATCAAACTCCCTCATTTTATCACGATGACGTCACTTTTGTACGATATCACTGTAACACTTCCCATTAGTCATATCAGTCATTTTCTACGTACTTGGACAACGAAGTTCCGCTTTTGATAAAACCTTGATGTCAGTTATCCAAAACAATTTCCGCATATCCAGAGATAATGGCAAAATGAAAAAAATATGGTATAAATATGTAGTACAAAGTTAACCCCGCGTATAAATGTAAAATAATGCAAAATACACTTTCTGTAGTTATTGTTAACAAAATATAATCTTAACAGGTCTCTACTTAGAATTTAAAGGTTTAAGCTCAATTCTCCCTCAAACGCCCACTACGTTGGGCTTTTTCATGGGAGCTTTAGGTTATATTTCGTTTTATATTTGACCAACTTAACACACGTTACGAATTATTGAAGGTTATTTTGTTTTTAAATGAAAATTCATGAAACTCATGTTACATTTTTCGTTTATTTTGTTTCCCAAAACACATCACGAACTAAGGAGTGTCAAAACTATATATGTAGGTCGGCTTGTATATGCGTTATTAAAAATGCATAACAAAGTACCAGAGTTACAGATATATCAACAAATAGCGAGAGAAGCAAATTTTACAGAGCTAGTGTCGGGGGGTCGAAGCGACTGAGCGGTGGTTTGACGCTGACACCTGCTGTCATATCTTATCTCTCGTTCTATCAACTGTCAACCGAGTCTGGCATTGACGTAACAGCTGACAGCGTGGATGTCAACCGCCACCTACTGCTAGACTAAACATAGACTTCTTTCGGGTGTGACTACGCAATTTGTCGTATTCAGAAATCCTATACTCTAATATAGTACTCCAATATGAGTAAGGTTTGCTTGCTTGGTTGATTGGTTTTGGTTGTTTGCTACTTTTAAAAAAACGATTTAACGATTTCCTTCAATTGTTGGGAATATTTAATTTCTGGGATAAAAGTATGTTCTAGTCAGGTCTCATCCCCCCAAAAAATCTAATAAAATAAAAAATGTATATGAAAAGTGAAAAAACTTACATTGGGCTTATTTAAAATAAAAATAAAAGAATCATAACAGCTATTTATATATAATCAATCAATGAACAGTCAAAGTAATACTCATGTAGGTAGTTTAAGTGTCAACTTTTGTTTTCCTGAAAATAGTGACTAAAACCATTGAATGAAGATTACATATAGAGTGGCCATATCCAAAATGAATTAAGGGACATTGGGGCTATAATAACAAGTGGAGTGACCTTGAACATGTAGAAAATAGGCAAATGAGCTAAGCAAATTTGCTCTTCAGTATGGGGGGACGTGGCGAAAATCACTCCAAGTCAACTAAAAAAAACTAACCTATTACCCTTCCCCGAGAAAAGCTCGGTCCCCCAGTTACTATTAAACTGATACTTGTCCTGAACTATCGGATTAGTTAAACTCCCGACAGCGGAGATGAGCGGTATCATGGACCGTAACGAACCTCTTCATAACGGATGTTTAATATCTAAATATTCAGCCGGTACACTCGATTGTAGGGTTTGCTAACTATTCAGCGACGATGGTAATTGCATGTTATTCCATGGCCTTTTGCGGATCGTTGGCTTTTTAACGGCTTTATTTATCTGGAAATACCGCAACTTACCAGATAAATCACATTTACATGTCTTACCGTTTTACAATGAGATTTTAAATACCTTTTGCAAAAACCAACATGGCAAAATACAACATATGCAGACTTTATTTCATGGAAGAAAGTTACAGATATGTTTTAACTCACTTCGTTAATGTGATGAATTTTACCTAGAGATTTTGGAACTTTCTCGTCCACTTACATATGACAGGGAAAATCTTTAATTTAAAAAGAATATCGACTTTTTACAGTTATTCGCTGGTTCCAGGTGTATAATTACTCCAAAATTCATTGGTAAATTTGTTTATAATACAGAACCATTCAAATAAAATTATTCGTACGGAGTAAAAATCAATACAGGATAATATATTCAAAATTACATTGAAACGCACGAATGCGCCTCGACGAAATCATGATTCACATCCATTGAAACGTATAAACACATTTATTTATATGTCATCATATTTTTAAAACCTCTATTACTTATTACTTCTACAATTAAACATTTTTGACTTATGAATGCGTCAAAATAAATATACATTTTAATCGATGTAAAACGAATCAATAATCTTACAGAAAATAATAAGCCAATTTTTATGAGGAGGCACCGACGAAACTATTATGTCTTTAATGTTTGTTTGTGTGTTATTTAAAAGCTAGTTTACATGTGTATTTTGGGAGTTTAGAAAACTTCGGCTCTGCCCCTCGGCCTTCAAAGTTACTATGTTAATTTTATGATTTAATAGAAATGTAATTAATGAAATATAGCACAAACATTAAACTCTAGCCACAGAGAAGTAATATACTTATCTGTTCTCTAGCTCTAGCTTATTCAATCAGATGACGGCTGCAACCCCCCTGTCCAGCTATAATACCGGGGCTGTGTCACATCTGCCCCCCGCACACGCTACGTCACATGCTCCCTGTCCAGCTATAATACCGGGGCTGTGTCACATCTGCCCCCCGCACACGCTACGTCGCATGCTCCTTGTCCAGATGATATTTATAGCAGCGGCTCTCGTCTAATAACGCCCCAGCGAGGGGGAAGGGTACTAATGCACCTAAGTACCAAAGCATTAAACAAGAGCACGTGCGTGATGCATCTGCCCCTATCTGCCCTTCCCCGGGATTTCTATTTTAAGCTATCAGCAAGAGGGTAAGTATCTCGGGTGGTTTTGGTAAGTGCTAGGCTGGAAGATTTCGGGATACACCGGGAAATCCCTGTTAAGTTTGCTAATGATTTTTAGGGGGAGCCAGTTTTGAGTGCTGCATTATATTCTGAAAACGATGAACTTTAACGGCTAACAAATGTTGAAATAAAATAACCTTATTGAATACTCATCTCCATTATGCAGTAGCACTTAAAATGATAATAGGGCGAAGCCCTAAGGGAATCTTGATTAATTTATGTACTTTTGATGTCCCACACCGAAAAGATTCCATTAGGGTTTGGCCACAGTAACACAAAAATTTTGTACAGCGGAATTTTGTACATTTCTCATTTGATTACACGCATTTTTCAAATAGCGTTTTAACATATGAATTTGTTCAGTACTGCAGTCACAAAAACGTGATACTCCGGAGAAGAAGAGCGTGGCAGGAGGACTAGAATCCATAGAAACATAAGTTATCCTGTTTCGTGATGTGCTTCGTTGTTCCTAAACACTCATTCTTAAATTCTACATGGCCTATTTACTTTCTCCTTTAAACAATTCAATAATATCCTTCCAGAAGCCTTAACTTCAGTGCGGGCCAGTTCTTATTGTGTAGTATCTAACCGCACAAGACTCTCAGACTGGTGGATACGTAGTTTGTACACATCCTTGATGCTATGGGAACAAAGTCGCATGCGAAAGACACTTTGCATGATGCCGGTGGCATGGAGAAAGGCTGTTATGAAAGAAGCTCCCATAGTCTTCCCTGAGACTGGACCACAATGTGCTGGAACTGTGCAACTGCGGCACCTGTGGAAATCCAGGGTCTAACCTGTGAGAAGGTGTAGGTACTCTCCGAGAGGATAGTGCATTGTCAAAAGGGGGGAAAGTACCTAAAGGTAACATAAAGGCGTCTTCGAGTTTACGTAGTGATGAGACGTGAGGATTCTGTCTCCAGCGGTCATTGACATCGCCAACCACCTACGAGTACGTGGGGAATTAATCAGATTTAAATCGTAGTAGTGGTGTCTCATTGGGGAACAATAACAACCTGCACGTTTCCTAGTATAGCCATCATAGGCGTAATTTCTGGGTGGCATGGGGGGCAGTTGCCCCCCCCCCCAATAATTTGGAGATCATATTGTTGTAGTATATGAACAGTCACATAATCACGATCACGACCATGTTTGCCTCTCCAATCAAAATACTGAAATTACGTTTATGATAGCCATTGGTTATGAGGCATAATTTAATGGCTCCCCAACGCATCTCATCCATTTAATTTTCTTGTCATATTCATACACGCTTTGAAACTCGCACTACTGTGTGACGCCGATTCAGCGCTCCAGTCTCGAAACTTTTCGCGTTTCTGCTTCCCCTATCGCATAAACCAATGCTACTTTTCAAAGCCCGTCCATCCACAACGGATTCTCCAATTTATTGAATTATGAATCATTTTAAAGAACGGAAAAAATACCTAGCGATTTCAGAGAGGAACAAGTTTTGATATAACAAATAATAATGTAAAAAATCAATATTTACGGTATTTTATTTATGGTATTGGTAAAATATTTGTGATATCGAAGTTTTGCTTACTGAAATCGCCGAGGATTTGTTGTTCTTAAACATAAACTATATATCATGGATTTCGGATAATCTGTTGAGGAGGGATGGGCTTTCAATGGGAGAAGCAGGTAAAAACAGAGGACTGTAGTCCCTCTTAAGGGTACCATTAATCCCTCCAAAATGACAACCTACATTAAAAGTAAATACCCCCGTAGCAGCAAACCTGCATACTCAGCGAATTTCCAATGCATAATAATTTATCTTAATACCACATAAAGCCACATAGAAAGTTTCATCAATATACATTCATAAATAAACGATTTATTACATTTTAATTATTCTCCATAAGAATAACATTGCGGCTGAGTATGCAGGTTTGCTGAAATAAGGAACACTAAAAATGGGCTTTTATACAAATATCAATATAACTCAACTAGGTAAAGCCACATACCAAGTTCTATTAATTTATGATCATAATTAAAGGAGATAACACGTTAATTATTCTCCATAAGAATAACATGGGGCTGAGTATGCAGGTTTGCTGCTACGGAAACTATCGGGCAAAAAATGGGTTTTGGGCAAATATCAATAGACCACAATGAAATGAAACAATATACCAAGTTTCGTCAAGATAAGTTGATAAATAAGCGAGATATACAATTTTTCTTATCCTCCATAAGAATAACATTGGACAACGTACTGTGTTTAGCACTTTCAATATCTCAGTAACCAATTGACGTAGAGCAATGATTAAAACATCATATTGTGCGTCTTTTTAAGCTGATTCCAATGGGAAAAAAATAAAATTTTACTTTTTCAAAAATTGTATGTAAAAAACTCAAAAAACCCATTTTTGGGGTACAAAACCCCCCCAAAATACCCCTTCGGATAGGTCGATCCGTCTGGTTTTCGAACTTAGTCATAAATGCTGCTTTACACGTTTGTACCAAATTTCATCAAAATCGGACCTTTTTACGAGAGTTATCGCACCCACGGACACACACACACACACACACACACACACACATATATATATATATATATATATATATATATATATATATATATAGATAGATAGATATATATACAGTTTCGAACGAATGGTTTTTTGGTGTCTGGAGACCTCAAAACGAAAAGTTATCATGGTCCCGGGCCTAGGTCTTACCATGCCGACTACGGTAATAGCTTCTTCCCTATAGGGGAAATTCGCTAAAATCAAACATTGAGAGATATCTGCAGAGATCTCCACCACTATTTCCTCCGGTTCTGCAAGTCCCTCGCCTCGACCCTCTTCGTCGCCGTTCCAGCCCGCACCCTCGCCCCCGCTAACGGCCGTTCAAGTCCAGTTGCCACCTCGGGGTAATGGTTTACCGGAAGTCGCCAGTCGGAAGTGAACCATTGTTTGCCCGACCTCCATGCTCAGCTCGTCTGAATTGGTAAATTGTAACAGAGACGGCAATTCAAATTAGCCCACCACTGACCTGGAAGATTCCCTGACCTGTGCTTTACCTCGGGCGAGCGGAAATAGTTAGTTGTGGTCAAATTGAATTGTTCTGTGCTCAAGACGGGATGGGGAATTAGTTTACCTTCAAATTAGGCAACAGGGTAAAGTAGATGTATGCAGTAATCATGTATGTAAGTATTTATATTTATATTTATTATGTATGTAAGTTTATGTAAGCGAGTACAAAAATGCCCGGCGTTGCCGAGCCTAACTATTGTAAGTTCCAAAGTCATCCGAGGTTTTTAATCAATTGTTATCTATATAGCTATGTCCATTCGCCTTATTTTTACATGCGTTTCTATGATCATAATATTGGAATTTTAAATCTATATAAATAAATCACAAGCCCTTTTTTTGACGTGATTCCATAACTCGAGAACGAGTGCACCAAATTGGGCGATTCTTTTTTTGTTGTGTTCCTTAATGCCAGGGGAAGGTTTGTATGAAAGAAAATTTTTAATCCACCCAACCATTATTTAGTAATTTGACTTTAAAAATTGTAAAAAATGCCTTTAAATTAACATTAGTGGAAAATGCTTTTATTAAACTGTGAGATACAAAAGAGATAATTTCCAATTACAAAGAAACTATCATGTTTAAATATCAATCAAATACATTTCATGAAACATAACGTATTTAGTATATAGTGAAAGGTTTTCCCCAAATGAGGATAAGGGTTTATATTTATAATTCGTGAACAAATAAATCATTAATATAAGAATTTGAGGGACAACGTTCTCCTGTAGACTTATCCCAAACCATTAACAATTTATCCCCTAGATGGCAGCACCTGATATTTGAAAATTTCCAATGCCATTTTGTTTGATCATATGTAATCAATACTAAGATTTGAATGAGTTAAAAAACATGTGTTTATTTGTTTACATTTTGTTTTTTTATATATTTATTGTTATTTATTCCATTTCACATTTAATATTCACATTAAAGACAGGACAACGTCTGTCGGGTCATCTAGTTTAAGGATAAAAGGTCAGCGCCCCAAAAGGATCCTGCGGGATTTCACCTGCATCTGATGAATACGTTATGAGTTTATGGGAGACTTTTATTGTGTCGCATATTTTGGCGAAATGTCTTTTGCCAAAAACCATATGCTTATATAATCATCTTATCACCTTATTGTTAGTTACCATTGTTATCGCCTTATTGTTATCACCATTGTTAGTTAAACACTGATATGTTAAATGTCAATGGGGCGAAAAAAATTAACTATTTTTTCAGATATCTTCTGTTACTCTTCTTATTTATTTATAATTTAAAATAAAAATAATCATTATCAGTAATTTAAAGTTTTTAGAAAGAAGTTAGAAACCCGAATCAACTAGTTGCTTTTGAAATACTAGTTGTGAACAATGATACCTGTTCAAAATTCTTCACTTGTATAAAACATTTTATTATACAATTTTGTAATTAGAAATACTTAACTGCTTTCAACTTTAGTTTAAAAATGGTGTCAGCTGTAGCTACAAATGCTGAATGAATTCACATAAATTAAAAGATCATACAAAATTTATGCTTTATCCTATACTCTAATATGAGTAAGGTTTGCTTGCTTGCTTGCGACACGGATCTCAAAAATGGCTCCAACGATTTCCTTAAAATGTTCGAAATAACTAATTTCTGGGATAAAAATAAGTTCTAGACAGGCCTCATCCCCAGGAAAAATCAAATAATGTAAAAACACTAAAATGAAAAGTTAAAAAAATTAACATTGGTCTTATGAAGTTTCAAATCAAAACAAAAGAATTGTAACAGCTGTTCATAATCAACCAGGGAACTGTCAAAGTAATACTCATGTTGTTTATGATTATCAATTAACATGTGGTTTCCTGAGAGCAGAGATTAAAAGATTTGAGTGCAGATTACATATATAGAGTAGTAAACTAAATCAAAGGGACATTGAGCTATAAATAACAATTGGAGTGACCTTACAAATGTAGAAAAGAGGCAAAAGAGTTATACAAATATGATTATCAGTAGGGGGAAGTGGTGAAATAGGCTCCAAGTCATCTAAACAAATTGACTGGCCTTTCCCCGAGCAAAGCTCGACCCCCCAGTTACTATCTATTAAAAACTACTATTTTGCATAGCTCTACCACACTTAAACAAAAATACTCTTAGCCTCAAGACATAATGGTCGGAGCAAATACATAGGGAATAATTACCTAATGGAAAGGGTTGTAAATGTCCACTCGTCACGCTCAGGTGGTTCAGTTATCAGCCAAGTGAACTGCCGGCGAGACGCGTGACGCGTGACGGTCTATCCTGCACCTGCCACTGCCACCGTCACGCTGTCCCAGTGCCGGGGCGTGGAGGGTGGCTGGTGCAAACGATGCGAATTGACAAGTGTACAGGGTTAGATCACGCACGAGTGACAAAACAGCATGTCAAACACAGTAAGATTGGTTTATTTTGTTTTATTTGTTCTGATAGACCTAAATCTGGAGTAGAGTTCGATCCCTGTAGGCCCATTTACGAAACACGAAACGTTTGGTGTTTCCACCGCTTCCCCATAAAGCTAATGCTAATTTTCAAAGCCCTTCCCTCCTCAACGTGTTATCCAACATCGTTGATTTAAGGGCTCATTTTAAAGAACTGAACATTCAAAGTGATTTCATTGAGCAAAATTCAAATATCACAAATAATAATCGATCAATAAAATTCTATTCAGTATTTGCGATTTGTTAAGGGTGAACTATTTGTGTTTGCTATTCTGCTCACTGGAATCGTGAGGAAGTTTAGTTCTTTAAAACGAGTTCGCACGCAGCACGCTGACGTGAGGGAAGTGAATTTCCACATAAAAAACAATAAAAACTCAAAATCAGTTAAAAACATACAATTATTCCAATTTTTATTCAAATCTGAAAATATTGATTTTTTGGCTGTTCTGATGCTCCTGGTTATATTTACCTGCAATGCTGGGAATACAATTTTGTGCATTATAAGGTTAGGAGAAGGTCCAGTCAGGCTTTAAAGTAGGCGTGAGGTTGTTGGGGATGATAAAAGTACACTAACAAATGAATAACAGGCTTTTCTAAAGTAAAACCCCCATAAGACAACGTACTGTGTTTGGCCAATACACATTTTCTTTAATAACTCGGTAAATATATATGCTAGAATGACGAGAGAGGGATTAAAAGTTTTGCCACACTAATTCCCAACGTCTTTCATTCGTTTATTTCAATATCGGGGCTTTTCTGACCCTTTTTGGGCCCAAAAACTCGAAATTTGAAAGAATAATCCCCAAAAAAGGAGTTTAGAGTTTTTCGATTGTTTTGCCCAACGAACTTGTCCAACTGATTATAAAAAGGAACGTCCCTACCAAATTTGAAGTAAATCGGACAAAAAATACGACCGCTAGAGTGCATACATACATATATATATATATACACATATATATATATACAATTTTGAACGAACCCCCAAAACGTGTTCAGGAGGTCACGTTAGGAACTTCTATGGTGGTCCCGGGCTTAAGTTTCACCGTGCGGGTCATGCTAATACAGTAGTTCACTTTCCATTTGAAATTCACTAATGAACTAAAATTCAATTTTAATCCGGCAAGGAAGGACGAGCTTTGTAAGTAAACATTGGCCTTATGGGAGAAGCAGGTATAAAGCGAATTGTTGCGTGACTGGCTCTGCCAAGAGAGTCAGAGGGAATCGCCGATACGGAAGATTTTGTAAGAAACAAATACATTCCAGAGTTATTAAAACATGTATATAAAAACATTTAAGGTAAAAAAGCTAACCAAAATCATGGTAAATAATT
The DNA here is from genome assembly GCA_963675035.1 of Allygus modestus. Lineage (NCBI taxonomy): Eukaryota > Metazoa > Arthropoda > Insecta > Hemiptera > Cicadellidae > Allygus > Allygus modestus. The sequence goes on along the minus strand of OY776112.1, from coordinate 29,308,130 downwards.
ATTAAATGTGATACTGTACAAGACAGGGAGATATACAGAGTGTGTATAAATTATTTGCACAGATTACATTGTTCATTGTGTTAAAAGAAACTATAACATCTCACTCCAATTTCTGTCTATGAGTCTGTATGTGTTTTGTAATTAATGCATCACATTTTAGATGCTAATTTTGTGTAACTTGAACCTACGTTTATTATTCTTGATTAATTAACCAGTTGTTATTGAATCCGACGTTTCTGTAGCTGTCATCATTTCAAAAGGCGACCATATAATTATTACGAAATGGTAAAATCTGGAAACGTCTAATTTAATAACAGTTTAATATTAATCAAGAATAATAAACGTGTTATTTTTTCAAGTCAACATATCAAGATGTATTTATAGAAAAATACATTTACAGTTATCACACACTAAAAGGAGTAAAGCAGACCATACTATGATTGTTTGGATTTTTTGTTTCATTTTGACACAAGGAACAATAACCTCGAGACCTGGAGTGTGTGTGTTCACAGTTTGAAAATGTACCCTTTACGTAATAAGTACAACGTGATTTAGGAAAAAAATCAAACAAAACCCCGTACAAGCGTACAAGCCTAAGCTTTTCAAAATTAATTTGTGTGTTCATCATAATAAAGTTGTAACTCCATTTTTCCAAATAAACCATCTACGGTGCAAAATTCCTATTTTTAAATTCTCCCAAAATAACAATAAAATATTTGTGTTGCCATTACAGCAATATATTTTTACCAATGTTAAAGTTGATAAATAATTTTTAAGTAACTAGGCTACAGTAATTACATAATATTATTATTCATGATAATTCATAGGATAATATTGCATAACCTTCTAATCTCATATTAAAATTGTTGACACTATATCAATACTAAAATAATGTTTTATCAAATAATCGCTCCGATAAATAAATGTTGAGAACTATCTACAAATTAATCAACAGTATAACATTTATCCTCAATGAGTATTCTTTTAAATTTATCTTAAAATATGAAGAATTTCTTAAGTTTTGTTATTCCGCTGGTAAATTGGTAACTCCTGCTTGGGATGAAAGATTTTTGGGAATTAATCAGGCTTGTTGCACTGGAGCGTGAGTCGATGTAGAGCCTATAACATGTTATCTGGCTCTGGAGTTGATGCCTGAAGAGGGCGTTGGAGAGCGGCCATGTTGGATTTTACCTCCATAATAACAATGTTAAACTTAAAACCATATATCTTGCTTATTTATCAACACACGATTATGAAAAATGTCTCAAATTAAAGGTATTTTGAAGACGCAGGTGGTTTGCTCGCTATTTTCCAAATAAAATAATACATTTCCAAAAATATAGTAATTTAAAGCCTATATTTTTCTAAAGATTTTGGAGTTTTTCCTAGTAATTAAAAAATAAAACTCCCAGCAAACACTAATAGAGATTCAAACAAAATTCATTCCAAATCAATTGTTCAAACAGTAACAAAACATATGCTTTTCAGTAAAGACATGTTTTGTGCGTTTTAACATTGAAATAGCCCGTAGCGCTAGGTCAGCGACGATATTTCTTCTGACTCCAACGTCCTCTGCATGTGTGACTCACGCACTTAACACTATTGTCTACTAGTACTGGCATCCTACGTGATACGGGAAATTTGCCAGGTCATTTACTCTAGCCATCCTACGTGATACGGGAGATTTGCCAGGTCATCAACACTAGTCATCCTACACTCGCAATCCATTCAAATCCTCCATAACATGCAGTAATCAATGAGTGTGAAGGCGACATATGGAATAGTGGATTGAACTGCCCCGCGAAACTCCTGAATGGGATCATAACCAAGGCTAGACAAGGAAGGAACGACCGAATTTAGGAATGCCGTGAAGATCGTGTCCGATAGCGGTCAGAGAAGTCATTGTTCTGTTGCCGTTAAGCGTCCTTGTCGGAGAATGTTTTGGTCGACCGCAGCTTCTGATGCGGGAGTGAAGAGTGAGAAGATGTGACTTCCGGCGAAGCAGGAGGAGTCATCGGCGCGCATGGAGCAATAGCAGGAGCTAACGTAGTGGCCAAGCAGTGTTTCCACTTGGGATTTTCAATTCATTTTAGGGAAATTTGAACGTGCCACCGGCCGGTGGGATAGAGTGGGATATTTTTGACCTTTGTTTTTACACACCCTAGAAACTATGTACAATTTTTAATAACGAAATTCTTCATAAATATTGCAAAAAATGAATCCATTAAATTTGTAATATATTGGTGTTTATTTTGTACATATTAATTATCTGGTTTATTTTCATTTTCAACGCAACTAGACGCCGATGCACAGCAGGGGCGGATCTAGGAATTTGTTGAGGGGGGGGCGCACTTGAGATTTTTGTTTTCCTCACTAAACGATAACGTCCTGCAGCAACTGGAGCAGTGTTGCCACTTTTAGGGGAATTACCCTTTTTTAGGGTAATTTTACTGGTTTTAGGGTAATGGATTTTTTAGGATATTTTTAGGGTAAAATCTAGAGCCCCTTTATAATTTAAATTTTGATGTTTTGGCAATGTAAAATGGGTTTTCCAGGAATTCAAATATTTACATGAAGTGCTGGGTAAATTAAAAGTATTATAAAAGAGATATAACTATAGCATGTACATCCTCCATCCTATTCACTATTCGACTAAAGATGCATTCTTTGTTTAAAATTCATTATTGGTTATTGGATTCACTGAATCAGTGATGGAAAATGTCCGCAATAATCTCTTAAACAGCATAAAGAAGCATGTAATCACAAAGTTTAATTTTCGAACAGATAAAATTGAGGTGCATTATGTTATGTGTCCAAAATAGACCACAACGTAATAATATACTAAACAGTAAAAATATATCTGGTACATTTGGTTAAATATAGGTTATTAGATTTACAGCGCTGTTGTAGAAAATATGTTTACTGAAGGTTGTCTCTATTTTGACACATAATTTGTATGAAGGAACTAAATTGTATTTTATGCTTGTGATATCCCCACGGTGAGCCAGGTGAGCGCACATAAAAACACAAGGCACAACATGTGTAAATTTATGTGATGTGCCGTATTGCAATGAAAAATATTGATCTAATCAAATTGTAATAAGATGACAAAACATATTCTCTCGGCATTATTATTAAGAAAAAAAAACCTTAACAAATTTGCACAACTTAAATAAGTTTATAAAACAATAAAGTACTCCCAACAACTGTTAATAACATGTATCAGCAAGTTTCTATTATCAGCGATACCGGCACATTAAGTATAGCGCTGAATAAAAATGTTACAAAAGAATATTTATTTGAATTTATTAATACATATTTCGTTTTATGTGTGATGTAGGGTCAAATACGAGTATGGAATGCCATGTTACCTTACTTTTTTGCCTTAATCATGTTTTAAAACCAATCTCGAGTGTATTTTGAGCTTTTCAAGAAGATAATCAACTCTTAGGGTAATTTACAAAAAATAGGGTAATTTCATCACACGTTTAGGGTAAAATTTCATCTACCTGGTGGCAACACTGAACCGGAGGCAGTTGTTATTACCATAGACTAACTATAGTACTGTAGTTAGTCTATGTTATTACTCGCTAAATTCAATTCACTCATGATGCTAACAAAGAAAACATCTCATTGTAACACTTATTTCATAATGAAATGTGTAATATTTACGAATTCCATTATACAATAAACAGTAGGTACATAAATGTACACTTTTTATACAACTACTACCTTGAAAAACAAACATTTTATACCAAATGATTTACTTACACGCACTACTCAAGGCTAAACCGATGCGCACAAAATGGCTAAGGTAGAACGCAAAGGTTTCAGAAAAGAAAAAAATTGATGAAGACTGCAGGGCCGGTGCTGCGGGTGCTAGTGCTTAGGGCACTAGGGCAGCCTAAGGCAATAGGCCGGTGCTGTGGTGCGTTACCTAAGGGATGCTCGGTCCTAGGCCGGTGCTGCGGTGTGTGCTCTTAGGGCAGCCAAGGGCAATAGGTTGGTGCTGTGGTGCGTTACCTTAGGGATGCTTGGCCCAAGCCCCTAGGCCGGTCCTGCGGTGTGTTCCCCTCGGGCAGCCAAAGGCAATAGGCCGGTGATGTGGTGCGTTAACTTAGGGATGGTCGGCCCAAGCCCTAGGGTGGTGCTGCGCTGTATTCTCTATGGCGGACTAAGACAATATGCCTGTCCTGTGGTGTTTTACCCTAGGGGATCTCATCCCTGGCCGGTGCCTTTACCTTACAGATAAGTTGTGTTTGTCGGATTTTAGGAGCTCAGTGACTCTCTAATTTTATGTATCAATCGGCAATTGTTTATCTTATAACATTTTGGATGCAGTAAGTTACTTGACACACAAAAAGGACGTATCATTCTATGGTGACTTGCTTCCTTACCGTCCTACTACCGGGGCTCACTATCTTGGCCTACACATTCCATGATGATTGTACTGTTAAAACTATTCGTAGTGACCCGTTATAGGGGAGGCTCCATGTTGTAGAGCATCGCCCAGTAGGTAAGACGTGTTGGTGCAAATAATGTTTTTGCAAATATTGAAAAAAAGAGTACAGTGACAGACAGCGTCACACTATTACCCATTAATTAAACATTTTCTGAGTCCAAGGGGGGGGGACGCGCCCCCCGCGCCCCCTGGCTGGATCCGCCACTGATGCACAGGTTATTTCAGTGCCCTTGGTGGCTTATTCCCGTTACCAAATCTTATCAATGTGAATTTGTTAATTGCAATAAATGTCTTAACTTAATTTCCCAAAAGTATGAACAATTTATTTTTGTTATATTTCTTGACTGCACTTTAAACTATGTACTTAACATATTTTACTGAGTTCACAGGTTTACTGCGATGGGGTGTTATTATTCTTACGGGGAATTATGACTGTCCGCCCGGATTTGTGTAAAATCTGAAAAGAGACTTTTGCACAAACTTTGTGTACATACTGCTAGTTAGTTTCTATTTGGATAATTAGTTGTTTAATCATATTGTTCTTGCCTGCGCTGTGTAACTGAAATCTGGAAATCAGCAGGCTTGCGGATAATGTCTGCTTGCGGATAATGTATGCTTGCGGATAATACGCATGCTGGATAATCGCATAGAGTAGATATGTAAAGTCAACTTAGGTGGGGGCTCCAGTTAAGAAACATTTCGCGTTTCCACTTGCTTCTGGACATGGCTAATGTTAACTTTAAAATCCCGTTCCACCACAACGGATTATCCGAAATCAATGATTTATAACTCGTTTTAAATAAAACACAATTTGATATCACAAATCGTTGATTCATAGAAAACCGGAACTACTGAATGTTTTACAGTTAACATTTACAATTGTTATTTGTAATATCAAAATTCTGCTCACTGAAATCGCCAGGTGTTTTTTTGCTTCGTAAAATTAACCATAAATCTACGATATCGGGCAATTCGTTGAGGAGGGATATTTGATTTGAAAGTTAAGATTGGTCTTTATGGGAGAAACAGGTAGAAACGAAACATTTCGTTTCTGGAGCCCCCTCTACCGATCTTTGATCTTGATCACTGTTGCAGTTAATTTAATTCAAACTAGTAGCCTGTCGCGGCTTCGCTCGCGATCACAACGTAATATTATACTAACACTCCCGTATAAATATTGTGTTACCGTTCCAAAGCCAACATGGTCTGCTGATTAACTGTGATTACTCTCTCCTGCTGATTGCTTAAAACTTATAGTTATTTCCCAATGTTAAGCTTATGGGAAAAAACTCAACTTTAAGGGGCCCCAGGGCCTCACTCACAAATTATTTCTCTACAAAAAAAGTTTCCTGCACAACTTCACGTTAGGCTCTTTCCAATGACACCAAAAACATGAAAATCGGTTCAGTAGTTTAGGAGGAGTGATTGTCACAAAAAACCTGCTCGCCTATTAAATAAGTAACTAGTAGCCTGTCGCGGCTTCGCTCGCGATCACAACGCAATATTATACTGATATTCCCGTATAAATATTGTGTTACCGTTCCTAAGCCACCATGGCCTGCTGATTAACTGTGTTTACTCTATCCAGCTGATTGCTTAAAACTTATAGTTATTTCTCAATGCTAAGCTTATGGGGAAAAAAGTCAACTTTAAGGGGCCCCAGGGCCTCACTCACATATTATTTCTCCATAAAAAAAGTTTCCTGCACAACTTAACGTTAGGCTCTTTCCAATGACACCAAAAACATGAAAATTGGTTCAGTAGTTTAGGAGTGATTGTCACAAAAAACCTTCTCGTCTATTAAATAAGTAATAATAGATGACAGTTACTTTTATTTATATTGTACTCGGTTCCCTGGTAATATTTGTGCACAATCTACTGTACTACACTTTCATCTGAGCTAAAAGTATACGCCTGTATTTTTAAAACGCAACTATCACAGCAGCTATGTTTTAGTTGTTACCGTTACCCATTTGTAGGCGCTCATTATTATTCTGTATTTAAATTAGCTTTTATAGTGTATTTTCATTGTACATTTATTGAAAACCCCTATATTAACGTGTTTAAAAATAATACTACCGGAGGCATAATTTATGTGATAATTTATTTTAAACGTATTATCAATTCAAGAACTATAATTATTCAATCCACTGCAGGAATATTTTTTTTAATTGCACAATGGTGCATAACGCATGCATCTACTTATATATTTATAAAAAGAATAAGGTGAGTTTTGCAACAAGCCTACTTGCGAAACTATTATGTATTAAATGATTCTCTGTGTGTTATTTGAAAGATCGTAACGTTGAGGCATGCCATTCATCAATTCTCTCTTACAAATGGATTTTTAGCTAATTTCCCCTATAGGAAAGAAGCTATTACCGTAGGTCTCATGGTAAGACCTAGGCCCGGGACCATGACACATTTTTTTTAGGTTCCCAAATGACTAAAACACTATTCGTTCAAATTTATATATATGTATATATATATATATATATCTATATTTAAATATATATATATATATATATATATATTATGTGTCCGTGAATGCGATAACTTGAGTAAAAAACGTCCGATTTCGATGAAATTTGGCACAAATGTGTAAAGTGACATTTATGACTTTAAGTTCGAAAACCAGAAAAATCGGGCCATGGGAAGGGGGTTTATGGGGGTTATAAATTTTCCAAAAATCAGTTTTTGCATTTTTTACCCTAAAATTTTTAAAACACTTAATTTTGGTTTAGACCATGTTATAGAGCTTAAAAAACAAATAATATGGTATTTTGAATTATTAAGCTAGGTTAAGTGGTTGCGGAGAAAATCCAAAAAAAAACTGCTCATAAAATCTCCTATGTTAATCTTATGGGAAAAAGGTTTTTGGCTTTTCCTAAGTTAATTTTAATGTAAACTTCACATTTGCCTTCACCAATCAACTCAGCTTCACAAAACAATCATTTTGGTGTTTAAATTGTGATTCTACGTCCAACCGTTGCAGAGATATTCAAAGTGCTAAACACAGTACGTTGTCCAATGTTATCCTTATGGAGAATAAATAAAAATTGAAATCTCCATTATTAATGAATGTGTATTGATGAAACTTGGCACGTGGGGTCACGTAGTACTGGTATATTGATTTTTGCACAAAAAATTGATTTTTTGTTGATTATCCCCGTAGCAGCGAACCTGCGTACTCAGCCCCATGTTATTCTTATAAGTAAAATGTAATGACTCCGTTAATTATGAACATAAATTAATAAAACTTGGTATGTGGCTTCACATTGTTGAGTTATATTGATATTTGCATAAAAACCCATTTTTTTTAGTTCCTTGTTGCAGCAAACCTGCTTACTCATCTCCCATGTTATTCTTATGGAGAATAATTAAAATTGTATATATCGCTTATATATGTATATATTTTTATGAAAATTGGTATGCGGCTTTATATGATATTAAGACATATATTATGCATTGGAAATTCGCTGAATATGCAGGTTTGCTGCGACGAGGGTATTTACTTTTTAATTTTTCTTAAGATTTACCGCCCCTAAAGATTCCTCCCCTAAATTCACCACTATTACCTGTATGGCTTAAAAGGTGCAGAAACTTCCTTCTGTAGTAATAGCTTACTAAATAATACAAATAAAGTCGCAAAACTGAAAAGGGCAAAAGATACAACTAGTTTTATAATATATGTATTTTTTATTGACACTTGTCAAATCAAGACATTAGAATACAACCCACAACAACTTTTTACAAGCACAAAAAAGTGGAACATAGGAAAAGCAACTCTTATTGCACAAAACAATTATTCATTATTGATTTTGACACAATTTTGAGCTTTCATCAGCAAGGAATACCGATAAAGTAAAGTTAAAACTTATTTTGGTTTCTGTCTTTTTGATAATGCAATAAAATAAATTAATAACATCTGTAAAAATAAAAATCAAGTAATTTACGTTAAAACAAATAATTACCAACATGAGCGTAATTCGAGAGCTGCAAGGGGGATGCAGTTGCCCCTCCAACAATTTGGGGAGCATATTATTGTAACGTGTGAAAAGTGAAGAATAATCAATATCATGATCATTTTACCTCCCAATCAAACTCAAATTACGCTTATGCTTGCAAAATTAATAATATCCAAAATTGACAGCATAGTTGTAGCATTGATTACACATCCTACGGAATTCCATAGGATGTATCAATGCTTGTAGTAAGCTATGAATAACGAGCAAGTTTTAAAGACGAAGAACGGTAACCATATTTAATAACAATAAATATTCCAAGTTATCAAATCTATAGTGGTAATTACTAACTTACGTGTAAAAACAAAATTGAAGACTAGATTTAGGTGTATAAATAACATTTATGTATCCCAAGACAGAGCTTGGCAACAAATAAAATTCTAAAACTGTACAAAATAACAAACATACTAATCTACAATAACCAATATTATTCAATAATAAAAAACTCATTCAGTTGTAAAACAAAACAATATCACACATCTTTATTTAAAACGTATTAGAGCCTATAACAAACTTAATCAAACATTTGATGTTTACCTGTAACAATTAATATGCAAACCAATTTCAAAAATAGTCCTTGTCATTAGAGCAAAAACCCCTGAAATGCGTTTTAATCTTAACTTAATGATTTACATTTCAATGAGAACTCGAGGGTACATAGATTAAAATGTTCATATATTTTTATTTTATTACTAAACCAATTAATTAACAGTAAAATTGAACTTTACACACTATTAAAATTATCTTAATTATAAGCGTAATTCATGATTAAGTTAAACTAATTTATTTATAACCCTTCTGGCATTATAAAGTTCAAAAGAACGAAAGTAAAAGATTGGAGAAATGCTATATCATGATAATCTAGGTGAAAAATAAAAAGCAATATACCTTTTGAAAAATTTGTTAATTTCAGACAACACAAATATTTAAATAGAGAACAATTATAAGAAACAATTACTCATATACTTATTCTAATTTAATTAACGTATATTACAACTATATACAAATTAACATCTACTAGTTTAATGCAGTAGTCAACAATTATAAAATATATTTTTAAACTTTTTTGTCACATGATGACAAATCTACTATTTTAAAACATTTAAAAATGAACAAATATGATTTTTAACATTTTAAAATATAAAACATCACAAATTTATCAACTCCGATTCCTTGCTGACCAAGACCGACCGACCGACATGTATGTAAAAATGTCACCATTGAGCAAATAAAGATCATTTGACATAAACTACAATACAAGTGGAAATGATTAACTATACATAAACATAAGTACATAACATTGAGCCGGGGTAACTCGCCATAGTTCAAGAGTTAGACACTCTACTCTGAAATCACGGGGTGGCCACTGACGATGCGATTGTTGGAGAACTAACAAAAACTCGACACTTAACTTCTTCACTGGGGGAAATAAATATGTTTGAACTATTCAAAACACAAAGTTTAAATTTGTATCACCTGTTAAACCAACGTTTTTGTAGTAAACCTAAATCGGTCTCTGGTAAGATGGCTTATATGATGAATCAGAAAAGCAAAATGTTTCTGTCTATCTTTTCAGTCCAGTGATATAAAATCATCTAGATGTAAGTTAAGCGAGGGTAGGGTCTATTATTAAGGGAAGGGAGTAGTAGATTGTTTTATACATCAAATTAAATTCTGTAGGAATAATAGTGTTAGTATATTTATTTGAATGTGACTTTTTGGACAAGTATTCTTTAGTACACAAGCAATCAGAAACATATTCTTAAAACGTAAATAAAAACTTTAGAATGAATTTTAAGAAATACTGGATACATTTTGTAACAAAATCACAAAAATGTAGTTATTAATTATTAACTAACTAAACTATATTCCCCGACTACCGTAACAACAGTGTAACCACCACCAATGATTGTGCGTTCATTTTTTAATTATTACACTTATTTGTCTATAGATATTACATATTTCAGTACACTCCCTATTCAAACACTCGCTCTTTCACACACCATTCTCACATTATATGTCAAATATACATATACAACTTACGTTAAGTACAAAAGTCATGAGTTACGGCTACTTTGGCTTTATATATCGCCGTTACGAGTGAGTATGAACAAAATTATGACTCTGACTTCAAAATGTGGGCTGGGAAGAGCTCGTTAACTAAGGATAACTAAACCTATAAGTAATATCACAGTTCCTTGTAAACTCGCATACCTTGTAGCTGATCTTCTATAGGAAATCAAACGGATGAGGAAACTCAGTTGCTAACGACATTCGTGTTTGACTGTAGGCCATCAGCTGTCTGGTGGATCGAATGTGCCTCATGACGTATTGCGACCAAGGCGTTAAAAAACAGACTGTGTTCTATGTATATGAAGGTAGTGCATGTTATTGTAATATTTTATACACCTATTACAACAAGAAATTTACTAGTACTGAAAAAATCTCATGGATTTACCTCCAGGAATACAGATATCAACTGCTGTTTATGTAAATGTGGTTTTACAGAAAAATTTGTTATACTGTGTTTCCAATATAAGAGCTCATTCTACGCCCTAAACAAAAATTTTAGTTTGAAAATTTTCCGTATTTTTTCTATGAAGAGATGATCATTTTAAGTAGGCTACTCGGTTAGTAGAAGTGTAAAAACTGTATTTACACCAATATTCGTTGGTTGATTTTGCTTAATGTGTAGATTTGTACAAACCATGTGCCAAAGCCCAAAATCATTCATGTTAAACTATCAAGGATTTCTCACTTTAACAAACGTTAAAGCGATGTGTAGATTTTTCCAACACTGACTTTACAGAAGTGATAGTTTGTAGAGAAAATCACTAAATGAGATTTCTATTTACAGAAAGCTTTGTTTCATCATCATTTTCATATATGTGAGAGCTGCTCAGAAAGTAACTGCCATATTTGTTTATTGCTCGGATTATTGTCGGGGGTTGCGCTTTGGTTAGTAATATGTTACTTGTACAGAAATGCACCTGAGCTGCCATGGCTGGAAACTGTTTGCTGAATATATGTTGAATGACCTATGTCTGTGCTAGACTTATGGCACTGTTCCTACATCAACTCTTGCAGTGACAAAACCGAGGTTGCTTTCCGAGCAGCCCTTAAAATTAAAAAAATGTATATTGACATCAAATTCTAACGCTCGATGTATAAATATTGCTTGTGTTTGTAATCAAGAATATTCAATAAGAATGCAATTAGTCCTACAAAGTCTAAAGAGACACAAGAAAGATACATACAAAAGGTTCCATTAAGTAAATCTGAATCATCAAACAATTAAAAAACAATCAAGAATTTTGTAGGTTAGCGTTGAAACAAAATAGTTTGTGCAGACAAGAAAAATAGCCAGTATGTTCTTATTGAACCTCATCTTACCTGATTAGACACTCACCCCTGCCTACAGTCAAACATGAAACAAATGATTTTTACTCCTACTTTAGAAATCTTACTTTATTAAGAAAATTGTCGAGCTTTTCCCAAAGCGCCAGCTGGTAATCTACAAACTTTAAAAGCATAACAGTTTTTATATGCTATGATTTTTTTGTACAAAAAATACTCGATTGACTGAAAATATATCTCTAGTGTGTGGCCGCCACACGGTCGAAGCTTATGGTACAATAATAATACTGCGGCAAGAAGTCCCGGGATGACCGGACGACGTGAAACCCTGCATCCTGTGGCCTCACACGCCTCCCTGGGGGCAGAACAAGGGCGATCAGTGCGTGGCCGCCACACGGTCGAAGCTTATGGTACAATAATAATACTGCGGCAAGAAGTCCCGGGATGACCGGACGACGTGAAACCCTGCATCCTGTGGCCTCACACGCCTCCCTGGGGGCAGAACAAGGGCGATCAGTGTGTGGCCGCCACACGGTCGAAGCTTATGGTACAATAATAATACTGCGGCAAGAAGTCCCGGGATGACCGGACGACGTGAAACCCTGCATCCTGTGGCCTCACACGCCTCCCTGGGGGCAGAACAAGGGCGATCAGTGTGTGGCCGCCACACGGTCGAAGCTTATGGTACAATAATAATACTGCGGCAAGAAGTCCCGGGATGACCGGACGACGTGAAACCCTGCATCCTGTGGCCTCACACGCCTCCCTGGGGGCAGAACAAGGGCGATCAGTGTGTGGCCGCCACACGGTCGAAGCTTATGGTACAATAATAATACTGCGGCAAGAAGTCCCGGGATGACCGGACGACGTGAAACCCTGCATCCTGTGGCCTCACACGCCTCCCTGGGGGCAGAACAAGGGCGATCAGTGTGTGGCCGCCACACGGTCGAAGCTTATGGTACAATAATAATACTGCGGCAAGAAGTCCCGGGATGACCGGACGACGTGAAACCCTGCATCCTGTGGCCTCACACGCCTCCCTGGGGGCAGAACAAGGGCGATCAGTGTGTGGCCGCCACACGGTCGAAGCTTATGGTACAATAATAATACTGCGGCAAGAAGTCCCGGGATGACCGGACGACGTGAAACCCTGCATTCTGTGGCCTCACACGCCTCCCTGGGGGCAGAACAAGGGCGATCAGTGTGTGGCCGCCACACGGTCGAAGCTTATGGTACAATAATAATACTGCGGCAAGAAGTCCCGGGATGACCGGACAACGTGAAACCCTGCATCCTGTGGCCTCACACGCCTCCCTGGGGGCAGAACAAGGGCGATCAGTGCAATCGGGGTTGGGCAATCAGTACAGTCGGGTGGCAATCAGTACAGTCGGGTGGCAATCAGTACAGTCGGGTGGCAATCAGTAGTCGGGTGGCAATCAGTACCGTTGGGTGGCAATCAGTACAGTTGGGTGGCAATCAGTACAGTTGGGTGGCAATCAGTACAGTCAGGTGGCAATCAGTAGTCGGGCGGCAATCAGTACAGTTGGGTGGCAATCAGTAGTCGGGCGGCAATCAGTACAGTTGGGTGGCAATCAGTACAGTCAGGTGGCAATCAGTAGTCGGGCGGCAATCAGTACAGTCGGGTGGCAATCAGTAGTCGGGCGGCAATCAGTACAGTTGAGTGGTAATCAGTACAGTCGGGTGGCAATCAGTATAATCCAGGTTTATTATTTTGTTGTTTAAAACCCATTGTTGGTGAAGGTTAGTTATGTTTCTTAAGAGGATCCATGCAACCATCTTGGGTTTTCACTCCATAAAAACCGATGTTAAATTTACTAATGCATCGTTTCTCGCTTATTTGTGATCAGAAAACCATGATTCAGATCTGAAATTAAAGATCTCAAAAATATATATTTTGATTATGAATTAAGTATTTTGGTGCGTAGGAATACATACTTCTTGGCGGGCGCTTCAAATGAAAGTAAAATAAATAATAGATGTATTATTCAGACACGTTATTCCAGTGACCGCGCTGTTTTTACTTACGTAGATAGCCATGGTGTAACTAAGGATTAAAATATAAACCTGATCACAAAGGAATTGTTCAGATCGTCACTAGTTTTTTAGTACTGTTGTGTGACATCTTCGGCGGCACAATATATGATTAGGTTATTTTTGAGTTTCAACGCATCTTACGCCTTATCAGCAGCACCTGTGTATCCAACATCCTCTTAAGAAATTATTGTGGACATTTTCCATCACTGATTAGTTGGTGAAACTCATTTTTCGCTAATCGGTGATATAAAATTCTGAAACCATTTTTTAAATAACAAGTCTAATCGTTTGTAAATGTAAATAATAAAATTTACCTAGAAGAGCATCCTCAATTACAATCTTTTTCATATTGAAAAATAAAGTGATCAGTGTAATTTAAGGATATTAGCCTCAATTTATGTAAACTTTTAACTTTTATCAATTTGTAAACAAAAATGTAATTTGAATCTCACCCAAGGACGACGAAAACTTTAATTTGACACCAAAATGAATTGTATGTGACGATCATCAGGTGAGGAGTACAGAAGTGCAGAGTTAACATTGGTCTTATGGAACAAAGCTCTGAGTTGGCGTCCGGCAACTTCCGATGGTGAAGGCTCTCTAGGGCCATGGTCTGCTGAACTATTTGAATGCCTAAGTCAGCGATCATATAGGACATTGGGCCATCTATTGAGATGGATCACATCTGATATGAATGTATCATGGGAGGTGAAGCCAGTTTTTGAGCAACAGGACCCGCAGCAAGATGGCGGCAGTCGGAGATGATTCATTAGAAACACCAATCAAAAGGTCATTTGGCCACAAGCCAATTATCTTGGAGAAACCTCCAACTCAACTAAGCATGCATCACGATTTTCCCTATCTTTCCCACGTTAAACAGTAGTGTCACATGATGAATGATCTCTGACCACCGCCATATTGTTGTGGGTGCTATCGCTCAAAAACTGTCTTCACTTTTCAGGCTATATGCTCTATTGGTCTTAAATGATCGCTGGTTTAAGTAAGTAATTTCAAATAAAATGACAAGTTACATTTCCAACATATTGTTTAACACTACCTCAACACGGGAGGGCGTGGTCGGTGGTGTGGTTGGACACTATGAAGGGTCCGTTGGCGCTGGGGTTGTCTGGCGCCACGTTGGCGTATGGCACCGGCTTGTTGTTGTTACTGGAGTCTAGCAGCGGCTGCGTCGACTGCGACGTAGGAATCCCCCCCTCCCCTCCACCTGAGGCAAACATAACATGGCATCGGTGAGAATTGTAGAAAGGAATCAGAATCATCTTTATTTTCAATCATAACATTACAAAAATAGTGTGAAGTGTGAATTAGTGTGAATTGATACACCAATACATTAATGTAAATTTAATTTGTGAAGAGAGGTTAGTTCTGGAAGGTTCCTTGTAGAAATTCCTTAAGTGACTAGAAAGGTCGGTCCAGAAGCCATTCTTTCAGCGAATATTTTAGTGAGGTGAGTTCTCTGGTGATGAAGTTCTTGTTGTTGTTATTGGCGGATTAGGAAACCCCAGCTTTGCTGCTCGTCACCTCTTCCACAAGCGGGAATATTGCGAAGGTTACCGGAAAGATAGGATATAGCAGGAAAGGAAAGGGTGGGATGGGACGGCAGCCAAATCAACCCTTCAGAGGGCCAATTCCCGTGCCCCTGTGACAGCTGGGATGAGGCTCTCAAACAGGGGACCCACATTCTGCCCTCCAACTGGTCAACTCAACTGACAGGGTATCCATGTACAACAGCCAGGAACCATTCATTTCATTCTCAGGTTGGCAGGAGAGACCAAACCCGGAGACTCTGTCCCTAGCCGCTGCAAATGGAGGGACCAAAGGTGAAAGGGAAGTTAGTCATAATGGACAGCCAAAAGACTTACCATATGTAATGACAACCTCATTTGCTGTACCCAATGTCAGCCTCAAAACTGGTATAGACCAGTCTTAAGGTAGTCCTGGGACATGAAGTTCTTGTGGTAGTGAGTTGTAAAGTTCCCTACAGATGCAGGATGGTTTCATTTCATACAGCTTCAGATAGTGTTCTGGGAGGATGTATAGTTCACCTTTTCTGTTGTTGTATTGGTGAGTGTCCCTGTTTATTTGCAGATATTTTCCATCCATATACATCACTACTTCTTGAATGTACAGTGAGTGAAACTACTGTCATAATTCTTAGGGACCTGAATGAATCCCTACAGCTTTCCAAACGAAGAATGCTTGCTAGCGTCCTAATGGAATTTTTTTCAGAACGATTTGAATTCTTTTGAGTTTTTTTTGTACCACCCAATACTGTAAAGTCTTCAAATCTTTAGCTAAGATTTAAAGAGGGAGAAATAAGCCAATTTTGCTGTTTCATTGTTACTGAGGAATTTAATTTGTTTTAACATGTATAAGCTGGTGAAGTTTCTTACAGAGTGTGTCTATGTGTGGAGTCCAGGCCATATTTTTATCTATTCTCGTAGTTAATCTCAGGAAGTTAACAGTGGCTCCATTTGCATGTCAGGAATGATTTGAATGCTGATGCTGCTCGTCTTCCAAATGCTATCTGGCTGGTTTTAGTTGGGTTTTTATGGAAGGGTGTCAGGTGTCAATCACTGGATTGTAAGCAAAAAATAAGTACTTTGAAAACCTCTAAAATGTTCCTTAAATCTTGCAGTACTTTAAGGGTTATAAACTGATTACAGAAAGGTGCCTCAAGGGTCAATCCTTGAACCTTCGATCTTTCTGGTCTATGAAAATGACCTGCAGAGAACGATAAATTGAAAATTAGTTAAATTCGTGAATCAGACAGGTTCATGTTTATGGCTGGCATTGAAATGGCATGTTCAATATTTTTATCAAACAAGATATTTTAAATTTTACTACCACAATTATAACATAAGACACAAGGGTAGTCTTGGATATCCAAAACATAAATATCCTGGTTTTCAATTCTCCTTATATTATTCTGGACTTAAATTATATAATTGCCCTGCCTGACTATGAAATGTGTGAATACATTGAAGCTATTTAAAAATTGATTATTTAAATTTGTATGTAATACATGTTGTTAGGTAGATGATTTTTTTCGTAGAGTCAGTATTTAAATGTTTGGATTCTAATACCTTAAGTGACACTATTAAAATACAAAATGTAAAAAATTGATAAGGATGTTCTGATTCTGATTTTTATTCAAAACCTTAACTAACACTAAAGTGTACACTCGGTACTCACCGCCAGTGAGGGGCACCAGGTAGTCAGGCTGTAGACAATCGTCGTTGGCCGGTGGCCTCATGATGGTGGTATCTCTCTCGGTTGACGGTGGTCGGTAGAATACTGGCAGCGGTGCCCGTACCACATCCGGGTCCTGTAGACCAACCATGTGGCGAATCAAGTGGCAGTGTAGTGTATTGTTTAATATTTTAAAATATTTACTGTCTGGCAACAAGGAGAAATGAATCAGTCGGACAGCTACTAGCCAAGTAACTAACATCGGCTAATCTGTTCTCATAGTAATTTCATAATTTAAACAAAATCACGCTCAAACTTATATTATAAACTTAAGCTGACACGAAACTGAAACTGAATGAAAAATAACAAACAATTTGCACCGGAATAATAATTCCGTGAATGAAAATACTCTGCCGGAAGCATCGATGTTTTTAGGATATCGTGATATCTGCAGCAATATATGGGCAAGTGAGGAAGCGGGGGTATTCCTTTCTCCTCGTTGCCGGACAATAATCAATTATGTTTCTAAATGATTTTGCTTAATACCCACGGACAAATTATAGAAACCATCCCATCTTGTGGAGAACAGGATAACTTTCTTTGGGCAGGAATTACTCGAGAGTATATGCCAGTCCTTAGTTCCCAATCAAATATGCTTTAGAAGCAAGTGGTTAATTGATGAGTTTTCTTTTCTATGTCATTTTCTATGCTGTGCAAAAGAGATGGAGATAGTGGCTGGCAAGACAGCTTCCGCTCTCCAGCATTACTTGGAGGAGAAGGCAGTCAATTATACAGTCCTTCTACAATAATTTCTGCTATCCCCCCTACAATTGCAACAACAAAATTACTCTTCAGACTAAACCTCCAGGAAAAGATTTCTGAGGACAGTCATTAACATACTGCCACAGTCTGCCTTTATACTCTACAGTCACAGGACGGATCGTCCAGCATCTGCAGTAGTTGCACCTGTCAACATCAGTGCAAAACCTATTCAGCACAGCCCAAACGTTTTGAGGGAGCGACATGCCAGCTATTACATTCGCTGAGCTTTGGAACTTATTCAGTCCATCACAGTAGTCCCAGCAAGAAGCCCAAATGTATTTGGCTAAAACCCTGTTTCCTGCAGCTTGATGTTTGTCAGCAAAGGTGGTTTAACAAAGGATGCAATCATGAATCTTTTTGCGTTTCTACCTGCTTCCTCAATAAGATCAATGTTAACTTTCAAACCCTGTCCCTCCTCAACAGTTTATCCGATATCGTTGATTTTTGCCTAGTTTTAAAGAGCAAAAAAACTAGCAATTTTAATTAGCAAAATGTTAATATCACAATAAATAACCGCAAAAAAATCTAAAATATTCAATAGGTACTTACGATATTTTTACAGGCGAGCTACTTGTTGTATCAAAATTCCGCTCACTGAAATCGCTAGATATTTTTATTCTTTAAAACTAACCATAAATGGCCGATTTCGGATAAGCCCATGAGGAGGAACAATCCTTGAACGTTAACATTGGTTATGGGAGAAGCAGTAGCCTCAGAGCACCGGAGCCCTTTGTAAGGCACAATCGATTGCCCCGGGCAGATTATTTTAAAATTGGCATTACTACATTAACTAACTAAAAAAAGTCCAATGCGTACCTGCACGCAGTACCCTAGCCGCTCCAGAATGGTGCCAAAGTTGGGTCTCTCGTCCGGGTTGGGGTGCCAACACTGGGTCATGATGGCGTAGAGCGGCGCCGGGCAGTTGGAGGGGGGCTCCAGGCGGCCGCCACTGGTCACCAACTGCATCACCTCCCGGTTGGCGCAGCCCGTGTACGGCATATAGCCTAGCGACATCACCTCCCACAGCAGCACGCCGAACGACCTACAGAGAGGGCAGTACTACAGTGGAGTCCTTCTTACATTTTGGTTGGCGCATCGTGTTATTATTCTAAAATGAGAACAATGTGGAAATAATTCCACTGTAACGTTGAGAATAACATTATAGAATCTTAAGGTCTTTTTCTGATGAAATTGTTTAATTTTTTTATACTGGAGGAAATGTTTTGGCCAGGGTCGGGGTTACATGAAAATAATTAGATATTCTTGTGATGTATGAGAGGGAACTATAGGAACTCTGGGTTGAAAGCAAGCAAGTGGAAACAACTCTGCCAAATCTGCTTCCTTTAATTTATACTCAATATTAACAAGTTTTAATAACACAAGCAAGCAAAACTCTGAAACCAAATATTTACAGTGATGAATGACAACATATTATGATAACTGAACTAAAGTAATAGAAAATGGTTCACAATACTGTTAATTTCGTACATACAAGTGTCAAGGACTCAATACTATGCCAAAATATATATAAAGTTTTATATTTTTCCTATGCCACAGACATTATATACTATAGATTGTTGGAGGACAACAGTCCAGCCCTCTCAAAGTCATGTCGGTGCCCCGGGAATTAAACATGTGACTTCTTGTACCGAAATCCAAGACGGTAACATGTATAGGCTATAGCGAGGCATGTTTTTATAAATTTTAGCAGAAGGCTTTCATAATCCTATTAAATTTTAACCATGATTTTGTTCTGTAAAACAAATTATATTTAAAGAAGTTCCATAATACCTTTAAACAATAACAGATATAAGCATTGAGTATACACTATAACTACTCCGTATATTCAATGGTTAAGGTTTAGAATTATACTTTAACTATAGAAATCGCATATTAATTATTGTACTCAAGTTAAAAACAGTTCCTGAAAAAACTACAATTTTTTTCTTACCAAACATCAGTCTTAGATGTGAAGATACCATCTAGAAAAGCTTCAGGAGGCATCCACTTTATAGGTAACATTGCTTTTCCCCCTTTCCTGTAGTAATCAGCTCTGGAAATAAAACAACAGTTGTCATGAATGTGTTCTGATAAAGAAATCACTACCTTTCTAATAACATTGTGAGTAACTGACTTTCCTGTATAGCTTACTCATAGCTATATCAGATCAAAGATGGATAGTCCTGTATATAACTATATCTAAAAATGGAAAACTTGTTGTGTGCAGTTAAATTAAATTAAAATCACTTAGTTGATACCAAACATAAAATGAATACTAAACCTAGTTAGGAGCCTACTTTTTATTAGCTTTCACTCTTGGCTTTTGACAATAATTTTCAAAGTTACAATTAACTTTGATTACTAATCAAGTAATCAACTTTAAGAGGAAGAGGAAATAAATTACTACTACTTGAAGAAAAGACAGAAACAAGGAGAAAAGGGAAAAACAGAAAAAGGGGGTAGAGGAGATAACTAATTAATTTAGTACAGTAAAACTTAGATTACCCGTCATTATCGGGACTGGACCATTGACGGTTAACAGAAATGTCACCATAAATGTGTACAGTAACTACATTTAAAATGGTTTGTGGAAGAAATTAAAATGAGATAGTGTACACAAGTGGATAATTAAGTGGCCCATGAACTAAAGGGTAGTATTTCTGCTGCAGAGTGGTGAGTGCAGTCACTCCCCATCATAGTACAGTGGCTCGTACAGAAGCGACCGTACCGGGTGGCTGCCCGTGCAGATAACAACATGCAATTACATTTGTATGTAGTCTGAAAACTTTAAAATCTGTCTACTTTGCCCATATACATTCAAATTTATCTTATAGGTTTGCAGTTTATAGAGGAACATCAACGAAACATCTTTACCAAATTCTGAGAATTCAAAAAAAAGCTTAACGAACTATCTTACATTACATGTTATCAGTAAAAGAACAATTTTCCAAATTAGTAAATTAGACATCCTAACTGTGTATGACCAGTACATTCTTGACTGCATTTTTTGTGTTTAAAGTCAACTTTACAATTTTGATTTTTGTAGAGATAATTATTCGCATTATACCTGGAACCGAGATGAAATAAACATTGTCCAACATAACCTTGAATTTGATGCAAAAAATCATCTCATATGGTATCAAAATTGTTTTATTCATCCACCATCCAGTTTAAAAAATATCTTTTGGCATAGTGAAAAAATTGAGATGTAAACGGAAGTAAACGGTTAAGATGGCTGGGTCACATATTGATAAGGGACAACACCAGCATGATAAAGCAGGTTTTTAATGGTAGGAAGACTTGGAGCAGGAATAGAAATGGCGGATGACAGAGAAGAGTGGAGGCGGGTCGTTGGCGAGGCCAAAAACCATCTTGGGTTTACATGGTTACTGAACTAAGTAAGTAAGTACAGTAGAGTCTCGATTATCTGACCTAAACCGGCCGTGGCAAGGTCGGATAAGCGGGAAGGTCGGATAACACGGAAAATAATAAAAACAATGTAAAAAATTTTGATTTTTTTTGTCCAAGCACGGGGAAGTCGATTGTTTGATCGTGCACGGGGAGGGTCGGAAAACACGGAAAATAATAAAAACAATGTTAAACAATTTTTATTTTAGTTATTTTTTATAGGTGCGGAAATTGATCGCTCAGTTGTGTACGGGGACAGTCAGATAACACGGAATGTCAGATAACACGGAATGTGGGATAACCGAAGGTCAGATAATCGAGACTCTACTGTATAGTGAAAAATTATCTTTTGCAGAAGAGATGTTATTCAGTGGAATCGCTCTTTTGTAGAAGTTAGCGAAACAAAATTCCTCAAAGTCTAATATTTAAACATTTTTATTGTTGCCCTTGATATTTAATCTCAAAATGTATGTACTCTCATTTACTGTAAATTTAAATGTTTTTATTTAATATTTTTTAAGCTTTTACTTTAATAAAATATAATTATTAATACAGTTATAGTTGGTAGTATAATAGCCCTTCCAGTCTATTTTGTTTTGATGTGGCAAATGTGTTGACACTATTCTTGTATGTATTTACAAGGTGAATAAAGATTATTGATTCTGATTCTGAACGTTTTAAAAATCTGAAAATGCACATTTTTTACAACAACGGATAAGAGAGAGATGGTTAATCACAGTTTGACTGCACCTGTAAATGTCCCGAGCCATGCCAAAGTCTGCTATCTTGACCACGCGGCCTGGGCCCTTGGTGGTGAGCAGGCAGTTGCGGGCCGCGATGTCCCGGTGGATGAACCGGTTGTCCTCCATGTACTTGCAGCCCTTGGCGATGTCGATGGAGCACTGCAGCAGGTCCTTCATGGTCAGTGGAGACGGGCGCTCCTGCAATCATGCGTCTTAGAAAAGCTCGACACCCATTATACCCATTCATTCATATTTCTCATGAAATACGCCCTCTAGATGCGTCAGCATCTTACACAGTGTGATGAGTGATAAGACCTGCCTACATCTACAACTTGTAACAGTGTAATAACTTGGTCTCTAGACAGTAGTAGTGCCAAACAAAGATGATAATAGTGTTTTTACGATTGCTGTCATGTAATAAGAGCTTTGAACAAATACTAATTTAGTATTTTGAATCATGGTGTTTTCTAAGTAGGAGAGAGGTTCAGGAAAAGAGTACACATATATTAAAAGAATGTGGTATATGGTTTGGCATGCATAGTAATGACTATCTCCCTCCACACGTCTTAGTAGTCACCTTACCAATTAACATTCATTTGTCATGACTATTTTGCTAATTTCTCATTTCTATCAAAACTCGGTAATTTGTACATTTCAAAACAATTTCATAAGTAGATAATGTACGTTTTCATGAAACACAATGGGAAAATCCAATACATCCGGGGAATCTAACTACCCCCTGAACTGAAGTCCAAGATGTTAACCATTAGGCTAGTAAAACATAAAACGTGGTTGTGATACGTACAGGCTTAGGTCTTGACTCCCGCAGGAAAGTCTTGAGATCCCCTCCGGCTAGCAACTCTATGACGATGAACCGAGGATGTTTGTCGAAGCAGACGCCGATGAAGTGGACGATGTTCGGGTGATTGAACTTGCTCATGATCAGGGCTTCCATCAGGAAATCCGTCTCCGCCTGGTTGGTAGAAAGCTCTGGCAGAGTCTGGAAGCAAACAAGGATTCTGAGAAGTCTTTTAAATTGGAAAATATTAGAGATATTTCGCAGCTTTTAATAAATTTAGTTTTAGTTGTGTTTAAATTGTGTTCCTTGACAAAACATTTAAACATGTCTTTCATGCAGTCGTCATGTAGTGTGTTCAGTTGCTGCTATCATGCAAAGTGACATGTTGCAATGCTAAATCTAATCGGTCACTACCTTCTCGGGATGTGGTGAATATTCTTAACTCTGATGCAGCATGTGAGAATCACGTGGGATCTGTTTACAGTAGGTCAGTTTCTGGTAGGGCTTTTAGTTTGTATTTCATTATGTTATGACTTTATTTAGGGTATTTATTGCTTAGTAATTCTATCAGATTTGAACAATCTATAAGACAAACTTTCTATTTGGGGATATTGTGCCAAATTTGAGCCAGAAATATAAGTTGGTATAGACAATGTGAGATATCGTGACTGCTACTCAAATCTTGCTACTTTCTTTCTTTATTACCCATCCTTATATTAGCTGGTCTACTCAGGTTCTAGCATTAGCTGTTAGGAGAACCAGTTATTCTCAGAGCATCAAGTAAGATCAATTACATGGTTTGAACAATTTTTGCCACTTGTTAGCGAATTTCCCCTATAGGGAAGAAGCTATTACCGTAGGTCTCATGGTAAGACTTAAGCCCGAGACCATGATAACTTTTTGTTTTGAGGTCCCCAGATGTCAAAAATACTATTCGTTCAAATTTATATATATGTGTATATATATATATATATATATATATATATATATGTGTCCGTTAACACGATAACTTGAGTAAAAAACGTCCGATTTTGACGAAATTTGGCTCAAATGTGTAAAATGACATTCATGACTTTAAGTTCGAAAACCAGAAAAATCGGACGATGGGAAGGGGGGTTTATGGGGGTTTTAAATTTTCCAAAAATCAGTTTTTGCATTTTTTCCCCTAAAATTTTTAAAACACTTAATTTTGGTTTTGACCATGTTATTGAGCTTAAAAAAACAAATAATTTAGTATCTTGAATTATTAACCTAGGTTAAGTGGTTGCGGAGAAAATCCAAAAAAATCTGCTCATAAAATCTCCCATGTTAATCTTATGGGAAAAAGGTTTTTGGCTTTTCCTCAGTTTATTTTAATGTAAACTTCACATTTGCTTTTACCAATCTGTTCAGTTCCACAAAACAATCATTTTGGTGTTTAAATTGTGATTCTACGCCCAACCGTTGCAGAGATATTCAAAGTGCTAAACACAGGACGTTGTCCAATGTTATCCTTATGGAGAATAAATAAAATTTGATATCTCGATTATTTATGAATGTATGTTGATGAAACTTGGTATGTGGCTTCACGTAGTACTGGTATATTGATATTTGAAAAAAAAATTGATTTTTTGTTGATTATTTCCGTAGCAGCAAACCTGCGTACTCAGCCCCCATGTTATTCTTATGGAGAATAAGTAAAATGTAATGACTCCCTTAATTATGAACATAAATTAATAAAACTTAGTATGTAGCTTCACTTGGTTGAGTTATATTTGATAATTATATAAAACCCCATTTTTCTGTTCCTTGTTGCAGCAAACCTGCTTTCTCAGCCCCCATGTTATTCTTATGGAGAATAACTAGAATGTTATATAGCACTTATTTATGATTGAATATTGATGAAACTTAGTATGTGGCTTCGCCTAGTTAAATTTTATTTATATTTGCATAAAAACCAATTTTGACTGTTCCTTGTTCAGCAAACCTACGTACTTATTACCAATGTTATTCTTATAGAGAATAATTAAAATCGCTTATATGTGAATATATTTTTATGAAACTTGGTTTTCGGCTTTATGTGGTATTAAGACATATATTATGCATTGGAAATTCGCTGAGTACGCAGGTTTGCTGCGACGGGGGTATTTTATAATTGTGATGAGACATCTACTAGAATATAAAAAGTCATAATGACTGTGCTGATAGGAGGAAATATATGAGAATAATACTACTCCTTTTAGAGTCAAAAAGAAGCAGATATTGATGACAAAGAATTATTATGTGAGTCAGTTATGACAGGTGGGGCTAAAAAATAAGTAAGTAATAAGAAAAATTAATAAAAATAAACATATATTATAAATCAACTAACTTATTAATTTCTTTTTTTGATCCCTCCTAAATTTATGGTTTTCCTTAGATTCTTATAAGACAACCTGAAACTAATTGTTACCTGACTAATTAAAACCATTATCCTTTGACTTTCATCCAATTATTTATTATTATTAATTTGTTAACACGTTCGCTGCGCACGAAAAATTTTGAATTTTTTGTGGATGCTGAAAATTTTTTATTGTTGATTTACTTTCCTATGACGAATAGAATACCGACCATGTGGTTCAAAAGCATTCCAGAACTTTAGTTTAGCCGCTAATGACGTCATAAAGGTCCGGTCGATTTCAGGACCGTAGCACCCATTGAGTGTACACACATAGTTACAATTACATGAAATGACAGTCACAATGTTATTATTTGGTAAAAACGTCAGGATCACTACCGGTTTCATCATAGTCATCATTTCGTGAAGTGGAAGCCATCATAAAACAATATATAACACCACAGGAATACTACTCGAAATAAGCAGAACAATGCGCCAAAAAACGCATAAAATACAAGGCCGATATGAAAAGTAACGCCGCCCGACAACACAACGTGACTCGCACTACACACAGACAGGGAATCACCTGCCTCGAACAAGTTATGGGCTCACACTAACTGGTTTAGTGAGAAGCGCAAAACTAGTGAGAAACTGGTTTATAAAGAGCGCGAAACCGTTTCCGGCCGTGCGGCGTGCAGCCAAGGTCAATGGAGACAGACGCAAATTCTGGAAACTGACGCCGCCCGGCAACACTACGGGACCCCTCCTACACGCTCACAACATATCATGTGAATCGACCAGGTGCTCAGCTCAGACTGACTGGTTTAGTTTAAAAAGAGGCATGTCCCCATATACGCACACGAGCGTGCGAAAATATGCAAGGATGTCCTTCTATGGGAACATGCGCAGCGAACGTGTTAAAGCTACAAATAAATTCTAGGTCAATGGAAAATTTAATAATTTAATTTTGCTAAAACTAACGAAAATCTCACCCTTCTCACCAATATCTTATAGGATTCAAAAAAATTTAATTCAAATTCAAACCTGAAAATATAGGAACAATTATCTTTCATTTAGTACAAACCGCATGTAATTTTGTCCTTGGAAGTCTCAGACACACTGTCTAGAGAATTCATTTTTGCAATATAAATATAAGGATCCTCAGTTTTAAAATGTCAACATTCTAATTATCAAAAAAGTTTTCAAATTAGTTATTTAAGTAATTATGTCTCAATAACAATTGCATACCTTACGGTCCAAATAATTTTGTATCAGTATGATGTAGATTTCAGAATAGATTTCAAGATAAATAATCACCCAATATTAATAACAATCCAGGGGTTAAACCATTAATGACTGAAAATAACTGAGTAACTAAAAATTGAATGTGACTTGGACGAATAATTTATATTTGTTTTCAACACAATTCTTTAACGTATTTCTATGCATTTATTTGACGACTGTGAAAACATTTTTCTTTTTTATTTATGTTTTTTGTTTTTTCTCTGTGTGCCTTTTGTTTATGGACTTTTGCATGGTGTGTTTTTTATTGTTTTTGCTTGATTTTTCTTGCTTAGTGCATGGACTAGAATTTGCGAGTCATGAGTACTGCCCGACTATCTGTTTGTTTAGCTTTATGACTTAGCCTTTTACTGTAATAGTTGGAGGGCGTAATAAACTCATTTGAAGATGGTGTCAGACAAACCTTAACAGCGACCGGCATCTCCACCGCATCCCCTGCTCTGTGCCGGAAGAAACCTTGGTAGACCTCCCCGAACGCTCCCTGACCAAGAGCTCTGTAACACAGTAACAGCTGTACCGTGGGTTTGGGAACATAGAGTAAGAAATGGGAGATAAGCATAACGGCAGCATAGCATTATATGATCAGAGAATGACACTGGACATTTTCATCACTTTTATTTTCTTTACAAACACTTGATGTAATAATTTAAAACTATAAGAAATCCAGCAACTTGAATTAAAGTAAATACAGTTCTGTAGGATTAAATTATGATGCTATTCCAGAAGTTAACTTAAAACTGCTGAACTTGCTGCTGTTCTGTGTTTTGTTACCTTCAGCTATCATGCTCAATTCCAATGATCACTGTTCTTCTATAAGATTAAAATTGTAAATTTGAAGGCTTGTGGGGCGTAGCCCTGAGAGCCAATGTAAATTTTAATGATTTTATGCAAACCTATGCATTGAGACCTTTCCATAATAATTCCATCATAAAAATCGGTCCAGTGGTTCCTGAGATCTCAGTGAGACGCAAAATCTGTTTGCGTATATTAAATATTTGGATACTTAAAAAACAGTTCTCTTGAGGTGACGGCAATTTTATAATGATAGTGTGGAATTTCAAGAGTAAAAATAGGCTATTAATATAAAAAACGAAAATTGAAAACCCCTGGTTTACAAACCATTAATTTTGAAACAGCATGCAACCAAATTAATTAACTAATGAGTCACCCTGACTAGCGCCACTATGGTTCTCCAAGGGCGTCACGGTTTCAAAACCCGGGGTGTCCACAAAAATCTGAAGGGTTTGGACTATTTTGCCCTAAATGTGTTTGTGTTCCCCAATACTCTCAACGAAAAAAGCTGCAGGCATTGAAATACAAAAAAAAGCAAGCCTCTAAAATAGATATACATTTATGAATAAAAGTTTATCTACGGGACTCACTTGACGAGCCTGAGCTGGTCCCGCGGGATGTCGCGCAGGTCGCGGATCGTGTACGTACCACCACCAAACTCGTAGTTAGGGTTGTACTCGGTCATCATGGAGTCGCTCGCGACCCGTAGCCGGTTCAGCTGGAGGTCCGGGCCGTGCAGGATCTTGCGACGGAACCGCGACGCGTTGTTCTGCTGGTACCGGTTATCTACAACACCAACGCTCACTTTGGCCAATGAGCTTACACAATAACCTTGAGCTTTTGGCCAATGAAACACTATCAATGGCTTCAAATCTGTTACATTATAATGGTTTTTTGTTAAATTTAGTCAAAACAAAAAATATATCTTTCAGTGTCGGACACTGTTCTCGTTCTTTACCAGAGAGCGATGGACTCGGACAAATTTCTGGGTAGACATACTTGAATTTGACATGGAACTCTCACATTGATTATCTAAATAAGAGGCTATCGCGGGTGATTTATCTCTTAAGAAGACTAATTGATGTAATTCTTCAAAATTATTTAATAACTGCCTATTTTGCTTATTTCCAATCTATTTTCTGTTATGGGTTGGTTTTGTATGGTAATTGTACAAGAATTAAAGAAATATTAAAACTTCAGAAGAAAGCTATTAGAACCCTCAAAAATGGTCATCAAATGGAGAACTGTATACCAGTTTTCATTTTAAAATTCAAACCATTATTAATCTTTACATTTTTGATCTGGCCATTTACATTATTAGCAATCCAAAATGATTAAGTTTAAAAAATACTGTTCATGATTATAACTCTCATAGAAAGGATCATCTTGTATTAGATTTACACGCTTAAGGAAATCACTCATATTGTTTTATCATTAAAAGTTTATAATTTTGTATAAAGTAAAATTAGTAAATTATTGTTTATGAACTTTTGAAACATTAAAAAAAGTTTTACTCTTGGCTGTTGGAAAATCTGTTCTATTGTTAAGTGAATTTTTCATAGCAAAATCTAGATTTTTAGTTGTTAACACTTCTTTGTTAAATTCATTGCTGGTGATGGTATGTTTATGTTATTTAATAAATTACTGCAAACATTTTCTGCAGTTAACACTTATTTGTTATTTTGCATTTATTTATTGTATTGCAATTTGTTCAACTGACTTGACATGTGCTGTAACACTGACTTTGACAATGTTGTATGTATTCTTACAGCAAATAAAGATCGTTTAATTTTGTTTCATTTCCTTCTTGTAAGGGGCATATAGAGGAAAGCAGAAGCGTGTTGCAGTGGAAGAAATGTAGGGGAGGTTAGGAATTATTTTGTGTGGGCCCTGTTCATTGTGGGATGGGGTATGGATGGAGTACTAATAGGAGAAGAATGGTCTGTTATATTTGATAATTTACAATTTTTGTATTTTTAAGCTCATTTTATACCAAATAAAATTAAAGCTTATAATTTTTTAGGTTACTTTAAGCACTTAAGGCACGTTTAAATGATTCAGGTTAGGATGAAGGTAACCTTGACAAGGTAGGCTTGCGTAGGGTGCATGGATAGAACCTTGATCAAAACTCAGACTGCTTGTCATGTTTCTGTCCACACACCCTACGTAAGGCTACCTTGTCAAGGTTACCTTCTCCCTAACCTGCATTGTGTAAAGGCAGCTTTAAACTATACCTAATAAACACATGGTTATAAAAAATAGTTTGTAGTAACTGTTATAGAGGTGTTACAGTTCGGGTCACAGTGGTTGGCATCTGGTTAGCGTATGCTCTGGAATGACTTTTCACCTCTATTTGGCTTAGTGCTGTTAGTGTTGCAGTCTAATTTTGTCAACAGAAAGCAAACATCACTTATTTAATTTTAAAACATTTGTTTTGGTTGTTTTTGTTAATGTCTACTTTTATTTACGAGAAATTCCAGTAGTTTCTTGCCTTTCCCAGGTGCCAAGCATCTGAACTGTACCGATTACTGTACCAATAACTGTAGTAAACTTAACAAAAGGTGACTGACAGCAACATAAATGAGGTGGGAAGAGCGCATCACTCACGACACAGACATCCACCCCACTTGTAATTCATAATATACTGATACTTTACCAAATTTACCTTTGCGGAATTTTGGCAAAATTAGTCTACTTTAATAAAACACAAGTAATATTGTACAAATTTTGGGTGGGCCCAGGCCCACCTTGCCCACCCGCTAGAACCGCCCCGGCAGATGTGAATACCATAAAACATTTGCCATTACCATGGTAAAAGACAACTCCTTTTCTGGATGTTATATGAATTTTCTTACGATTTTTATAAATCAGGTTCGTAAGGAGGAAGAAGAGAGGTAAAGAGATGATAATATAGTTGATAGATTGTATTGTAGTTGATGGTTATTATGAAAAGACGTCAAGAACATACTTTTTTACCATTACCTCTAAAGTATGTAAAAAAGTACAAAAAATAACACATGAAATCTTTTATTCTGAATTTTAACATTCTGAGTTCCAGACTAAGTTTGTTTGGATCATCAATAACATATAAATGTTAATGATGATAATATGCCATCCATGAGAAATCTACTTATTATTTACTATTTACAACACTACGCATGAGAATGTAAATACAATTTGGACTAGCCGATGGCTCATTTGAAAATTTAACTTTGATTTGTTGGTATTATTTTAAAATGTATTTATTTTTGGTGAGTCTAACCATTTTTATAATACATACACTTAGTTATAAAGAATAGGCAGTTTTAAATATTCATTAAACATTTAATTGTGAAATAGGCTAGGAAACCCAGGTCGTAAAGTTAGTAAAAGTCAGTGATTTTTTTGTGATAAATGTTTAGGATAAAGTTCATTCAGCTCATTTTCTTAAATACCCCCGTAGCAGCAAACCTGCATACTCAGCGAATTTCCAATGCATATATATGTATCTTAATACCACATAAAGCCACCTACCAAGTTTAATCAATATACATTCATAAATAAACGATTTATGACATTTTAATTATTCTCCATAAGAATAACATGGCGGTTGAGTATGCAGGTTTGCTGAAGCAAGGAACACAAAAAATGGGGTTTTATACAAATATCAATATAACTCAAGAAGGTAAAGTCACATACCAAATTTTATTAATTTATGTTCATAATTAAGGGAGATAACACGTTACTTAACATATGGGAGCTGAGTATGCAGGTTTGCTGCTACGGGAACTATCGGCCAAAAACTGTTTTTTAGTGCAAATATCAATAGATCACAACGATATGAAGCAATATACCAAGTTTCATCAGGATAAGTTAATAAATAAGCGAGATATACAATTTGTCTTAATCTCCATAAGAATAACATTGGACAACATACTGTGTTTAGCACTTTCAATATCTCTGTAACCATTTGACGTAGAGCAATGATCAAAACATCAAACTGTGTTTTTTTAAGCTGATTCCAATGGAAAAAAGTAAAATTTTACTTTAAAAAAAATGATATGTAAAAAACTCAAAAAACCTATTTTTAGGGTACAAAACCTCCCCAAAATATCCCTTCAGATAGGTTGATCTGTCTGGTTTTCGAACTTAAAGACATAAATGCTGCTTTACAAGCTTATACCAAATTTCCTCAAAATCGACAATTTTAACGAGAGTGATCGTGCTCACGGACAAATATTTATAAATATATATACGGTTTTGAACAAATGGTTGATTTTGGCATCTGGGGACCTCAACACTAAAAGTTATCATGGTCTGGGCCTAGGTCTTACCATGCCGACTACGGTAATAGCTTCTTCCCTATAGGGGAAATTCGCTAAAACAAGTTGAAGCATTTCAGTACTTGGTAGTCTCATGTGATTTTTGTGAGAATAATGATTAGAACCAATATATACATTACTTTAAACATACATGACTATGTTATGTATAAATTGCAAGAACTATTAAAACTGAAGATTGAATATAAAGCGGACATGTCCGCTTTATATTGGGAAGGGGATTCTCATTGTATAAATTTACAACTGAACGAGCAAATAAGCAAAGCAAATATGGAGAGGAACCGTAAATATAAGTACTATAGGCGTTTTTAACAAACTGACTGGCTTTCCAAACAAAGCTTGGTCTCCCAAATGCTTTAACAAATGTAACTAACTTCTTAATCATAACATTGTTCTGTGATCGCGAGCGAAGCCACGACTGGCTACTTGTTGTCTGTGAATATTAATATGACACAGTTGATTTAATTTTAATAATTAAATTAGATTAATTAAATTAGGCTACAATAGATTTGCCTATTTTAATTGAAAATTTGTTGTCAGCAATCATCCAAGTACTTTAGCACCCAGTTTTTAGCTTGGTAAGGTATACAAACAAAACATAATTTCCAAGAACAAAATTTAATAAAAATAAATTTAATTTACATATTTAGCTGTAGTTACAAAAATAAACATCTATACTGTTCAGTCATTTGACCCCTCTCATTGCTAAATAGAGGTCCAATATCTCCAGGCACATTATCAATAATATAGAAAAATACAATCTGTGACTACTTTTATGATATCAAGTATTTCGAATATTATCTCAATTAGACCCATCAGGATGTTCTATGCATCATGTTTCAATATTTGTAAACAAATTCAATATTGTGCACCTAGATAAAGATACATTCTTCCTCATTACTAAAAGATAGTTCCTTTTTAGATTTAGTAAGGTTCCTTCAAATTTGAAATAGTATCATTTACAAACAATATCAAAAATATTACAAGAAAGTAATTAAAAACACAGTACGTGTATTATTTATAAAGGTTATCAGTAGTATACAGGGTGTTCGGAAAAACTCCTTCAGGAATAAAGGTTTGATTTCACTTATTTATATAAAAATTAAAAGAAAGACATAGTAAAATAACATTTTTGAACGTAGCTACACCATTTTGAAATGAGAAAATATATTTCTGTATCCAACTTCTATATTAACTAGGGACGACGACATTTATGCAAAGGTGAATATTTTATTGTAAGTAGTTGTAAAGTATCGTATTTTATCTAAAAAACACATTCAGACAAATATCTGGAGATCTAAATGTTTAAGCGTTCAGTGCAGCGTGCGGGATTTCCGACGGTTGCTTGGCAAGAAACAAATGCAATTATCAAGATTAAACATGATTAATGCAGTGAATGTGTTGAAATATACCTTTATTGGAATAATTTTCTTAATGGTTAGCCAAATATTCCTGAAGGGTTTTTTATGAAAACTTAATATGAAAAATACATAGAGACAAACTATTCACCAATGATTTTCTCCACTTAGTTACCCTACTTAAGTATTGTTGTCAATTAAATTAAATTCCACGAGTAAACTTAAAAAAATGAATCACAATCAGCGTTTGAGTTGTGTTAAGAAAATCTACCAGAGAAAATGTAGAAAACCCCAACATTTTACATGACTAACATTTTGTAACAATGAGTAATGTTCTTCAGTGAAATTAAATTTGTATCTAAACACAACAGGTCTCTAAACCTTCTTTTGAAATATGATTTAATATTTAAATGTATATTTTTATAGATAACATTAATCTTATTTATAATTCATGAAGACTAGACACACAGTTACTGTATCTCAGGGGACTCCAACCTATTTACCCAAAGAGCCAGATGATAAATCGATGGAGATAAAGCGGGCCAATAACATCTATAACATCCGGGGGATATTGAATATCCCCCAAGGAGTAGGGGGTCCGCGGTCCCCCTGAAAATTTTTTAAAATTTAGGTGTTAAATGGTGAGTTTTAAGGCTATTGTAGCATATTTTTTACTTTAATGTTTCCTATATTTTAACCTTGTTAAATTAATTTTTGTGTTCATTTTGACAAACTGCTCTGGACTGAACGATTTAAACGCGTAACAAGTTACATTTGCCTAAAAAAATCGTAGTTGCTAAATCAGCAATTCTTTAACATTGTTAAACAAAGGCTAAATGTTCTGTAACTAGTAATAATTAGCCAGGTCGAGTGCTTCCTACTCTATCCCTACTTCCCTGCACTGCGTACGCATCTGTACATCTTCCATTTTTTCTGTCAACAGCTCCTTTATCCAAAAAAAGGAAAAGATCTAAGTTTACACACAGGAGGGATCGGAGACGACTGAAACGAGATATTTACCAGTGGTTGTCGGTAAAACTGTGAATGTGGGATAAAATGATAAATTTAATTTGATTCAATAATTTATTCAATGTTATGTATTGGGCTATATATATTTGCGCTATATATCTTGGGCTAGCAGCGGGCCGGTTAACAACATTTGGCGGGCCGGATGTGGTCCGCGGGCTGTAGGTTGGAGACACCTGCTGAATCTGATGCACATGAAAAATATCTCAAAATTGCGCTCTTTGATACGGTTTAGCCACGTGGTGGGATTAATATCTTTTCTAGGATTTATAGCAAAACTTACAGTAATACAGACTTTAATTAACAGAAAAGACCATACTTTGCATTCAGACAAATTAAAAAATATTTAATCTTAAAGCAAACTTAATGCGGATTCAAGAAACATCCTTGAAAGAGCAGTCTATGATACTTTCTCATTGTATTTTAGGAGGTAAATTCAAATTCACTGCCACATAAGAAATACATTGGTGCAGAGAATCAGTACTTAAAAAGGTTTAAAAACAGGGAGGATTTTTTTTACAAAAATTCTATTTATGTGACATCTGTGATTTAAAAGTCGTATGTAACACTATTTATAAATCTTAAAGATAGTAAATAAAGATGATTCTAATTCTGATTTTTATTTCGACATGAATTTGAAATTGGATCTTCAAGTAAATCTACTTATCCAACTACAACTGTTACACCTCACCAAGCGATTAGAACGATTCAAAAAGTGAACGATTTTTTGTTGTAATATATATATTACATGTAACATTTTTCTAAAAAAATATTGTTAAAACCTCCACACATCTGCTACTGGCTACAGTTAGTAAACACTTAGCATGCTGAAAGAACTAAAGTTGTACTTAATATCTAATACTGTTGGGTAGTGAAAAGCCTTTATAATCTTACTTGAAAGGAATGCATTGTAATATTGATTAATTCACAAAAGTAAAAGCAAAATATT
This sequence comes from Allygus modestus, assembly GCA_963675035.1. Taxonomy (NCBI): domain Eukaryota; kingdom Metazoa; phylum Arthropoda; class Insecta; order Hemiptera; family Cicadellidae; genus Allygus; species Allygus modestus. The sequence continues at coordinate 29,273,144 of OY776112.1, read as the reverse complement.
TATTGCCGAGCATTGATAGAAAAGTGAACTATATATAGTAGACAACCTCTTAACTGACGACACAAAAGATCATGTAGCGCGACACCGAGATTAAATAGTGAAGAGGTCCCAAACAGCACACAATGTCCTATGGATGTCCGTTCAAGGTCCAAAACGTCAAAGGATATCTGCAGGACATTTGGGACATACAGGGGATATAGATATATCATTCAGAACATCCCTTTTTCTCGGGACAAACAGAATATCCTGTGGACATCCATAGGATGGCATATCTAAGATGTCCGTTTTACGGAATTCGCGGATGTCCTCTGGGTATCAAAGTAGTTTGAGTGCTTGCCTCATAATCTGAGAATTGCCAGATCAATCCTGAGAAAAATATTTAAAAAAATGTTGTGAAGTTTTGAAACTACAGTTTAGCTGTGATTTGCCATTGCACAATTAATAATGCCTTCTGAAAAAAAAAACTGTCCTTAGATAGAAATAAGTCCAGGGTTTGGGCCAAACTATATCAGAAATACGCAAAATATGCCCCTAGAGATACAAACAAACACTACTGCATATTCATTTATAGTAAATCATCAAATTGCTGAAATAAGTAAATTTCTGGAAAACAGCAAATAAACCGATTCATCATCAAATTTGGAGCAGAAGAAGAGTTTGCTATTCCTATCCAGAAAATATGTTAGTAGAAATGGCAATTAAAGATGAGTCAGTTAATTAGGTATCTAGTTTACATAATTATACTTTGACTTAGATAAAAATGTTAACTTATAAATTAATACTGCACTTGGTTTATATTAGTAAAAGAAAATCAAATTATATGTGTTGACAACCAACACAACTGGCTACTTGGAATTGCATAGTAAATTGTTACTTAAGAGTATCAATTTCCAGTATCTGAGGTTTTTGAGAACTTAAATGGGAAGTTGGTAACTAGTTTGTTAGATTATATCACATATATAAGGAAGGATCATAGAAAAATATCAATCCGTCTTATTTACTTTACGTACAAAAAACATGCTTGATTCCTGTATTATATTTTTCTCTTTGTCACAGATACATTCAATATAACACTTGAATTCACTGTAAAAACAAACAGTTTATCTGTTGCAAATAATTCCTGGCCTTACTCGTTTTCTTACTGTATCATCTACAAAAATAGTTAATCCATTTTAATATTGTTTAATCTATATAAAGTTGCATTTCTCTCTTACATTTTCACTGTTTCACTAAATGATTTACAAGCCTCACTGATACAAATATTTTGGGACAAAGACCTCATTAATTGAGAGGATTTTTGAGTTGGCTGGACTGAGCATCTAAGAACAAAACGAGCTGTTGTTACTAGAAAATGTACAGTAATTCCTAAAGTGAAATTATTTGTAACCAGAGAGGAAAATGTTTTTGTTTTTGCCCCTTATTTCATAGAAAATGTAACAGCATTCAACATTTTATTCATGAATAAAACCCTGATATGTATGTTGTATGTAAAATTAAAAGAGAAAAATTGGAAAATAACCAGCAGGATGCTATGATTCAAAAGCTATGTACGCTCATCCTCTGTAAGAACAAAAAAACATATGCCAGCTGCACACTTATCTTTTCCAAATATTGTACCTAGATATATCTAGATAACTAGACATAATAGATAGATTATTCTAGCATTTTATTAATTGGTTCAGTATATTTGTACTCATTAAGGTTACCTTTTATCTAACCAACCAATGATGAATAAGCAACATTTTAAGTTGAGCTAAAATTTTCGCCGTAATCTGGGGTTTTTATATGGTTTGTATTTTTAAATTTAATTATTGTGACGACAAATTTATATATTAAATGTGAAGGCATTGATATTCCTCCCATCAGCAAAAGTTAGAGCTAGTTAGCCGAATTTCAGATTGGAGGGAATCTTCTATACCTATATTAAAATTTAAATACATTGAATCTTGGCAAAAACTTAATAAACCTTACTTATTTAAAACTTGGTTATTAACAAGCAATAAAAAACTCTTATTTCGCTAAAAAGATAATTTAAGCATTTGCAAATGCTATGAATGATAAATATATTTCCTAGGAAAAAGCATATTAGACATATAAAGGAACCAACAGTCTACTAGCGGTTCTTAACGTCTACGAGGGTTTTCCTGAACTCTTCTAGTTTCACCGAGTGATCGTCTAAAGTATTGACAACGGTGGAAGTGTCTTGCTCCGGAGAGCTCAGTTGCTGCTCCATCCGAGCCAGCTGATGACTAGCAACTCCTTCCGAGGCTTGTGTCTTCTGGCTCAAAACTTTCCGAGAGGCGAGCTTATCTGCAAGACATAACTTATCTCTACTCACGTCGGCCCGTAGAACAGGACAGACAAAGAATAGAGGGAGCTCGTAAATTAAACAGTTATTAAAGGTGAGTAAAATTAGTATAAAGGAATTTAGAATAATAAAATATTGTTTGACTAATTCATTAGGTTTCAAATCTTTAAAGAAACGTTTTTGAATTAAGATAAATATATAATTTGTTTGACACATTTGGACAAATAACAGAGATAAAAAAACCTATTTAAGAAAAAACAAGATAAAGATGTTGAAGCTCTGTTTTAGCATCAACATATACTATTTTTTACAATCAAAAATATCTTCTTGTCTTAAAGTCTAAATTATTTTAAAAAATTTATTTTTTGTGTTCTGAGAAAATGTATCAGTTTAATCAAAAGCCCACTACCATTATACTTTTACTACAATAGTACAGAATGTAAACTTAGGTAAAGGTTTATCAAATTTGTTTGTGTCCATTGTAGATGGTCGCAGTTATGTTTATCAAATATATAACTACCCTCTGGCATAAATCAATCAAATGATAAAAGTCAGAAATTGGAAAATCCACTTTGTTCAAATAAGTTTTCCGCCGTTATCATGCAAACTGAATTTTAATAAATGAAAAAATTAAAAACGTTATAAATCAAAAATAAGATTATTACAGATTACTCACATAATGAGAATGATACTGCTCCAATGACGAGTGCTAGGAAAACGCAGACCACGATCAAAAATAACGTGGGCGGAGGCAGGTCACTGTGATCCTCCGGAGGGTTCAGCACTGAAACAGAGAGCGATGACAGATATGAAAAATTGTGGTCAACACCATATCTTCTCTACTGAGAGCACAGGTTGAAAATAATCAGGGCCGTACTCAGCTTTCGCGGGCCCCAGGTAGAGTAATTAGAGGTAGAGTCGGAGCTGTAAAAGGAAGAGGAATTTATAACTTTTTTTTTGATAAGAGTTAAAAAATCCAGAGCTTACTCTGGCTAAGGTTGACTTTCACAAACGACTTTGCCCTCTTAAAAGACTGTTTTAGATCCTGATAGCTGAAATCTGGAAGACGCAGAAGAAGCCTGCTTTCACTTGGGTAAAAGATTCACCAATGATAAATGTCAAATTTGATGGTGTTTTGCGTTGTCATAACGAATGCCCACAGTACCGTACTTATTAGATGTGTTACATGTGTATGGTCTAAACAAGCTTTTAGGGAAAGAGAAAAGGAATCAATTTCGATTACAACCATTTGAAAGTCAACTCTATCTTAGGATAATACCATACAAAGTTAATTTTTAAGGAATATAGCAGGTCAATCAGCCTTGTTTAATCAATATTTTCGCCGTTTTCAAAGAATAGACAAGCGGGACAACTGTGAGGCCTAACGGCTGATTTATTAGTGAATTTCCTTTGGAAAGTGAACTATTAGCATGACCTGCACGGTGAAACTTAAGCCCGGGACCACCATAGAAGTTCCTAACGTGACCCCCTGAACACGTTTTGGGGGGTCATTCAAAATTTTATATATATATATATATGTATATATATATATATATATATATATATACATATATATATATGTGTTTGCACTCTAGCGGTCGCATTTTTTGTCCGATTTACTTCAAATTTGGTAGGGACGTTCCTTTCTGTAATCAGTTGGACAAGCTCGTTGGGCAAAACAATCGGAAAACTCTAAACCCCTTTTTTGGGGATTAATCTTTCAAATTTTGAGTTTTTGGGCCCAAAAAGGGTCTTAAAAGCTCCAGATGCAAAATAAATGCATGTAAAAAGATGGGAATTAGTGAGGCAAAAGTTTTAAGCCCTCTCTCGTCATTCTAGCATAAATATTTACCGAGTTATTAAAGAAAATGTGTATCGACTAAACACAGTACGTTGTCTTATGGGGGTTTTACACTAGAAAAGCCTGTTATTCCTTTGTTAGAGTACTTTTATCATCCCCAGCAACCTCACGCCTACTTTCAAGCCTGTCTGGACCTTCTGCTAACCTTATAATGCGCAAAATTGTATTCCCAGCTTTGCAAGTAAATGAAACCGTGAGTATCAGAACAGCCAAAAATCAATATTTTCAGATTTCAATAAAAATTGGAAAAATGTATGTTTTTATACTTATTTTGAGTTTTACAAGTTTTATGTGGAAATTCACTTCCCTCACGTCAGCGTGCTGCGTGGGAACTCGTTTGTGTATTGTACCTCTCTCTTCTGCTTGGTGTATTTTCTTCTGTTACTTTTATTTCATACTTATAATTTTTTTTAAACATTTAAAAATTCATACATCTAAAGGTTAGTTAAATGATGCATCAGCTACTTACTGATACAAGAGGTGCGGTTGGAATGCAAGACCCATCCCGTGGGGCAGATACACATAGTGGCGCTGCGGTGAGCGTCGAGCGCAACACAGCGGTACTCGCAGTCACACCCCACCACGGCTGGGATGATGATGATCTGGGGGAACCGGGTTGTGGTAAGACAATGGAAACAATTATGATTTATTGTAAAACACATAGAGCACTCAGATATTTTGTGTGATAAATCTAAATCAATTGTAATATACAAGTGTGTAAGGAAAAAAAAGAAATATGGTAAATTTCTGTCTCTTGTAGATTTCTGAAGCTATCGTATGTCCTAGAAGGCAGAAACTTGAAACATTCATAGAAAATTAGATGGGAAAGATCTCTGCAGAATTTTTAGTTTTTTCCTGTATTTACCCCTACAAAGTCCTTAAAGTACAACAAATAACATTGAAACTTTAAAATGAACTTATGATCAGCTGTAATTATTAGTGAATTTCCCATGGAAAGTGAACTATTAGCATGACCCACACGGTGAAACTTAAGCCCGGGACCACCATAGAGTTCCTGTAACGTGACCCCTGAACACGTTTTGGGGGGTCGTTCAAAATTATATATATAAATATGTATATGTGTGTGTGTGTGTGTGTGTGTGTGTGTGTGTGTGTGTGTGTGTGTGTGTGTGTGTGTGTGTGTGTGTGTGTATGCACTCTAGGGGTCACATTTTTTGTCCGATTTACTTCAAATTTGTTGGGGACGTTCTTTTCTATAATCAGTTGAACAAGTTCGTTGGGCAAAACAATCGGAAAACTCTAAACCCCTTTTTTGGGGATTATTCTTTCAAATTTCGAGTTTTTGGGCCCAAAAAGGGTCACAAAAGCCCCGGAAGTAAAATTAATGCATGTATTAAGATGGGAATTAGTAAGGAGAAACTGTAAGGTATCTCTCGTCATTCTAGCATAAACATTTACCGAGTTATTAAAGAAAACGTGTATCGACTAAACACAGTACGTTGTCTTATGAGGGTTTTACATTAGAATAACCTATTATTTATTTGTTGGTATACTTTTATCATCCCCAGCAACCTCACACCTACTTTAAAGCCTGACTGGACCTTCTCCTAACCTTATAATGTGCAAAATTGTATTCCTAGCATTGAAGGTAAATGAAACCAGGAGCATCAGAACAGCCTTAAATCAATGTTTTCAGATTTCAATAAAATTGGAATAAATTTATGTTTTTACATTGGTTTTGAGTTTTAAAAGTTTTGTATGTGAAAATTCACTTCCTTCACGTCAGCGTGCTGCGTGCGAACTCGTTTAAAATATTATAACGTCTACAAACCACTAGTATTTTATTTTTGCTAACTTTGGAACCATCTTAGATACTTACAGTATTGTAAAGTATAGCTAATAGGCAAATATTCAGTAGTAAACAGGGCGAAATATTGTTGATGGCTACACCACATATAATCTAAGTGACATAAGATCTATTAGGCACCAAAAAAATCATTGGTTTGCAATTTTTAACAAATACAATTCTTTAATAGCTTAACCAAGTAGACATCTCGCTAGTATCTTGGACTTGGCTAGCCAAGGATATCCACACAAGTTGAGGAGTTGGAAGTAGACATCTCGCTAGTATCTTGGACTTGGCTAGCCAAGGATATCCACACAAGTTGAGGAGTTGGGACCGCTTTTCCTTTAAAAGCATTTATGGGCTCTTAACAAAATGACTCTGGTGTTGAAATACAAACAATTTTTTAAATGAAATTTGGGTTACCTTTCCGTCACCAAGGCTTAACCCTTTGACTACATGTCCCAGAGTGCCGTTGGTGCCGATGTATGAGTAGCCGCCCTCTCCATTTCGGCCCTTGTCTGACCACGCCCGTCCGCCTGTGGGAAGAAGAGATGCAAAAATGTTGTGTTAAACTATCACAGGGTAAATTAAAACAACATCTTAAAGTACAAGAAATCTGACCATTGCAGGCTTTGTTTAGTTTTATGAAACTCTTGTCGTGTGAATGAATTCAAGTGGCAATGTGTGTACTGTAATTTCTGAACTTCTTTAAACAGTGTGTCTATATCTCATTTTATATCTTAATTAAATAAAATCCAAATACCACTGACTGACTGACCTATCACGAAATCTCCATCACTTTAAGGCCTACAGAGTTGAAATTTGACATATATAGGTTACTCTTTGGTCCTAGGTGCTTGCTAAGAAACGGTATTATGAAATTTCCCCTGTGTTCCGCCCTGCTGGGTCCCAAAGTTACCATGTATTCCTAATGGACATTCACTTTGGTTTGAGCTGATGAAAATTAAAAACAGCTGATCTTGGCTAACCACAGATTGAAGCATACACAACTATCATAGTTTACGCGGGCGAAACTGCAACTGCTATTCTTTAATAAAGTTATGTACTATGAAGTTAAAATTAAAATCACATTTTGAACACTTCATATATTGTTATCTATTGTAGTAATTAGGTATTGATTGGACGGAATTATGATAGCAAAAAATTGCACATATTATAGAGCAAAGAGAGTTTCACAAACGAAGATGCTAAAAGCAAGAGCATTTTAATGTGTTCTTTGTAAACAAATCACAACGTAATATTTTGAACAAACTATTCAAAAATGTAAACTCATTTGATATAAAGTACAATACAGTATTTTAGGTCAACCGAAAGTCAAACATAACAATTTACACCATATACTATACTAATTGGTTCCAAAGTAATTTAATTAAACTTATTTTGATCCTACATGTGTTCTGCAACTCTGAATAATTTATTCTCCATCTTTTAAATCTTTTGAAGGAATTTAGGCTGCTAAATTGTAAATAAATGTAAATATTTGTGCATATCTTATATCTTTATGATCTTTGAGAGCACACTTAATAACTGACTAAGACAAAATTTCAGTTTAATTTAATGAAAATTATAACCTTGAAAATATTTTATTTACTGTTACAATGGAGGATAAGTAAATCTGTAAATTTTTACCAAAGCATAAACAAATCTAGACAAAGAATTGTGCCAATGCATGTTCACATATTGTGAATTGGGAAATAAAATTCTTGGTTCTTTACCTGCATAACCTCCTCCACCACCCCCCGCAGTGCAGCCCCCGCCACCACCACCAAAGCCCCCATGACCGAGAAAATCCTGGAGCAGAGGGGTGTGGATTTACATTGTGGAAATTAGGTTACAGAACAAGTTCTAGGAACTAAGCTCATCTTAAGGTCAAAGTTAGAGGGCTTATTTGCTTGACAAAGTTTTTCCAATGAAATAAAAGTTCCCCTCTCTCAATCATTCTCAGGCTTCTACGTGAAAGGGTTGGGAGATGGGTGAGTTTCTTATATTTTCATAATATGCATGTGTATTTGCTTTGGCGACATTTGGCTTTATAAATTAGCCTTTAACCGAGATATATGATAAATTGTTTATTAATTATCGATATATTGAAAATTGATTTTTTTTTATCTCAGCATGTTAAGACATCCTTTATAAAAATACCTGGCACTTTTAAATGAGAAGTTTTATTTAACGCTTGACACTAAAAGGGTTGATTTCATAATATAAGGATGATAGCAATATGCCTCAGCAGTTACTATTATTTTGGTAATGGCAAAATAATAAAACTTTAGTATGTCTTGTCATCAAAGTGTAGATGTTAAAATAAAATTACGGCATAAGTAATGTTGGTTATATCTCTAAAAATAAAAACACTCCATTTGCTATCTAAAAAATGCTATTTAAACGTAGTAAACAAGAAATTAAAATTAAAACTCAGAGTTCTCAAATTATTAACAAAATTACATTTTTACCATATGGATACATACAAGTTATGGTGAGTTAAATGCACCATGATATTTAACTGAAGAGTTAAATGTTAGAGAGTTTAGAGGAACTTCAAAAGTTTGGGTGGTAAAACACATTTAACAGACAGCTCTCCTCTTTTACCCCGTTTTCCCTTATATCTCAACCATGCTTCCGAAATGTGCTTCAAAAGACTTAAAATGTTTGAATCACATATGAGCTGTAATCATACTGATGTGGTACTAACCTCCACACAGCCTGACCCGCCAGTGCCCCCCTGCGTGAGAGCCAATCCCGTCGCGTCTTTGTAGGTGTAGTTACCCGGCAACCATCCTCCGCCGGCACCTGTGAAAACAACGAATATGATAGAGTTTCTTAGCTCTGCCACTCCTTGACATTTCAATATGTTTTTTTTTATTATGTATTCACTGTATAAGATGCCGATGCAACTAGGGTATACTTTAAGACGAATATGTATGAATGATGAGTGTAAACTAGGTTAGATGCCTTGTGTAGCCTTGTTTCTGACTAAGACTTACTGATTCTTTAGCCAGGATCATTAACTAACAACCCAATGAGCAATGACCAATGACTGTGACTGGGGAATTTCAGACCCGCCTAGTCTTAGTTGAAATAAAAAACATGAAATTCAACTTCAAAAATTAATTATATTACATCAGAAAACAAAGAATTCTTCAAAATAATGTTCTAACTGATGATGATTTTATGTTTCTAAACTTCATAGATTCTTAGCAACAACATTATTGTAACACAATCAGAAAGTATTAAAAGAAATTCAAAGTCAGAAATTTCTTTAACAAGGGTTGGGGTGGCTTTACATAAATAGGAATATTTGACACAAATGCTTGCAAACTAAATCTGTAAGCATCAGGAAAAAAATAAGGTCCTACAAATGACTGCCTTACACTACAATAAGGAATAAGGAATTTTGAGGGGTTCCATACAAAACAAACGTTGGCACCAAGTGCGAGGTACTGACCTGCAGGGGCCTCGCCGAAGGCATCACCAGTCTGGTTGCGGCCGTTCTGATCGGGCTCGTTCCCATGCTGCGTCCCGTCGTCAGTGGAGGGGCCGTGAGCCAGTCCCCCCCCTCCCGCCCCCACCAGCAGCGGCATCCTCTCCTTGTTCTTTGTCATCTGGCAAACAGAGGAAATATTTGAGTACTCTTCATCTTGGTATGCAGCAGTGTTAGTTGAATAGAGTGCTTTGAGTACTCTTCATCTTAGTATGCAACAGTGTTAGTTGAGTAGAGTGTTTTGAGTACTCTTCATCTTGGTATGCAGCAGTGTTAGTTGAGTAGAGTGTTTTGAGTACTCTTCATCTTGGTATGCAGCAGTGTTAGTTGAGTAGAGTGTTTTGAGTACTCTTCATCTTGGTATGCAGCAGTGTTAGTTGAGTAGAGTGTTTTGCTCAATTCATTTTGGTATGCAGCAGTGTTAATTGAGTAGAGTGTTCTGAGTACTCTTCATCTTGGTATGCAGCAGTGTTAGTTGAGTAGAGTGTTTTGAGTACTCTTCATCTTGGTATGCAGCAGTGTTAGTTGAGTAGAGTGTTTTGAGTACTCTTCATCTTGGTATGCAGCAGTCTTAGTTGAGTAGAGTGTTTTGAGTACTCTTCATCTTGGTATGCAGCAGTGTTAGTTGAGTAGAGTGTTTTGAGTACTCTTCATCTTGGTATGCAGCAGTGTTTGTTGAGTAGAGTGTTTTGAGTACTCTTCATCTTGGTATGCAGCAGTCTTAGTTGAGTAGAGTGTTTTGAGTACTCTTCATCTTGGTATGCAGCAGTGTTAGTTGAGTAGAGTGTTTTGCTCGATTCAGCTTGTGCATACAGAACATAAAACAAATATGTATGTTTAAATTAATAATTAATTAACATTAACAGTAGAAGGCCATTTTATATGACACGCAATGTAATCTGATTCCGGCTGGTGGCTTCGTTGAGTTCAGGCGCTAACACTGAGACTGCCACGGAGCACCACAGCGCTAGGCTGCATAGCTTCGGGGCTAAAGTGTAATTTTATTTTACATCCACTAATGACAGTTTTACAGTGATGTACATGAACCCGATATAGGGAAAATTGTCTTTAACATTCCTATTAAATAATTCCTATAACTAATGAGATTAATAATCTGACAAAATATGTTGAGCTTGAACCCAAAACAAGATGAGAGTGTCTATTCAATTTTCATTCGGCAATTTGAAATTTCAATTTAATTTACCGGTAATTTAATAATGGTTTATTCATTTTCAAGAATGACACTTTTTTTTACTTGTTAGGAAATTAACTTTAAAGAGGATAATTACTGAATACAAGTGAAGCAGAACAGGTTAAAAAATTGTTTCTTGCTAAATGAACTGGATATTTAGTAATTTCTAAATAAAACTATAACTTTGACTTATATATACATACGTAATAGACGTAAGAAGCACCACCTCCCCCTCCACCTCCTCCCAGAACTGTGATGGTCTTGATCTTTTTAAGGGTTTCCCTAAAACGATTTGATTGCTTGTTGTTTGACTTTGTCGCATTCTAAAATAAAAACGAACAAATTGATTAATGTCGGTGGTGAAATGCATGGATTAATATGCCAGCCAGATACTGGTTCATCCCAGAAAGGTTGGTTAGCTCAATTCAAAAGAATGAGGAAGGTAAATGGGTAATTAAATATCTTAATAATCGTTCCTGCAGTGAAAACATAACAAGTTGAGTTCCTGCTGAATTTACTAGAAAAATAATTTTGTAAAACCAGAATTTACACACACTGGATATTTTAATTACATTATTGTATAATTTAACCAACACTATGATTAAATTATGGTTATTTAAAATGTGCAACTTTCACTAACGATTATTAGAATCAATAGAGATATTTTAAAATAATAAAACCAACTAAGAAATCCAATGTTACACACGAAAAATCAAGTTAAAAAAGTTAAAACTATTTTAAATTTAATGGTTAATTTTATCTAATTCGAACATTACAGCCCACTTCTCAACAAAATTATAATTTATTTTTTGATTTATTTGGACTTTACCTATCGCTTCTAGTGTTTAAAACTACACTACGTTTCGGGAGGTAAGGAAACTCCTCCCGTTATCAAGTGAACCCTACTTACATCTACATATCAGTATTACTACAGTACACTACAGTACAGTACACTACAAAACGTAGTGTAGTTTTAAACACTAGAAGCGATAGGTAAAGTCCAAATAAATCAAAAAATAAATTCAAATCCATCGCTATTATGAGTTTCAAAAAAAAAATTATAATCATGATAAAGCATCAAATCAAAATATTTTTTATGAGGCTACTTTTAGAAACAAACCATTCTCTAAAACAATAATATTTAAAAGGTTAAAAACAATAGTGTTAACTGATAAATATCATGTTACTTTATGTTCTATACTGGTTAGTGGTTTAATTTCTGTTGTTAGTGAGAGTTATAACGATGCTATTGCTGGTTTCAAAATTAGAAAAGATAGAAATTGGAAGAGAAAGTGGTGTTAGTATAGTAGTTTAGACCATTCCCTATCTAAACGTTAAAATCCCAATGTTTTTTGACATACACACCACACATACTCAAGCACAAAGTTATTTCCCAACTTTACAGATGTCCAATACCTCTCTCAATAATGTGTATTGGTCTCCATAAAATTTGCGGGAAGAGCCGAGACGTCCCAGTCGAGGGAACTCAGCTAAAGACAAAGGTACGTCCTGAATAAATATAACAATATTTTAAATTACTGTTGCGATATACATATAGGCAATATGCAAATAATAAAATGTGTTAGTAGTCTCATACAAAATCAACCTAGGGTTATTTGAAAAATTTTTGCAGCTTTTACCAGCTTAAACATATTTTTAAAACAATGATTTAGCAGTATTTAGAAGTACTAATAATAAAAGAGCATTTTATATCCACATTATCGGTTTAAACTGTATATGTTTAATATTGTCAGCCCAACCCGTATTTTTGCCTTACACACAAATAGACTAAAGATCTGTGAGTGAAACATATCCAGCAAAGCAAGGGGTGAGCCATTGCAGTACATGTTGTGGTACTGATAAAATTTACGTAACAGATCCGGGACTCGAACCCACGACAGGGTCGCTGCCATGGTTCCCGAGTCTGACGCCTTGACCACGACTCCAACGGCTCACCAAATAGAGGTAATTAATGATGCCTTCTGAGAAAAATTGTCCTTAGATAGGAATAAGTCCAGGATTGGATGGTCCTATGTCAAACTTTAGATTTATTTTTCATAATATCGACTTGCACCCTCGGTGGTATACCACATAATTGCTATATGTGCCACAGTTGTAAATTTGAATGGTGATTCGGCATCAAGGTCTCAGGCCTAGAACCGTGATGACTGAGGGGAGCTTCTCCCCTATGCCCTATGAGGGAAATTCTATTAAAAGAAAACATTTGAAAATATAACAAAATAAAAGCAGTTTTTGTTCAAATTAAATTTATGTCAGAAAATTACATAGACAACATCTTGCGAAATAGGTGTTGTTAATTTGTTTGTTAATACACCTTTATTTGGTTGTTTTGGTAATCTTCATCATGATATCGATTCAAGTGCTGTGAACTCCATAACCCTTCATGGTACCATATGATTATTATTTTGAAATACAGTAGTACAGCCCTGTTCGTGGTGGTTGCCATGTGGTTTGAGCCTGCGCAAAAATGCCTTTCCCCCTCCACGCGTCTTAGTACAGTCGCCTACCAATATGCATCTTTTTGTTAAAACATATGTTTTGACTATTTTGTTCACCATTTACATTTCTTTGTGCTGTTCGTTGAGTTGCTCGGCACTCGGGAGAGCGATATGCATCAAAGCGGCAAGTCATTTAACAACGCGGGCTAAATAATCAGCTGGAATAACATGAGCGGAACGAACTACGTATCGCGCCTAACTTGGCATAAACGTCAAACTTAAATAGCACTAATACAAATGAGCAATCTTAGTTGTTATCGTCAATAATCGTTTACTTATAATGGCTTCATATTATTTCTTATACCTGGTTTAAAATTAAACAAAGCAGAGTGTACGTAAACATATCAGAAGTCATTATAGTCCATGCAAAGTTTTAGTTGATTGTACACAACCGTTTAAGGGGAATAGTGGTGGGAGGTATCTCTCTAGCACTACCTCCCCTATGCCAATCACTATGAGCGGACCTGTACATGAATAGATAATTATTATAACAATCTTCAATTCATGCATTCAAAGAGTTTACAAACTTTAAACAATTTTCATTCGGTTTTTATGTTCTTTGGGGTGTAAAATAAAACAACAAAACTCAACATAAACGTTTAATAAACATAAACAACATAAATAATTGTGAATAACATAATACAAGTTTATAAAGATAGATTTATTTACCAGGACGGACCAAAGAATACCTTCCAGAGAACTTGGAAGGTCTTAAATTAAATATATTATTAAAGTTTTAAACATCTGCAAATCAAATTTCCTTAAACTATTTTCTGGAACTAAAGAACCTTCTTCATAATCTTCCCACATGTGTGCTTACTAATAGCTTTGTTACTTTATATTGAATGACAAGTCAAGTCTTACGTGAACGACTCGTCCATCGTTACTCCCGTACGGAGGTCCTCCTCCGTTGTCATTCTCCCTCCTCAGTTTCGTCCACTTTTCACGGCCCATGGGAACAGACTTGGGTCCTGAGAGGGGTGGTGTAGAAGGTCGGGACAGCTTATACTGTAAAAGTCATTTAGTATGTTATTAAATGAGTAAAATGCTTGATTTAGGATCTCAAATGCTATTTTAGAATTTACATGACAAATTAATAATTACAAGGTAAACTCTAATAAACTGTACAGCACAAAATTGTTAATTGTGACTCTAATTTACAATTTTACAACTATGAAAGTAAACTATTAGTGTTGTTAGTTTCAGGTACATATTGCAGACGTATATTTTAACTTGTTAGTCGATTAGTTGCTCAATGACAGAAATATTTTTGCAACTTACTTTGATTTTTTAATTCCAATCTTCAGTTGCTATAACTTGGAAACTCATCGTAAAGATTGATGAAAATTTCCGGACAGTTTATTAAACACAACCTGCAGAAAAACTAAAAATTAAATATTTTATTAGACTTTTTTATTTTTGTCCATGGCCATGTTTAGCACAGACTTCAGGCAATGTATACATAAACATAGGGTTATTCAAAATGTCATAGGGTTATAGCTTTAGGTTTCATATTAAAAATAAATAAACCAAGATTACTTAAAAAATAAATATATATACTAGTGGCTAGAAGGGGCCATAGACCTTGCTCCAATACTCTGTTAATCTGATTTCTGTACTCTTTACATGCTGAGGAAAATAAAACAACATAAGTAGGAAGTCAATTTGTAAACAAAGTAGACACTAATCACATGTTTTAATGGAAAGCAGACAATTGTTAAAACCCCATGTTTTTCTTATGGGGGATGTTTTACATTATTTCTCGTTTGCTGATAACTTTTTAGAAATCCTGCTATTTTTCCCGAGTCCCTGGGATCAATACCTTAAATTTCAGCCATCTCCCATCACTCTGAAATTTGCCAAACACCCACAATTTTGACTTAAAAATGTTGCTTACAGAAGAAATTATGTACAAATATATATGTATTCCAGTAAAACTTCCTAGCAAAACATGAGGGCCTTTTTTCCACGTTAAACTGACTAACATTTGTATTAAATGATGAGGGAAACGTAGGAATTAATTAAAATACCAAAGATTCTGCAAATTAAAGTGTATTCAGTCAACTTCCTTTTCTTAAGTGTAGTTAATTGATAGAAATGTTAACAGAATTATTGGGTTCGTTCTTTCATATAGTTCAAACTCCCTCTGCTATAAATCTATTCAAACAAAATAAGCTATTTTTATGTGTGTAGAAAAATGTTCCACTGTATGTTGACAAGGTGATGTTGGCTATCAGAATTTGGTGAGTTTAGTTTTAAAATTTTGAATAAACTGTCAAGTGATTGGTCATCTATCTATGTCTTACAACCGCTATCTTGAGAAACATAAGAATTTAGGGCCAGCATCTTAGTAATTCAAGTACACCTCAGTTTATACGTTAATTACCCATTAATATTTTCTATGGATTAAAATATTTGCCGTTGATGACTTAAACTGGTAATTTTTTGGTGACACGAACCTTTTTCGAGCTGCTGGTTCCCTGTTGGCCTACAAGGATGTAGAGATCTTTGTTGACAAACAGCTCCATGACCAGACGAGCCTCGGCCCCCTTGCTAATGCCCTGACCCCCGGCCCCTAGCCCCCCGCTAGCTCCCATGGCGATGATCCTGCAGACAACATAACACTCATCATTCTATATTGACCATTTAACGGTTTTTACAATTTCATCGGTCTCATCATTAACAACTACTTTGTGACATTGGTAAGAGCACAGAAAACTATAAACACTACAGAAGATTAACTGGAATATTATTGACACTGTTACGTACATTACGTACATTGTTAAACATTGTCACGGAATAAATATTACTAGTGGCTTACAGGGGCTATAGCCCCTAACATTGGTTTTTGTGTAGGTCAATAATCACAGCTGATGATTAGTTCATTTTGCTTATTAATAAAAACACTGTAGTGATATTTCCATAAGAAAATCATTGGATCTTTGAAGTCCAGTGAGCCATAGGCCATGTAATTCTTGACATTTCTGATAGTTTTCCCACCGTCCTTGGCCCTCAAGCTTTAAAATGAATTGTCATAACCTAACTTAACTTCTTCCTAAATCGAGATATTTCTTGGGGACCGATTCGCTTATGGAATTAAATATATAGATTGCCAGCTGCGCTGGATAGTGGAAAATGTATTTTTGTGACAGTAAAGTTATTGATTCTTAAAAAGGAGAAGGGTTGTGTCCCCGTACCAGCGCCACAAGTCAGGTTGCCATGAGGGGAGGCAGCAAGTGAACCTCAATGCACTCCCTCTGAGCGACCTAGCGCCACTGGCGTTCAAAGCGGCCGGTGACCGAACTAACTGTTTTAAAAATAACTGCCGTTAACATAATAGTTGGCTTTCTGTCGTGTTTTATAGTTGTCTGTGGTAAGTGCATGAGTAGAGTCTTTATGTGCTGACAAGAGTCAATACATAACCTGAGGCAGAGATAGAAGAGTAAAGGAGAGCTTTTGCACAAAAAATACTACATACATAATAATGGAGCTTAAAATATCAGAGTATAACTTGATTTGAAAATCAGTGTGCAACACCATTTAGCTTGCTCAGAGTTTAGGTAAAGAATGGTTGTATTCCATCAGTAAATTAAGGAAAAGGTATATGATGTTCACCCTAAAATTCCTAAGTTCTTGATGAGTGGTTTTTCCTTTTGTACATTTTTTGAAAAATTATTATAAATTATAAATACCCCCGTCGCAGCAAACCTGCGTACTCAGCGAATTTCCAATGCATAATATATGTCTTAATACCATATAAAGCTGCATACCAAGTTTCATAAAAATATATTCATATATAAGCGATATATACAATTTTAATTATTCTCCATAAGAATAGCATTAGTGATGAGTACATAGGTTTGCTGAAACAAGGAACACAAACAATTGGTTTTTATGCAAATATAAATATAATTTAACTAGGTGAAGCCACATACCAAGTTTAATCAATATTCAATCATAAGTAAGCACTATATAACATTTTAATTATTCTCTATAAGAATATCATGGGAGCTGAGAAAGCAGGTTTGCTGCAACAAGGAACTAAAAAAATGGGTTTTTATGCAAATATCAATATAACTCAACAAGTTGAAGCCACATACCAAGTTTTATTAATTTATTTTCATAATTAAGGGAGTCATTACATTTTACTTATTCTCCATAAGAATAACATTAGGGCTGAGTATGTAGGTTAGCTGCTACAGGGACAACCAACAAAACATTTATTTTTTGTGCAAATATCAATAAACCAGTACTACGTGACGCCACATGCCAAGTTCCATCAATATGCATTCATTAATAATGGAGATATCAAATTTTACTTATTCTCCATAAGGATAACATTGGACAACGTACTGTGTTTAGCACTTTGAATATCTCTACAATGGTTAGACCTAGAATCACAATTTAAACACCAAAATGATTGTTTTGTGAAGCTGAGTTGATTGGTAAAAGCAAATGTGAAGTTTACATTAAAATTAACTCAGGAAAAGCCAAAAACCTTTTTCCCATAAGATTAACATAGGAGATTTTATGAGCAGGTTTTTTTGGATTTTATCCGCAACCACTTAACCTAGCTTAATAATTCAAAATACCATATTATTTGTTTTTTAAGCTCTATAACATGGTCTAAACCAAAATTAAGTGTTTTAAAAATTTTAGGGTAAAAAATGCAAAAAACTGATTTTTGGAAAATTTAAAACCCCCATAAACCCCCCTTCCCATAGCCCGATTTTTCTGGTTTTCGAACTTAAAGTCATAAATGTCACATTTGAGCCAAATTTCATCGAAATCGGACGTTTTTTACTCAAGTTATCGCATTCACGGACATATATATATATATATATAAATTTATATATATGTTATATATATATATATATATATATATATATAAATTTGAACGAATATTGTTTTAGACATCTGGGGACCTAAAAAAAAATTTGTCATGGTCTCAGGCTTAAGTCTTACCATGAGACCTACGGTAATAGCTCTTCGGGGAAATTCGCTGAAACAAAATGGTTAGTTAATTCACTAATTATTATAAAATGGTTAATGGTATATTTAACATCTTTGCTGCTGAACGCCAAAATTGGACCTTTGTAGGCACTACAAGCTTAGAGTTATAATGAAAATACTGCGTATTGAATTTGAGAATGTAGTTTCCACGAGCTCCATGGGTAACAGCACCAGCGCAAACAAAAGCCCCAACCAGCAAGCTCTGCCCCAGTAGGATTTTTTTAAATATGAGAAACACAGGTCTAAACAATTGCCGATTCTAAGTGCATGGGCTACCTGAAGTGATGGCAAACAACCGCACTGTCATGATTGTTTAAAAAAATAATCAAGGTCCTTGTATTTCAGGCAATACCATCTAGGGTCATATCTTCTTAGCAAATTTCCCCTATAGGGAAGAAGCTATTACCGTAGGTCTCATGGTAAGACTTAAGCCCGAGACCATGATAACTTATCATTTTGAGGTCCCCAGATGCCAAAAACACCATTCGTTCAAATTTATATATATATGTGTCCGTAAGCACGATAACTCTCGTAAAAAAGGTCCGATCTTAATGAAATTTGGGACAAATGTGTAAAGCACCATTTATTTGAACGAGTTCGAAAACCAGACGAATCGCACCATCCAAAGGGGGGTTTTTGGGGGGTTTTGTACCCCAAAACTGGGTTTTTTGGGGTTTCCACATGTAATTTTTATTTAAATCAAATTTTAATTTTTACCATTTAATTCAGCATAAAAAAACAAAAAATTTTGTATTTTATCATTGCTCTACGTCAATTGGTTCCTGAGATATTGAAAGTGCTAATCACAGTACTTTGTCTAATGTTATTCTTATGGAGAAAAAGAAAAATTGTATATCTCGCTTATTTATGAACATAAACTGACAAAATTTGGTATATAGCTTCATCTGGTTGGGGTTTATCGTTGTTTGCACAAAATACAAAATTTTCACGTATGGTTCCCGTAGCAGCAAACCTAGGTAATTGGTCCCCATGTTATTCTTATGGAGAATAATTAAAATGTTATATATCGCTTACTTAAAAATGTATATGAATGAAACTTGGTATGTGGCTTTACTTAGATGAGTTCTAATGATATTTGCATAAAAACCCATTATTTTGTGTTCCTTGTTGCAGCAAACCTGCGTACTCATCCCCAATGTTATTCTTATAGAGAATATTTAATATTGCTTGTTTGTGAATATATCTCTTATGAATCCTGTTAAGTGTTAATGTGTTATGTTATATATTCATTGGAAATTCGCTGAGTATGCAGGTTTGCTGCGACGGGGGTATTCTTTAGTTTTTCCTTCCAGTCTGATGAGGTGTAAGTTCAAAACCAAATTATTAAAATACTTTTTACACTTAATGAAGAGCCTTGTAAACCCTGATAGAAAGTGCAATACAATTGTATGCTGATTGCCTGTGAAGGTGGTGGAGGGGACTTCACTTTGGTTCAAACCTTTCCTGGATAAATAAAGACATCAAGATATACCTAAACTTCCTATAAAGCATTTCATGGATAAAAAAAAGAAAAATGAAAGTGATGCTAGGTGGGTATTTGGATGATCCTTCCCCCAGCATAACAGACAAAAAGATCAAGGTCCTATTAATTTTCATTTAAATGCTTCAGGGAACGTTCTTGTTTACTTTTCAAATCCTTCCTAAATTGATTTCTATACAAATCCTCTCTTAAGTATTTTTAATCTAAATAGAATCTGCAGAGGAAAAAGCATTAGTTGTTAAAGCGAAACAGAAAAGTATGCAATATGTGTCCTCTTATCAAACATATAAGAGAGGATTATGCTTTTAATGACACGAATAACTTGAACTATACATGGCACTGGTACTTACGTGTAGAACCCGTCTTTGGGTACAGTCCATTTCTGTATTCCAGCGTGTAAATTTGTGGACAGCACGGTAACATTGACATCTGTGTTGTTGTACTCTTTCTCACACATTTCCTGACTGGGGCCAGACGTGCCATTGGCGCCGCATGTTGTGAAAATGTAATCTGTACGAAATAAGAATAAAAAAAATTACACTAAATATATTTTAGGAATAGATTCCTGTGTAAAATTACTAGAATAGATGAATCACAGTTGGTGGTTCTGATTAATATGTTATTTATCCTACATTAGTTAGTATAATACCAATTCAGGTCTGGGCAAACAAATTGAATTATGTTATTTCTAATAACAACAAATTTCAAATGTACAATACATATTATGTGACTGAAATTTTAAAACGTATATGTTAATCACAATACGATAGGTTCTATCCTCAATGGCAAAGGGGTTTGAAATCATTGTAAGTGTGAAGACATAATTATTTGTAAATCACTTCTTTCATCTGCTTTGATATGCTTATTTCAATTACTAATGTTTCAATTTCTAGTATTTTATAATGCTTTAATTTCCTATGATTACTACTTACATGTCTTGTTCCTAAATGAGGGATGAACCACACCATTTTCCATTGGATCTAAACAAAAAAGCCAAACTATAAGAGAACCAACATAAATGGCCTTCACATGTGCAAAATTAGGTAGAGTAAATAAAAAGAAATTAAAATAGTTTGATAGTGTTATTCAAATCATTTTTGAAATTCAAATCATGTTCAAGACTACTTTGAGAAAAACATTTTCTGAGAAGAAGACAAACAAAACAAACTAAAAAATACATAAATATTATAATATATTGTTTATGTAATCTTCATATTTTTAATATCAACATGTAAAAAATGTAATTTATAAATGTAAAATAAATGCAACCGAGTGAGATAGCGATTATTACACCTCACATTCATCTTCCCAGGCCAGCCATTCTGAGAAGAGTTTGTATGGTTTCTCATCTCACTTGGGAAAATGCCGGAATGGTTCCTAAAAAAGGGCCGTACTCCACCAGGAAGGTAAAGATAGGACTCAGGCCTACCTTACCTGGTTAAAAGATATCCCCATAAATTAACAATTTTGTTGTAAATTCCAATACATTGTTAAACATTGTCACGGAATAAATATTATTACTATTATTATATATTTTATTGGAGTAAGTTTAGTTGGAATTATAAAAGTGAATATCAAAATAAATTAAGAAATTGGCAGGCAGAATTCATTATGTAAAGCAAAGTAAACAAGCAAAGCAAATGTGCTCTTCATGGGGAAAAGCGATGTGCAAAGCTGATTTAATCTCTGTACTCAGAGAATGTTAAATAAGGATTATAGCACTCTTGTCTTACATGGTAACAAAATTAAATAAGTATTGACAATTGGCACCTACAATGAAGATACCCCCGTTGCAGCAAACCTGCATACTCAGCAAATTTTCAATGAATATATAACATAACACATTAATAACAGGATTCATAAGAAATATATTCACAAACAAGCGATATTTAAAATATTAATTATTCTCTATAAGAATAACATTGGGGAAGAGTACGCAGGTTTGCTGCAATCAAGGAACAGAAAATAATGGGTTTTTATGCAAATATCAAAAGAACTCATTTTACTGAAGTCACATACCAAGTTTCATCTATATACATTCATAAATAAGCGATATATAACATATTAATTATTTTCCATAAGAATGACACGGGGACCAAGTACCTAGGTTTTCTGCTACGGGAACCATAGGCGAAAATTTTTTTTTTTTTACAAACAACAATAAACTACAACCAGATGAAGCCATGTACCATAATTTGTCAGTTTATTTTCATAAATAAACGAGATATACAATTTTTCTTTTTATCCATAAGAATAACACTAGACAACGTACTGTGTTTAGCACTTTCAATATCTCAGTAACCAATTGACGTAGAGCAATGATCAAAATACCAAATTGTTTTTTTATGCTAAATTCAATGGTAAAAATTTAAATTTGATTTAAATAAAAATTACATGTGGAAACCCAAAAATACCCCCGTAGCAGCAAACCTGCATGCTCAGCGAATTTCCAATGCATATAAATTTATCTTAATACCACATAAAGCCACATACCAAGTTTCATCACTATACATTTATAAAAAAATGATTTATGACATTTTAATTATTCTCCATAAGAATAACATGGCGGCTGAGTATGCAGGTTTGCTGAAATAAGGAGCACTAAAATTGGGTTTTATACAAATATCAATATAACTCAACTAGGTAAAGCCACATACCAAGTTCTATTAATTTATGTTCTTAATTAAAGGAGATAACACGTTACTTATTCTCCATAAGAATAACATCGGGCTGAGTATGTAGGTTTGCTGCTACGGGGACTATAGGCCAAAAAATGGGTTTTTGTGCAAATATCAATAGACCACAATGAAATGAAGCAATATACCAAGTTTCGTCAGGATAAGTTCATAAATAAGCGAGATATACAATTTTTCTTATCCTCCATAAGAATAGCATTGGACAACGTACTATGTTTAGCACTTTCAATATCTCAGTAACCAATTGAAGTAGAGCAATGATTAAAACACCAAATTTTGCGTCTTTTTAAGCTGACTCCAATGGAAAAAATAAAATTTTACTTTTTCAAAAATTATATGTAAAAAACTGAAAAACCCCATTTTTGGAGTACAAAAGCCCCCCAAAATACCCCTTCGGGTAGGCCGATCTGTCTGGTTTTCGAACTTAAAGTCATAAAATCTGCTTTACACTTTGTACCAAATTTCATCAAAATCTTCCGTGTAGGGGAAATTCGCTAAAAACATTTTTGGGGTACAAAACCCCCCTTCGAATGGTGCGATTCGTCTGGTTTTCGAACTCGTTCAAATAAATGGCACTTTAGACGTTTGTACCAAATTTCATTAAGATCGGTCCTTTTTTACAAGAGTTATCATGCTTACGGACACACACACACACACACACACACACACACACACACACACACACACATATATATATATATATATATACATATATAAAAATTTGAACAAATGGTGTTTTTGGCATCTGGGGACATCAAAATGAAAAGTTATCATGGTTTCGGGCTTAAGTCTTACCATGAGACCTACGGTAATAGCTTCTTCCCTATAGGGAAAATTCGGTAAAATGGATTATGTAATGTAATATGGACAACCTAGATTATTGAGTCATAGTTATTGAAAATGGGTGACTACCCATAACAATCCATATAACTTCATAATCTTATACAAATATTTAAGTTGAAACCAATGTGATTTATATGATGAGTTATGTGAGTTAGTTATGTTAGCTGTTAGATCGATGAGGGAGAAACATTAAATGTCATTTTAACACTTTTTATTAAATCCGTTAGTATAAGAAAATCTAAAATTTCAAATAGATGCCAAATCTAGACCCATTCAATATTTAAAGAGTATGATTTGCTCAATCAAAACTCACCTTCAAGTTTTCTTTTAAACAGATCTGAAAAATATTTTTGTTTACTTAGTAGTTTATTTACTTAGTTAGTATATATGTTTATGTAAAAACTCCAAAGCTTTACTACACAATATCATTAATATTCAATAAATAATCAAATAAACAGTACCGTAGTAATTATTTAATATTTTTATCGTCAGGAAATTGGTTTAAATGTCAGTTAAGTTTCTAAGATGCTTTACAGATTTCCTGTAGTCTGAATATACCTTTTTAAAAGTTTATACATCATATAAACTATTAAGCTCAGTGAATTCTTCTGTTTTCTCCATGCAAATCAATCAAAGTAGGAAAATCAATCTCAAAATATTTATAATATATATAATATTTTAAAAGCTTACCAAAAGACGAGCCTGCACTTTGGTAGTGGTAGCCGTTAAGTTCTTCCTTAGAAAAATCTGGAAAAATTAATGCCAATTTTCAGTTATTTGTTCCATTATTTTACTTATTTCCACACTAGCAATAAAGCCCACTGTGATTATTGGAAATTGGTGCAAATATACATCTCCAATGGCAAATAAAATATTAAAACAGGTCCAGTGGGACTCAAATTATACAAAGGAGCTCCTTGCAATCATTATTATTTGATAGCAATTCCCATAAACGATATATCCTTGAATACCTTTAAAACTTTAACAGAAATATATATTTTATATTTAACTGAAGCAAACTACCTGGTCTCGGAAACATTTTTATTTCTTCACTTTCATTAACTATTCTTGGATAGCAAATGTCTAAAAAATACTTCCTTAGCATTACAATAAAATTATACTGTTTTGAAAATGAAAAATAAAAAATTACATGAAACGAAAGACTGTCTGTGTAGACTGTCTTTCATTGAAGACAAGGCAACGCATTGGAGTAGAACGCATGCAGAAGATCTGGTGTCTCAAACCGGTATTTCTTAAAAATATTTTCATGAAAACTTGAGGAAATCAAACATAAATTAATTTAATATGCTATTTATGACAGAGTTGGCAGTTGTAACCTAATTAGGCAGTTGTTAATAAACTAAAAATATCTTACAAATTGGTCATTCACTTAAAGTATTAAGTGTAGATATATATGGTTGACAGAGAATAACTTACTGGAAAATTCGTTGATTAAGCGTAAACGTTGTTTAAAACTATTTCGTACTTCAAAATTACCTCCAATTCCAAAGCATTGAGGGCTCATTGCATAGTCATCCAATGCCACGTCTCCCCTCATTGAGTAACTCTTCTTGGCTTCGAAGAATAAAGTATACCTGGAAAAGTACGAACACTTTACTTTTTGGGAATAATAAGTGAATTATAAAACTACCAGCTCTAAAACTACCAGTAATTTTAATCCAGATGAAAGTTTTAGTCAAAATTGCATTAAGATCATTTACACCCCGGGATTTTTTAGATTGGCAGTTGAAAGATGCAGGTGCACCAATGCAAACACGACTCATTTGTTTCAAATACTTCAGGCTATTGCCAGCTACTTTTACAAGCAGTTATAGCTCTTGTTTGTTGTTTGAGTCATCTCAGGTTCCAGTGTCCCACCAATGAACAACACGTGGTGGCAGGAAGGCATCCCCTCAGCGCCCTTTTACAAGCAGTTATAGCTCTTGTTTGTTGTTTGAGTCATCTCAGGTTCCAGTGTCCCACCAATGAACAACACGTGGTGGCAGGAAGGCATCCCCTCAGCGCCCGTTTAGAGCCAATCAGTAAGTCATCTCAGGTTCCAGTGTCCCACCAATGACCAAAACGTGGTGGCAGGAAGGCATCCCCTCAGCGCCCTTTTACAAGCAGTTATAGCTCTTGTTTGTTGTTTGAGTCATCTCAGGTTCCAGTGTCCCACCAATGAACAACACGTGGTGGCAGGAAGGCATCCCCTCAGCACAAGTCATCTCAGGTTCCAGTGTCCCACCAATGAACAACACGTGGTGGCAGGAAGGCATCCCCTCAGCGCCCGTTTAGTGACAATCAGTATAGCGGCAGAACTTAATGTGTTAAATGTGAAAAGATGTATGAATGCAAAAAATTTAATCTTCATGAAATCAATGTCTAAATAAACATTTTTTTCAAAACAGTTGTAAACTTTCAAAGTAATCGTTTGGCGGCAACGTAGTTAATTACCATCCATTAGAGTGATGCAAATTAACCTACTGAGTGGAGGAAAGGCAATGAAATACCCCCATCGCAGCAAATCTGCGTACTCAGCGAATTTCCAATGCATAATAATGTCTTAATACCACATAAAGCCGCATAGCAAGTTTCATAAACATATATTCACAAATAAGCGATATATACAATTTCAATTATTCTCCATAAGAAAAACATTGGGGATGAGTACGTAGGTTTGCTGCAACAAGGAACACAAAATATGGGTTTTCATGCAAACACAAATATAATTCACCTAGGTGAAACCACATACCAAGTTTCATCAATATACATTCATAAAAAAGCGATATATATACCATTTTGATTTTTCTCCATAAGAATAACATGGGGGATAAGTACACAGGTTTGCTGCAAAAAGGGACACAAAAAATAGTTGTTTATGCAAATATTAATATAACTCAACAAGGTGAAGCCACATACCAAGTTTTATTAAATTATGTTCATAATTATGGGATACATTACATTTTACTTATTCTCCATAAGAATAACATGGGGGCTGAGTACGGAGGTTTGCTGCTAAGGGAATAATTGGTAAAACTTGCTGTTTTTGTACAAATAACAACAGACCACAACCAAATGAAGCCGTATACCAAGTTTCATTACTATCTGTTCATAAATAAGCGAGATATAAATTTTTTCTTATTCTGTATAAGAATAACATTGGACAACGTACTGTGTTTAGCACTCTCAATATCTCGGTAACCAATTGACGTAGAGCGATGATCGAAATACCAAATTGCTTGTTTTTTAAGCAGAATTTAATGGTGTGAACCAAAATTTGGGTTTAAAAAGAATTATATATAAAAAGTTCAAAAAACTCATTTTTGGGGTACAAAACCCCCCCAAAATACCGCTTTGAATGGGGCGATCTGTCTGGTTTTCAAACTTAAAGGCATAAATGCTGCTTTACACGTTTTTACCAAATTTCATCCAATTCGGATCATTTTTACGAGAGTTATCACACTCACGGACACACTTTTTATACTTTTCAGCGAATTTCCCCTATAGGAAAGAAGCTATTACTGTAGTTGGCATGGTAAGACCTAGGCCCGGGACCATGATAACTTTTCGTTTTGAGGTCCCCAGATCCCAAAAACACCATTCGTTCGAAACTGTATATATACAGTAGGGTAGCTTCTTCCCTATAGGGGAGATTCGCTAAAAAGTAAATATCTACCTGATATGTGTTAACGACAAAAAGTCTCCCTTGCAAATAACAAAAGGAAAGACAACAAAAGGATAAGTTTATAGATGAAGATTAGAGTGACAAATTTCTCAACCATTTTTAAAGAAATCCTATACTCTAATATGTGCAAGGTCTGCTTGGTTGCAACTCTGATCTCAAAAACAACACCAACGATTTCTTTAAAATGTTGGAAATAACTAATTTATGGGATAAAAGTTCTAGACAGGTCTTCCCAAGAAAAATAAAACAATGTAATAAACGAACATGAAAAGTGAAAAATATTAACATTTGGCTTATGGACTTTGAAATCAAAGCAAAAGAATAATAGCAGCTGTTTATCAACAGCTGTAATCAATCAGTGAACTGTCAAAGTAATACTCATGTAGTTTTTAAGTACGCTGTGGGTACGTACCTGGCAGCCGGCTCCCCACTGGGTACCCAGGAAAAGTCGATGACGTCATACCTGGTCTGAAAGCTCTACGAACCTTAGTAGTTGGCAAGCCTCGGTGGCCCAGTGAATGTGGTGATAGATCCACGATCGGGCGGTCCCATGTTTAAATCTCACTTTTGATATATACTTTTTGAGATCTGAAATTTTCTTTTAAATTTTACTTTAATTTGTTCGGTGTTAAATCTTTCTTTTGTTGTTTACTTTTTCAGGTCTGAAATTCCTGTTTAATTTTACTTTAATTTATTTATACTAATTAATTAATTTGTAATTGTGTTGCACAATGAACAGCCACCATACAGCGCTCTGCGGGGTTAGGTTAAGTTAGTTTACTATATTTTGTCGTGAGCTGTAACCTAGTTGTTTTTTATTTTGTTCACACAAATCCATTTAGTAAATAGGTTTAAAATAACGCAAACGACTCCAGAAACAAAACACGTTCCGCTGCTAGTGACGTCACAGGTAATGTCGAGCGCATAAAAAACAATCAGTGACATCATCGACTTCTGCCGGGTACCCAATGGGGAACCGGCTGCCGGGTACGTAGCCACAGTGTTTTAAGTATTTCCTGAGAGGAATGACCATTGACTGAGTCAAAAAACCATTGACTGAAGACTGCATATAATGGTCATATCCAAAATAAATCAAAAGGTACATTGAGCTATAATAACAACTGGATTGTCCTTAAACACACAGAAAAGAGGCAAATGAGCTAAGCAAATCTGCTTCTCAGTTGGGGGTTCATGGTGAAAAATTACTACAAGACAACTAAACAATCTGACTGACTTTCCACGAGCAAAGCTCGATCCCCAGGTACTATACTCTTAACAAGTGCAGAGGCTGTTTAATAGTGAATGAAAGTCAAAACTAGTAGCTACCTCTGGGAGACGGCAGGCAGGGGCCGGATCACCCTCTTCCACACGTTGCCCTGGTCTCCAAAGCTCCGCCACAACTCCTTGATATGGGTGTGGTATTGTTCCTTCAACATGAGGGTCAGGGAGCCGCTGTGAGGCCCGTACTGGTGGTAGTAGAAACTCACCTGCGGAAGGAATAATCCTGTTAGTTTATACCAGATCAAAGGTTTAGTCATAGAGTTGTGTATAGTTAAAAGTAGCAGCCCTTCTTGGAGTTTTTACGTCTTGAAAACATTCTCTTTAGATCTGTGTTAAGCAAGACTCCAAAATTAAGCACATATGCGGTTTTAAGAATCATAAATCATTTTTTGGAAAACTCATGAAATATGTGAGGGATTTAAGGGGGAGAGAGTCAAACAAAATCCTCAATACAATTTATATAGGAGTGGTAGGGGGAGGTCCAGTTAGTTCATAGTAAAATAATGTAATAGTAAATATATACATTTTGTTCATAGTGAAATTAATATTTATCTGATTAATTTCCACTATTAAGATAACAAAGCTTTAAATTAGTTCAGCCTCAAGTACACAGTGGTAAATACTTCATAAATCAAATTCAAAAGATTTTAAACAAGTACCTTTAATAATTTAAAATGTAAAATATTGTCCTACAAATCTGGACGTTTGAAACTGAAACAAACTGTGTCAAGGGGAAATTGAAGTATAAATTGACTGTTATATCCTCGTAAAACCTCTTTAACAGTTACATATTTATTATAACGAGGCGGATGTAACGAACTGAGGCATGATTACGGCCCTCGTGTTACGGGAGATGGGGACTAAATCAGCCTGCGACAAGACGAACGACCAAGTAGCATATGTGCTGCAGTGGCAATCGTCCAGGCGTCTTATTGCATCTTACGCAATAAGTGCAAGAATATTATAACTAAAAATATAAAGGGTTTGTATTTGTAACTAAAACCAGTGTTTGTATTTGTAACTAAAACCGGTATGAATTTTTCTATCTTCTATAATTTTACTTTTATGTACCTCGTTTATTATAAATATTTAATTCGGTTGAGGAAAAATGAAAACAAAATATAACGGAAGGGGTTGTTTAGTTTCATCTTAACAATAGTTCCTAGGTAAGAGATAGTACCCAGAGTAACTTAAAAACTTTAAACGTTATAAGTTATACTGAAAATCTTAAATAATTAGACAATTGTATAACGCTCTATTACCAACCAATGTGATACACTTCAACCAACCAAAGTACAAATAATTTTCTGTGAGAGAACTTTATAAATTTAAAATTATTTTCAACTAACCGTTTCCTATGGCTTTACAAGACATTTATAAAAATAAAAATAAATAAGCTTAATTTACTTTTTTAGCTGGCTCTTAATTGACTCTTACAACCAGATCTACTGCGAAAGTCCCTGCCTTTTCAAACTTTTATAATTTTCCCAGACCTTGTCTATTGGAAGGACTGATTTACACTTATCACTGTTTCTCGGAGAATCTTCTCTACTGGTTCTACTTACATAGCAAGCGTTGTAGTGCCGGGACGAGCTGTTGTAGACTGCGGGGGGTGGTGGGTTGAACATCGGACTGACGAGGATGGAGGCAGCCCCTAGCCGCGCCGCTCCTGACATCTCCACGTAGATGTACTTCCCTGCAACACATGCATCAGTCACAAACTTTGGAGCACCGGACAAAACTTAATAAGAGCAATAAAATAACTTAAAACTATTATAAACCAACTATATATATATATATATATATATATATATATATATATATGCATTAGTGATGGTCAAAACCAGAAATTTTGAATCTCGAAACCGAAACCGAAACTTACAAAATCGAATCTCGAATCTCGAAACTCAAATCGCGAAACCCTATTTACTTGCCTGGGTATGGTTATGAAAAATAAATCCAGAAAAATTAACTAAAACTAATTATATATTTTGGTGAGTTGTTCTTTCAGAAATAAAAAAACAATAATCCAAAAAAGGTGAAGGTAGACGACCGATGACAGTAGGCTTTTGACCTTTGCATTATTGATCGAAACACGGGCGTGATTTCTGTTAAAAAACAACAATAAAGACACAAAAAATCTCAGCAGTTTTGAGTTTTGATTCTCGAAACTCACCGATCGAATCTCGAAACCGAAACTTTTCCAAAGTTTTGGTGGTTTTGAGATTCAAGTTTTGGTTTTGACACATCACTAATATGCATATAGATAATTTATTAATATAAATTAACACCTTCTTCCACTGAAGTTGCCGTAAAACAAAGGTTATTATTCACATTAAATTTAGGCTTTATATAATTAATACTTAAACAAATTTTGTTCACAAATTTTCTTCCTTTTTCAGTTTCTATATAGATGATTTTTCATGATTGAAATCGAAGATTTTAAAGCCAATGTTGATATTTTTAATCAAACATTCTTTTCCAGTTTAAATATAGTCCAAAAATCACTACAAAATTTTGAAATTGTTCCACGTGATCCAATAAATAAACCTATAACTTCTATTCTTTTACATTCATATTTTTCCTTGAAGAAGTTATATATATATATATAATTTTGAACGACCCCCCAAAACGTGTTCAGGGGGTCACGTTAGGAACTTCTATGGTGGTCCCGGGCTTAAGTTTCACCGTGCGGGTCATATATTCTTTTTTTTCAACGTTAAGGTCTATAGGCTGATCTGATCTAATTTCAAACCTGAGCGTTGGGTCTATTATGTATACGTATTTGTTGTTCTTGTCAATAGCTATAATATATTTTCTTCTTAATGCTCTGTTCTCCGATATTCCAGTCACTTCTTCAAAGACCTCATATCCTCTTTCTTTTAGTTCTTGGGCTATATTGTTTGTTGCAGTGATAACAATATGGTGTTTAGGGAACTATCGCCCCATCTTATTTAACATTTCGGTTCTATCCTACTCAGGTTGTAAATACTCTTTACAACAATTTAGAAGAAATATTGAAAGAACTCAACCGTCTCAATATATTTGGTATGAATGGGTAGCAATAATTTCACTGTAGTTAATCTGTTACTGGAATTAGAAATTAGTTTAAGTTAATAGATTTATAAAAACCATTGTTGAATTTTTAATTTGCTTCAATATGAAAATAACGATATTGAAAAACTTTCAAAATTGTCAATTAAAGTGGGGAAAAATATGGATAAGTGGATCTAACTGGCTCTTTTGTGAGTGCAGTGCAACAAAAAGTATTCCATAGCCAAAGGCTGGACTTAAGACTTTGAAGGCAAAGACTGTTTACCTTGACTGATTAAGAACAATACTGAGGGTGGTGGTTATAAATGTTCAAGACTGCTGGGTGAATCTGAAGACAATCATGGAATATCAATAATGGTTATGAAAACTAACTTTTTAAATTATATTATTAATCTGATAATCAAGCTTTGTAGACTGAAACAGCAGGTTTGCTTGGTGTCAAGTGTCAAACGTCAGTTTAATTGGATTTGATGTTAATTGTTTGAAAGTGTAGTATATATGCCGGCATCAGAATCCCACTTATACAGTTAATTATTTAGTTACACTATCTAAACTCGGATTTCCAATTATTTTTTATCATTTAATTTCAATCCTGTAACTGAACCTCTACTGTAAACGGATTCCTTCCACATATGTATCATACAACACAAAACTATTTTGAATACAGGTTATTAACTGTGTGTCGATTAAGGTTTTTTGTCAAGAGGGGGAAAAATTGTGACCTAAGGAAAACTACATCTATTACTTATTTATTTGCTTCTGATATTTGTATTTATAACTGTTACAAATTAAACAACTTGAGCATTCCCTATTTCTGAACCTCCTTGAGATTAATGGCCCAAGAGTGACATTGGTCGGGTGTGGGGAAGTGACAAGTGTGTGTCTCGTGTGTGTGGACTGTATAATGATAAACAGAGACAGATGGCAGGCTGCCAACCTAACTGACGTCAGCAGCGACCAGTGCTGCCAACTACGCTACTCCACCGTTACTTGAGTGATGCACTAGTTAATTATCCTCACTTATTTTAACGACTGGGTTATTTTCACAGAAAAACAATGAAAGGCGCAGATAAATATAAGTACAAAGTATAAAACAGCCATTGTAGCAAATTATTTTAGAAGGTTTTTTCTGTATCAATGCCAGAGGCATTTGAAGTCCAAACATTTTATCCAAGAATCAAAAAATTCGGGAAGTTCCAGCATTGGTTTCGGACATTTCCAGAAATTCTCTGTTGTGTTTTCTAAAGAGCTAATCTATCCTCCTACTTGCTGCCAGGATGACCTCAGCTTCATCTCCCATGTAGTAGATCAGTGTTGTTACTTTGTTACATCCGAAGACTTATTTAATCCTGATACAGTACTATACCTTTAAGTACTGTACCTTTAAAATCTTTTTATCCGTTTTTCCCAAGTGGAGGGGTTCTTGAAATAAATTTTATTTGGTTGATTAATCATGCAAAGTGTTGATTTACAGTCCATAAAATCACTGCTGCCCCCGTTTTCTGCCATCTTACGTAAATTAATAGGTAAGAATAATAGGTTAATTGATTATTTATCAAGATATAAACAGTATTGAGTTTGAAAAATTTAGGTTCACCAAACAACAAGAACAAGTAACTAAATAACAAAAAGATTTAAAGATAACAAGATTAAGTAAACAAAACCAATATTTTTCAAGTATTACTGTATGTGACATTTATGAAGCAGGAAAATAGATCAGCTCCATAGATAATTACACAACAGCTTCAAATATGAAACCTTTTCTTTTTCAATCTTTGTATGATATGGAAATGGACGTTGAAAAGTAAAAACGCAGCATTTGGCAATCCTAAAACTAATAAGTAATCTACCAGAATCGTTCTTGTAGGTGTGATCCACGCTGGGTCCGGTGTGATCGGTCTCAGTTGGTCCGGCGTGCAGTGTCCAGTTCATCCAGTTCTCTTCTTCGTTGTGCCACCCGCACATCCCCTGCTCAAAGTTGCACCTGCTGCCCTCTATGTTCACCTTGTCTGCAACAAAATTGCAACCATTAAGCGAGGCGTTTGGAAGGAAAGCGTTGGATTTGACACGAATGTTTAATAAAGGGTGGGGGGTTATTTTTTAAATATATCTGTGCTTTTGTTTCAAGGTAAAGAAGAAAAGTTTAAACACTGTACTTTTAAAATTACTGATTAGCAATTATACTCTAATCCACATTCACCTTGCAGTGTGGAGGACCCATAATCAATGTATTAAATGGCAATTAGAGTTGTACTAGCTGTCCAGAAATAACTTACTTGGTGCCTTCATATGACTTGTGGGGACAGTTGATACAACCAGCAAAACAACACCAACAATGTACTAAGCTAAGGTAATAACATGGCCTTCCATAAGTCCTGTACTGTACGGTGAATGTTGAACAGAGTATAGATAATTAGTGGTGTAAAGGGAGTGCTTCTAGGTGAATGAGGTTTTTAAGTTCAAATAGTACATTGCGCATGGTTGACATTTTAGTACAATTTGATTTTGACTAATTAGAGTGTGGGATTGGAACAAATGATTCTCCAAAAGCAGCTTGAGCAAAATTTGTATTAAGTTGATCGTCGTTAAATCAGGATATCTGGGTTTTGTTGTACATATTCGTTACGTTGATAGGTGTATCATGTTCATGGGAGTTTGATACTGTATTTCACATTTAGTCATTATAAAAATATTACATGAGATACTAAACCATTATGAATTTTTTGAAGAATTTTGCTTCATTAGGCCTTCGAGTCAACCATGGATATGCAGTGATTTACTTTGTTTTATTTTATATTTTGACCCCTTTGACATTTATAACTCTAAAAACTGTGCTTCCGGTGGACAAAGAAACCGAAAAGGTTAGATAACAAAATTGCAAAACCGCTGATCAGATATGCAACTCACAAAGTATTCATCCATCTTGTTGGCTCAGACTCATCCTAAGTCCACCATATTTGCTCAAGGACAGTATTTCCCTTCAACTGTACCACAGGCAGGTGATTCTCCATGAGTTGTGTATAAAAACCACTCACTAAGACAGATTTGAACCTTTGATCCCAGTGCCATCCCAAGATCAGGAAGCACCTTAGACAACTCAGTCCCTGATCAAATCACCAGCAGCTTGTCAAACCGGAAGATCAAACCTTTTGTACTGGATAAGTCAGTTCTGTTTTGAACAACAGAATTCACAACATATCAGGTACAGACCACAGGTAGTGATTTTAATGGTGTTTAAAAGATTAACTGTACCTTGACATCTCTTGGTTGTAACCTGTAATGTCTATTTCATCATTATCATTGTTGCGGATTAGGAAACCTCAGCATAGCTGCTAGTCACATCTTCCACAAGCGGGAATATTGCGCAGGTTACCGGAAAGATAGGATATAGCAGGAAAGGAAAGGGTGGGATGGGACAGCAGCCAAATCAACCCTTCAGAGGGCCAACTCCCGTGCCCCTGTGACAGCTGGGATGAGGCTCTCAAACAGGGGACCGACATTCTGCCCTCCAACTGGTCAACTCAACTGACAGGGTATCCATGTACAACAGCCAGGGACCATTCATTCTCAGGTTGGCAGGTGGGGACCAAACCCGGTGATTCTGTCCCTAACCGCTGCAAATGGAGGGACCAAAGGTGAAAGGGAAGTTAGTAATAATGGACAGCCAAAAGACTTACCATATGTAATGACAACTTCATTTGCTGTACCCAATGTCAGCCTCAAAACTGGTATAGACCAGTTTTAAGGTAGTCCTGGGACAACCTGTAATGTCTATTTAACCAGATTTTGGCTCTAAGAGGGTTCAACGATTCCTGAACTCTATTATGTCATTCGCCCATCTGGACCATTCCCTTCACTCACCACATATTTTAAGCTTATCTCGGCTGTCCAAGGACTTGTCACACACCAGGTGTGATCTTTACTCTTAGGTTTGCGCTTCACTCACCCTAGGGTTTGTACCGTTCCCCACTCACCACAGTTTTGCCGCTCGTCACTGCCGTCCGCACAGTCCAAGGACATGTCGCACACCTGGTGATGGTCTATACACTTCGTCGTGTTGCCGCAGTGGAACTGACTGGCTAGGCACTCGTCCCGCCTCTCTGCACATTGATGAATGTTTTAACTATCTCATTATTACAATATTAGGAAAGAAATTACATAGACAATTTACAATTTGAGACAAGTCATAATAATGACCACATCATAATAATAATTTCAGCTGATACACAAGTACGGAGATGACTTGATGGCCAGTGAGGGGGGAGGGGATCCTACCCCCACCACTGTCACTGTTCATTAATTTATAAAAAAACAACAAATTATAAATAAATCGTAATGATTATAATGAGCTGTGGATCATAAGTAATGATAACGAATTTATCTCAATGATGAAGGCATTCTCTGCTTTGCTTATATCGTGTATTTCTAGTATCTAACACAAGGAGAAAATCATTGCACAAGGAGAAAATTTGATTTTTATAGTCAATAGAAAATTCAAAACAACAGAAAATAGTCCTTATGTTAAAGGTGCAATATTTTTTAATTCACTTCCTCAACACATACAAATCTTAGATGGAAATAAGTTTAGGACAGAACTCAAGAGATATTTAATCATGAAGTGTCCTTATGATTTACAAATGTTTATGCATGTAATTACATGTTTCGAACAATAATGAAATTTGAATTTGAATTTAATTATCCTACTTTTAAGAAGCAATATCTCTGTAAATGAATCTTTGAACACCTCTGAAGGATTTGGCGCTTTAACTTATGGGTGTTAAGTTAAACTAAGTTAAGTTAATTGGTTAGGTCCTTATCACCAGAAAAACTCAAATTTTCCTTTAAAAATCATTTGAAAATTAGAATATTCTAACATTGGGCATATGGAGTTTGAATCATAACAAAATAATTTTAACGACTGATCAAAAACAACCAGTGATGAGCCGTCAAAGTAACAGTCTCAGTCTCACACGTAGTAATGTGTCAATATATGAATTTCCTCCCAGCAAAAGCTCGGCCCCCAAGTTCTATATTACCGTATACCAAAACCAGGGTCTGTGTAGTAAAATAGCTGTTAATATGATAAAACACAGTCTAACAACATTAAATACCGTATACAAACTAAATATAAATATACAAACTACTGAAATTGCAACACAACCTTAATACTGTATTTCGAGTTCATAGCCTGAGGTGCTAAATGAGAGAAACGAGTTTACTGGTCCTGTTAAAAATCCTCTTACCAGAATAATGAGCGAGCTTACGTCAAGCAAATAATTAGGGCTATTTATGTAAAGGTTCTTAAAAAGCAAGGAACGTTATTAGGCTACGAGTGCTTTTTGTACATTTTTTGTATAAACTATATAAAAAAATTGAATACAATATTGTTATTCAATTCTGTGTTCATGTGCTGGGAAAGTCAAACTTACAAATCACAATTCAATTGCAATAACAATTTTAAAAGTTTGAGAAACATAACAAGTTTAAATGAAAGAGCTACCTGCACCTGAACCATCTTAAGTACCAAATTAAATTTGCCGCCGTACTTTGCCGTGAGAGTAGCAATCATCTTCAATTAAATCACAGGCACATAAAATTAGCAGGACGGCGATCCTTTAGAGACCCAATTAGTCCAATCAATGTGCGGACTTTGAACAACTAAGTCCACCAAAGGCGGCTGAAGAATAATTAATTTTATAACCGACACTTGACTCTCCCTCTTTCTCTCCCCTCCCCCTCTCTTTATCCTCTGTGGCTGGACCTGATTGGTAATTTAACTTTCAAGTTACCAATCAATTTAATACCATGTAGAATAAATGCATACAATGGTGTTTTTATCAGCCATCAAAGTGTTTTGTTATAGAGGTAGTCGGTATTAGCAATGGGTAACCAGAAAAGTCTTTATATTTTTAGTCTAAAAGTGTAAATCCAAACTCATAAGCTGCTCTTCAGCTTCTTGGTTTGAAAGATAAAGAACCAATGATCATGTTTTATTAGGTTAAAAAAAACAGCTATCTTGTCTTTACCGCACAGCTGCGTCGGTTGAAGGCAAGTAATAGCAAACAATTTTACTTCTGAGCATCACAGAAGCAAGAAATATTTAAGTTAAACTCAGCAACATCATGGTGAACAAATAATATTGTTACACTCATTAACATCATAAAAATATATTTGTTTTATTATCTTAATATAACCTTTTTATTAGATACATATTCTCTAATACAAGGTTTCATAGAAAATATTGTTGATATTCGTAATTTTTAATCCCTTAAGACGCATTTGCAATTTGCACTATGCAGGTTAGGACTTAGGTAACCTTGACAAGGTAGCCTTGTGTAGGGTGTGTGGATAGAACTTGTACGGTTCTATCCACACGAGCAGCCTGTACGGTTTATGATCAAGGTTCTGTCCACAGACCCTACAGTCTATGTCAGCTTGTGAAAAGGATCTTAGCTTTCACCGAGATAGAACCTGCACCTGACCAGATCTGACTTGTGAGGCCAGTGCTCTACCTCTGAACTTCCGTGTTCAGTAAACACATCTTGGCGTTAGAAAAGACAATAATAATCTTTTAATACGAGTACATGATACAAAATATTAAATTATATTAAAAACTAGCATCAGCTGTTAAATCAATAACCTACCACTGAAACAGTCGACAAGTCTGATGTTGTCCAAGGCAACATGGAAGGGGAACTGATCTCCAGGAATCACTTCTATCACTATGTTGAACTCCTGCTTGATGCGTCCAACGTTGAAAAGGTAGTAATCCCATCTGCAATTCAGACAGTTTTTTTAAGCGCTGTTAAAAATCAAATTACAAATGAAAGAACGAGACTCAATAACATATTAATTATTTAGGGCAGTGACACAATACAAGATAGGGCAGATAAGCTTTCTCTACCATCTTCCTAGCATTTTTAATCTAATTGTTTAGTATGGAATCCTATTATACTAATATGAATGAGCATGCTCGGCAGAGATTCAGCGTGAAGAGAATATATCGTAAGTGATCTCCCAATATAGAGCCAAGTCAGTCTCCTCAGCCAGTTAATTAAGAACTGCTCTACTGGCACTGTGGACACCTGCCAACCCGCCTCCCAAAAGAGCACACAAAGGGCAAAATGATTAATTGTGGTTCATAGTCTGGTAGTTGGTCCCACAAGCACAGGATTGGTCAATGTCCTTACCCCATCTTAATTTATAAAATTTGCATCCGACCACATCAGGGTAAACTTTGTTTTCTACTTTTCAATCCTTCCTGGAAAGATTATCATCACCCACATCAGTTGGAATCAGTGGCCAAGATGTGGTTACAATAAGTCCTCCCTAAGATTCAGTCCATAGTGTTTTAGGCAATAATTGCCCTTCAATCTAGTTTTGGAAATGTTAAGATCCAGTTTACAAGACCATAAGCAATTTCACTTGTGGAGATCCAACAAGATAAATTAGGGCAGACACAATGTTTTATACTCTCTAAAAAACGCCTCCGTTTCTTAGATATGGCGGAGCAATTTTACCAAGTTCTGGAAGCCTGGGGAAATTTGCGGTCAGAGCATAATTTGATTATTTTAATTGGGAGGCAGAAATGATCATGATCTTGATTATCATGAGTTTTAAATACTATAATTACATAAAAGTTTTAGGGAGTAACTGCCCTGCCACCTCCGAATTGCGCCTATATAGCACTTATGTTCTGATTAGTTGAACATTATATTGTAATATCTCTGAGCCATTTACT
This sequence comes from Allygus modestus, assembly GCA_963675035.1. Taxonomy (NCBI): domain Eukaryota; kingdom Metazoa; phylum Arthropoda; class Insecta; order Hemiptera; family Cicadellidae; genus Allygus; species Allygus modestus. The sequence goes on along the minus strand of OY776112.1, from coordinate 29,234,141 downwards.
TCATTGGCCTCCCAAGTTATACCAGCCAGGAGTTGCACCATGTTTGCTTAGGTCCTAAATTTTTCTGCAATGCAGATGGTGTTTATATGTCAGAGCAATCCAGATAAAATGTCGTGGAAAACTGATATTGTTCACATCCATTGACTTTTGCCGCTTTTTGACCACAGGCTCCCTAGGTTATGCCAAATGAACAATACTGGTAAGAACATTATCTCCAGGCTGTGACAGTACCTACAGCGTTATGCACGAACTGGATTAAAATAGCCTAAATTATTTTTAAACCTGAAGAAGTATCAGAGAGGGCAACGGACCGGGAAAAGGCCGAAACACAATCCAGCATAACAAACGGGAGCTGTGAAAAACATTTGTGGTTTAAAAATATATTCTGGAGATGTTACTCAAAACAAAACAAAATTAATAGTTTGTCTCCCATATGACAACCAGGTGCGGAATAAAATGGTTGGCTTGGCGTAGTGTTAATAAAACAAACAATGGCTGGCGGTTGACCAGAGCTGACGAGCAGCTGGCTCACGGCCGGAGGGTAGGAATAGACTACTACGTCCACTCCGCGTACACACGTCTGCGTCCCGCGGTTGTTGGGTATATTTAGCGAGGCAATTTGACGAAAATGTGTCTATTTTGAGACATTCGGCTGTTCTTGAGGCAGTAAAAAAGTGACTATAGGCGATATCCACGGATCCTGAAGATGTAAAAAACCCAAGGACAAATCGGTTGGTAATTTTTTTCTCCAAAAGATGTCATGTTCTTAGAGATACCTTGAAGCAGAGTGCAGGACTAATTTTACACTATACTCCTGACACCCTATAACCTTCAAAATTGATGAGAAATAATTTTTTGTTATCCATTGATTCAACGGAAAATTAAACTCTATGAAGAAATAACCCATACTATTGAAATCGTAATAAACCTTTTACAGATTAAACAATATTATTTCAGACATTTACTGGCAGCAATAGAGTTGCAACTTCTAGAGTTTTCACATTACAACAAAATATTTTAAAAATAAACAATGGTGTCTTAAAAATTATTGTGCGGGTGTAACTAAATAATTGGTATATAAGTCTAAATTAATAGTTGATTGACTACTCCAATTCCAATTAATTGAGAACAGTTGTTTAATGTGTTGCCCTTAAATAGGCAACAGGTAAGCATTAATTTTACAATATCCTATCTATGATATACGTGCTAATCTGAGTATACAGTGCCTGATAAAGTCTTTTGGATATGGGAGCAAATCCGTATAAGGCCATGGTAAAAGACAGTCTGCAATGGTAAACCACCATTCTGGCTATTTCTTTGTTTCTTCCTCAGCAGTCCCTCCCTATCTGATGGCTACAGTAACCAAGGCTTCCAATGATTAAATAGGAGACAGCCCTAGTGCTCTAGTATTTGTACGATCATTACCCATATTGAACTGAATGAGATATGAACTAGTTGGTATGTTTGAGATTAGGTTGGTCTCGGCTTCCAAATTGCGATAGTCCAAGCAGTGGCCTTGGGTGGGGGGACGAGGGGTGTATTCAAATACCATAATAACATTCAAATTAATATAATATCGACCTTAAAGCTTTACCTGAGTTACACGCCATAAAGCACTTATGACCAAATGGCATGCTTAAGTTAGATGCAATATAAATCACCTTATTTTTATCAAACTGTATTTTATTGGTGACTTTGAAGCCCCTATTTCCTGAACTCTTTATTGAAGCTACAGTCTGATGGAAATTACACGTCCGTTGACTAGAATTCTAGTGGCCGTTTTGCTACATTGACCATGACGAGGGTAGCGTCAAAGGAATGAACTAATTGATTTGTACTCGGATAATGAAATTACCAATATTAATCAGTACTGCAGTACAGTGAAGCGACTATAGATACAGACTGCTTACTTGTTTTATTTTAGCGAATTTCCCCCATAGGGAAGAAGCTATTACCATAGGTCTCATGGTAAGACTGGCCGAGACCATGATAACTTTTTTTTTGAGGCCCCAGATGCCAAAAACACTATTCGTTCAAATTTATATATATATATATATATATATATATATATATATATATGTGTCCGTTAACTCGAACACTTTTGAAAAAAAATCCGATTTTGATGAAATTTGGCACGAACGTGTAAAGCAACATTCATGACTTTAAGTTCAAAAACCAGAAAGATTGGACCATGGGAGGGGGTTTTATGGGGGTTTTTAAGTTTTCCAAAACTCAATTTTTTGAATTTTTTACCCAAAAGATTTTTAAAACACTAAATTTTGGTTTTGACCATTTTATAGAGCTTAAAAAAAACAAATAATGCGGTATTTTGAATTATTATCCTAGGTTAACACTTTGAGTGCTAAGCTTCTGAAAGGAGTAGTTGAATCCGTGATGTTTTGTTGATTTTTTAAATATATTGAACACCTGAACAGTTAAAATTAATAAAATCGTGCTTCCGCTGGACACACACAGTGATAGGTAAAAAGTAGCAAAACACCTGATCAGATGTAAAACTCACAAAGAATCCACCCATCCCGTCAGCTTGGACCCGAGCTGTCCACCGTTTGCTTAAGGTCCGCCCTCCCCTTCATCTCTGCCACAGACAGCTGAACTCTCCATGAGTTGCACATAAAAACCACCGACTGTGTCGGGATTCGAACCCTCGATCCAAGTGTTACCCCCGGCCGGGAAGGTAATGCCTTAGACCGCACAGCCACTGATGCCACTGATCAGACTAGCAGCTGCAGTGGATCAGTTGGTATTATAGAGACTAGGCGCTGGACGAGGTAGTTCATTTCGTGTCTACCAGGTTTCACCACATGTCAGACTCAGACTGCAGACTGAGCGCCTAACGGTACAATCGCTTATGAAGCAGTAACAGTGTTTATTGATAACAGATTCAAAAGACGATATATCGGTCCATAGCACTGAAAGGGTTAAGTAGTTGCAGAGAAAATCCAAAAAACGTGTTCATAAAATCTCCCATGTTAATCTTATGGAAAAAAGGTTTTTAGCTTTTCCACAGTTAATTTTACTGTAAAATTCACATTTGCTTTTACCAATCCAGTTTAGCTCTACAAAACAATCATTTTGGTGTTTAAATTGTGATTCTACGTCCATTCGTTGCAGAGATATTCAAAATACTAAACATAGTACGTTGTCCAAAATGTTATCCTTATGGAGAATAATTAAAATTTGATATCTCGATTATTTATGAATGTATATAGATGAAACTTTGTATGTGGCTTCATCTAGTACTGGTATATTGATATTTGCACAAAAAAATGATTTTTTGTTGATTGTCCCCATTGAAGCAAACCTGCATACTCAGCCCTAATGTTATTCTTGTGGACAGTAAGTCAAGTTTTATATCTCCCCTGATTATGTACATAAATGATTAAAACTTGGAACGTAGCTTCACCTGGTTGAGTTATCTATTATTTAATAGGCGAGCTGGTTTTTTGTGGCAATCACTCCTCCTCAACTACTGAACCGATTTTGATGTTTTTGGTGTCATTGGAAAGAGCCTAATGTGAAATTGTGTAGGAAACTTTTTTATAGAGAAATAATTTGTGAGTGAGGCCTGTGGGGCCCCTTAAAGATGAGTTTTTTTTTCCATAAGCTTAACATTGGGAAATAACTATAAGTTTTAAGCAATCTGCTGTATAGAGTAAACACAGGTAATCAGCAGGCCATGTTGGCTTTGGAACGGTAACACAATATTTATACGGGAAAGTCAGTATAATATTACGTTGTGATCGCGAGCGAAGCCGCGAAAGGCTACTAGTACAGTATTGATAATCACATAAAAACACATTTCTTATATTTCTTGTTGCAGCAAACCTTCATAATCAGCCCTAATGTTATTCTTATGGAGAATAAATAAATTGCTATATATCACTTATTTCTAAATATATTTTTATGAAACTTGGTAAATGGCTCTATGTGGTAGTGAGAAACATATAGGCTACATACATTGAAAATTCGCTTAGTATGCAGGTTTGCTGCAACGGGGGTATTTCCTTACTTTCTTTACTAGGCGCGCCACACTCAACACGTGTTAAATCGGGAAGACTCGGTGCAGCAATTGTGCCGTCAAGGAAACTACTTTTCTAACTCTCTGCACCGAATCCCACAGTTTAGTATTCACATGGCTATTATGAGGGGGGCAACCGAGGCACTTTACCCTAAGCCCCTGAATTCCAAAAGCCCCAGGGGGACTCAAGCCAAAATAAAAACATTACCAAGACACAAAAATAGGGGTTTCTGGGGCCCCACAGAATTTCTGCCCCTGACCCCACAATCGCCTCGTGGCAGCCCTGAGTATAGTCAGTCAAGCAGTCAGCTATCCATGATTTAGTCCAGATCAAGAGCTCCTCATTAGCCCGTTTCATTTGCCACCCATCTGGATTGCTAGTGATGGATGGACTTTAGTTTGTTCACCAATCACATGGCTCAAGGTGCCTAGGGGCCCGCACCACTCAAAAACCATGTACAAAAGCCTCGCAAAAAGAAAACAGTCACCACCGACCAACCTGGGTGGTAAGGGCCCACACCACTGGTTGCGCCTAAATCCTGTAGCTCCTAAATCCGGCCCTGACATAGCTAGTGGACTCCAGGTACATATTTAGTCATGTCCAGGTTTCTTGACTGTCTACCCTATTATTTATAGAAGACTGTGTCAATAACAATTGCATACTCACGTTCTAGTGCTGGTGCCAGTGCGCTCGGCCACCACCCAGGAGGTGTTCTTGGCGCTGACCGTCTCCACGACGACCTTCAGCATCCCGGTGGCCATGTTGGACATGTGGGCGAACAGTTCGAGGCGACAGAGGTCCTTGGTGCCCGCGTACTTGGGGCTCCACATGCGCACCTCCCGCGGCAGCCACTGCACCGTCAGAAGGTAGTGGCCTGCACAGAGAAAAGAGTCAGTTAGCTTTCTTCTGAGAGAACTTACACATTTTTGAGGTTCAATAGGAAGAAAAATGTCCAATGTGGGATAAATTGGGCATCTGTCTCAATCATCCTCCCGCCCTCACTGGAACAAAATCCACAAAAATTAAATGTTTAGTCTTTAAGCTAACAATAGGTTGAAATATGGTGATAAGCTTAACTTGGATTAAAATATGTGTAGCTAAAAGTGTTGGGGCCAAGGTCCTATTAAAATCCTAACATGCTCCAAAAAAAGAGCCTAAATAGTAAACAATTATTTAAAAAGGTACTCTTCGTAATTACCGTTGGAATATGCATAGTATATTTTGTACCTCTATCTATTAAGGAACCTTTTTGAAAGAGGGAATGTAGAAGTTTGACAGATAGCAGAAAGATGGGAGACGACTAAATCAAGGTATTAACCCAATATCTTGAAAAATATTGCAAAAATAATAATAGATCCAGAAATGACCAATTGTCCATAACACAACTAAATCTACCATTCAACCCTCCGAATTGTATAATTGATGATTCCTTGTAGACCAGTGTAAATAGTCAAACAATTATGAAAGCAATAAATTGTTATAATTTATGGGGTAAAAATACAACAAATTTTACCATAGTATATACATGGGAAATTCTTAAGGAAATTAATTTTTCGCCACCCTTGGGAAAACAGCAGACTGATTTTCATTGTTAATGCACTATTGGAATCCTCTGAAGACCCGGATTTGCAAAATATTATGAAATTTGGATATTTGTTTATGGTATATGGGTAAAGATTGTAAAACGTCAAATATTTACAAATTTTATAAAAAATATTGGTACCCTTTTCGTTTATAATTTAATTTGAGAAATTAAAAAGCTTTTATTCAATAAATGCATGATAGTAAGTTGAAGGAAATTTTCTAGGCTTTAAGATTTTTCTGTTCATATTAGTCGATTTCTCCAACGTTTTTGAGTTACAGGTAAAAAACTGAAACAACCTCAGTATTTGCATTTTTACAGTTTGGAAAATAAAATGAGTGACAGGGGTTTATTTGTATAACTGAATCTGTAGTTCCACCGGACAGATTTGAATATTTAAACCTTTAATTTATGTGTTGACGTTCAAATAATTATGATAACATATTTCATGATTCATGGGATAAAAACGTAACATTTTATCCCATAAGAAATACATTTGTTTATTTTTCCAATAAAATTTTGCTTTTATTTTATCTGTTTTTATAACAATTTCTCCCTATCTATATGTAGAACCACTTCAAGTATTTTATCATATCTTATCTTATCATCGGCTTCAAGTACTATAAGCTTGGATTTTTTGTAAAAGCCTATACAATTTATAATTGTTTTTCTGCAAATAAAAACGAGATCGCACGCAGCATGCTGACGTGAGGGAAGTGAATTTCCGTATTAAAACCTTAATAAGATCAAATAAAGGGTTTAAACCAACAATAATTACATTTTTTTGAAAATGAAAAAATGCTATTTTTTGGTGTTCTGATGTTCCTGGTTTTATATAAATTCAATAATAGGATGCCAATGTTGGTCATTATTAAGTTAGAAGGAGGTATAGTTGGGATAACAAGTTGGTATATGGGTATTGGGAGTATTGGGGGTATAAGGTATGAAAAACAGGCTTTTCCGGTGTCAAATCTCTATAAGACAACGTAATGTATCTTCACAATTAACATTTTCCTTAATAACTCGGTAAGTAATTGTGCTAAAATGATGAAAATTGTGGGGGAGGATTAAAATCGTTGGCTATTTACGTAAAATAATGTAATGTGCAATAAGTGTACGTTCGGGGTTTTTCTGACCCTTTTTGGGCTCAAAAACTCAAAATTTTAAAACTTAAAATCCCCAAAAAAGGGGGTTGATGTTTTGTTATGGTTGTTTACAACTAAATTGACCTTTCGTTGAGTAAAAACTTGCTCGGATTCGAGAACAGGACAACTAGTTATTACTAGGCGATCCGTGCAGCCGTTTTCACATTATTGCATTACGGACACATACACACGCGCACACACACACACACACACACACACACACACGCGCGCGCGCGCGCGCACGCACACACACACACACACACACACACACAGACGGACTGACAACGAATCACTGACTATGGTAATACGTAGATACTCTCACTTCGTTCACTCATCAATAACCATTTTTCATTATAATATACTTATAACCGCATTTACCATTCGTCCAAATGTAAGTGATATATATATACTAGCTGGCCCGGCAGACGTTGTCCTGTCCTAATGTCATTGTATTTGTTTGATATAAAATACTCGTTCATTTTTAATATGAGCTCGTTCGCCTATCGAAAAAAACAAAACAAAAACCAAATAAATAAATAGTTTACGTCCTATTCTCAGACCTAACGAATATACACACAAAATTTCATAAGAATCGGTCTTGCTGTTTCGTAGGAGTTCTGTTACAAACACTGTGACACAAGAAATTTATATATTAGATTTCAATATGAGCTCGTTCGCTTCGCCCACTCATCTCCCGGATTAGCTGGTTCGCTTCGCTCACTTGCCAATCGAAAAAAAAGTTTACTTCCTATTCAATAATCAATAATCAACGTTTATTTTCAGACAGCACTACAAACATGCAAAAGACATGGTCAGGCAATATATATATATGCAATTGTTCAAAATTTAAGTTATAAAATAAAACAAGACATAAAAACAAGCAGTAAAAACAAGCAGTAGGCCAAGGTAATAGAATAATAACATAAATACATGCATAACAATCCATAAGTCCGAATGAGCAATTAAAATCAACAGTCAGCATTACAATTTCAAAAGAGAGTAGACAAGCACTCTACGATTAGAAACGAAACTGTGCAATCCAAACTTAGCACAAACATGCATAATAAAAAATTCAGGTACATTAACAATAACAATAAAATGGTACATGCAAATAAATCCTTAAGCGTAAGTACTGAACAATGAAAACATCTGATTTGGCAAGGTTTCTAAAATTGGCCAAGCCCTAATACTTATTTTCTCAATATTCAATTTATCAATTTCTCAATTTCAAATATTTATTATCCTCAGACCTACCGAATAAACACACAAAATTTCATAAGAATCGGTCTTGCCGTTTCGTAGGAGTTTTGTTAAAACACTGTGACACAAGAAATTTATATATTAGATTTCAATATGAGCTCGTTCGCTTCGCCCACTCATCTCCCGGATTAGCTGGTCGCTTCGCTCACTTGCCTATCGAAAAAAAAGTTTACTTCCTATTCAATAATCAATAATCAATAATCAATGTTTATTTTCAGACAGCACTACAATCATGCAAAAGACATGGTCAGGCAATATATATATATATGCAATTGTTCAAAATTTAAGTTATAAAATAAAACAAGACATAAAAACAAGCAGTAAAAACAAGCAGTAGGCCAAGGTAATAGAATAATAACATAAATACATGCATAACAATCCATAAGTCCAAATGAGCAATCAAAATCAACAGTCAGCATTACAATTTCAAAAGAGAGTAGACAAGCACTCTATGATTAGAAACGAAACTGAGCGATCCAAACTTAGGACAAACATACATAATAAAAAAATACAGGTGCATTAACAATAACAAGTACCTGGGGGCCGATCTTTACTCGGGGGAAGGGCAGTAAGTTTGTATAGATGACTTGGGGTAATATTTCACCACATCCCCCTACTGATAATCAGATTTGTATAACTCATTTGCCTCTATCCAACATTTTTAAGGTCACTCCAGTTGTTATTTATAGCTCAATGTCCCTTTGATTTATTTTATTACTCTATTTATGTAATCTTCACTCAAATCTTTGAATCTCTGCTCTCAGGAAACCACATGTTAATAATCATATACAACATGAGTATTACTTTGACAGTTCCCTGGTTGATTATGAACAGCTGTTACAATTCTTTTGTTTTTATTTGAAACTCCATAAGCCCAATGTTAATTTTTTTAACTTTTTATTTTATTTTTTTTACATTATTTGATTTTTCCTGGGGATGAGGCCTGTCTAGAACTTATTTTTATCCCAGAAATTAGTTATTTCGAACATTTGAAGGAAATCGTTGGAGCCGTTTTTGAGATCGGTGTCGCAAGCAAACAAGCAAGCAAGCAAGCAAACCTTACTCATATTAGAGTATAGGATAAAATGGTACATGCAAAATCCTTAAGCGAAAGTACTGAACAATGAAAACATCTGATTTGGCAAGGTTTCTAAAATTGGCCAAGCCCTAATACTTATTTTCTCAATATTCAATTTATCAATTTCTCAATTTCAAATATTTATTATTCTCAGACCTACCACAAAAAACACAAAATTTCATAAGAATCGGTCAAGCCGTTTCAGAGAAGTTTTGTTACAAACACTGTGACACGAGAATTTTATATATTAGAGCTCAATATGAGCTCGTTCACTTCGCCCACTCGTCTCCCGGATTAGCTCGTTCGCTTCGCTCACTTCCCTATAAAAAAAAAAGTTTACGTCCTATTCTTAGACCTACCGAATATACACACAAAATTTCATAAGAATCGGTCTTGCCGTTTCGGAGAAGTTTTGTTACAAACTCTGTGACACGAGAATTTTATATATATATATATATATACATCCTGCACTCACAAATAATGTGTGTGTGTAAGTAATCTTACATAAGTAATCAAGTGATCTTTTATTTTATTTAGAAAATAATTAAAATAATTTATAATTAAATTGATTAATTACTAAATAATTGTTGGGTGTAAAATAATAATCAGCAAATACTAAACTAATCAATAATCAATAAGTTACCAATGATAAACTTTTCACGGATTGCACAGATGTGCTACTGCAAAGAAATAATAAAACCAAATATGAACATGAAGAAAAATTCTTTAAAAAGTAGTGGTAATTGAAAACTACTTAAAGTAGAATGTGAAAGTTAACATCTAACGTTAAAATAATAAAAATTATTAAAAATTAAATTAAAAAATAGATGTGGAAACAATACGGTTTTAGTTCTCGTAAACATTTTATATTTTTTAGCTCTTTATAAAACCTAAAACCGAGCACCACCGAGGAGAGCACTTGCATCTCTAGGCCTCTGGCCTAAATAGGCCTAAATATGATCTCCATAAGAATAGTGCGGAAGAAAACACATGGTTTGCAATTGGTTTACCCAATCATATGGCACTATTTTTTAACCATGTAAACAATCCACAGGATCTATATATTTACGACTTCAGTAAACTAACCATGGTAAAACTCGACTTTTATTGCTTATAGCCAGTTAATGTATGCTAATTGCATACAATCTGTTTCAAACCTAGAAAAGGTACACATGAAAATATATCAGTTGGTAAATAATAATAGTATTAATTATTAGGTTTTTATTATGCCTTTTTTGGTAATATTTCACAATTTAACACTTCTGAAATATCAACGGGAATCTATATAAATGCGTACATGAACTTACCTCTTATATGGAAAATGTAATACACGTTTCATTATTATCTAGCACGCTCCTACCACCACAGGTTCGTATCCAATTTTTTTTAATTGGCAAAACACGCCTGGGAAAATGATCATAAATTTAGTTGGGAAGAGGCAAAAATTATACATCATGAGTCTCACTATTAGGCTATAAAAGAAAGTTTGCTGAAGGGTCATGAATTAAATTACATGAAAATCCTATATGTCAGAGTAGTATTGATGTCAGGCCACTATGGGTTCCCTTAGTTAAAAACCATTTCAGTCGAAAATCACCCCACAAACACACGCCAGTTCCTTGTGTTCAGTTGCTCCCGCGTCTAGAGTCCATACAATGCGGCTACGGGGCTACGACACATGCGTCCGTTATCGGTATCGCCCTTGGAGGAAACACGGCCACCTGATTAGTGGTGTACCCCAAAATCACGAACTGTGTTTTTATAACGGTGATTATAAAATCACGGGTGGACCTGTGATCACGACTTCTAAAGGAACAGTGATTTACAGTAATTCGTGATTCGCCGTGCTTCTCGTTATTGGTAGTACCTGACATTGCCGCGTAGCGCGCTGCAATCTTGCAATATGTTCCCGCGTTTTTATCTGTCAAACCTAGAAGATAACCTTCTAACTTTAATTTTGTTTTGTTGATTACAACGTGGGAATGCTTATCGCACACCCCCGCTCCCGCCGGGGTATAGTGTTCTTTATCTGTACTCACCTTCGGCTGATTTCTTTCCTAAGCATTATGTCGTGATTGACTTTTTATATTTTAAAATGCCCAAGCCTCAAATAAGTCCTCATTAGACATTTTTCACTGCGACCACTGATTGTTTTGCTGTAATAGTAATAGATTGAAATACTGTTGGTTTCAGAATTGAGTTGAGTCGAGTTTGATTAGGCCAATTGCAAACGAGTTCGCACGCAGCACGCTGACGTGAGGGAAGTGAATTTCCACATAAATACTTATAAAACTCAAAATAAGTGTAAAAACATACAATTGTCCAATTTTTATTGAAATCTGAAAACATTGATTTTTTGGCTGTTCTGATACTCCTGGTTTCAATTACTTGCAAAGCTGGGAATACAATTTTGCGCATTATAAGGTTAGGAGAAGGTCCAGACAGGCTTGAAAGTAGGCGTGAGTTGCTGGGGATGATAAAAGTACTCTAACAAAGGAATAACAGGCTTTTATAGTGTAAACCCCCATAAGACAACGTACTGTATTTAGTCGATACACATTTTCTTTAATAACTCGGTAAATATTTATGCTAGAATGACGAGAGAGGGCTTAAAACTTTTGCCTCACTAATTCCCATCTCTTTACGTGCATTAATTGTACATCTGGGGCTTTTCTGACCTTTTTTGGGCCCAAAAACTCGAAATTTGAAAGATTAATCACCAAAAAATGGGTTTAGAGTTTTCCGATTGTTTTGCCCAACGAACTTGTCCAACTGATTACAGAAAGGAACGTTCCTACCAAATTTGAAGTAAATCGGAGAAAAAATGCGACCGCTAGAGTGCAAACACACACATATATATATATATATATATATATATATATATATATATATATATATATATATATATATATATATATATAATTTTGAACGACCCCCCAAAACGTGTTCAGGGGGTCACGTTAGGAACTTCTATGGTGGTCCTGGGCTTAAGTTTCACCGTGCGGGTCATGCTTATAGTTCACTTTCCAAAGGAAATTCACTAAAAATATTACTAGCGGTAGGAAATGTGAGCTACATTTGTATGGAACAATTAATATTTTGTATAACAGTTGGAAGAAACAAATATGTTTCTAAGCATTTTCTGGTGTAAGTTTTTACTTATACAATATATTACAAACATTCTTTTAACTTTAGGGCAGTAACATTTTGTAATATCACAAAGTTCGAATAGGTTTTAATAAATTTTGTTTTGTTTTGTAATTAAAAGTAATCTACAAAGAGTAAGAACTGATGGTCAAAAAAAATCCACTTGTGTTAAAACAAATTAGACTAAAACAAAGGCACGAATTTATACCTATTTTTAGATGCTTTTATTCTTAAAGATCTTAATTACACTTAGTAAATCCGACCCTGTACAAATCACGGTAAGAGCAGAAAAAGTGAAATCACGGTAAGAACGACAAGAGTGAAATCACACGGTGAATCACTGTTTAGGAGTCACTGTTTAGGTAGCGGTGAATCACGGTTAATACAGTTTCAGCGCTCCTAGAGCTAAGTAACGAATCTTTGAATCTTTGGGTGATTAATCTTTCAAATTTCGAGTTTTTGGGCCCAAAAAAGGTCAGAAAAGCCCCAGATGTAAAATTAATGCACGTAAAGAGATGGGAATTAGTGAGGCAAAAGTTTTAAGCCCTCTCTCGTCATTCTAGCATAAATATTTACCGAGTTATTAAAGAAAATGTGTATCGACTAAATACAGTACGTTGTCTTATGGGGGTTTACACTATAAAAGCCTGTTATTCCTTTGTTAGAGTACTTTTATCATCCCCAGCAACCTCACGCCTACTTTAAAATCACAATTAAAAATCACAGGTAACCCTAGTGACCAATCATTGTTTTCACCGTTACTGTAAAGTAACGTATTTCCATCACTACACCTGATTGCATGACTAGTTCTCAATGCTCACCTTGGAGGCATGCGGTAATCTCTATGAGAATATCGTACGAGTGCCCGTGTAGCATTCTAGGAGGAATCGTGCAGTTTTTGGTTTCCGTGTCATGTACCCGTCGACACAGACGGGTGGGTAGCCACCGGTGCGGCACACGGGAGGCATTTAAGAGCCAATTTCAGGAGCCGTATGACGTCACTAAAACGCGTCATCGGTGAGGTTCCCTCATCGCCCGCCGCTAGCGCCAGAACAGCTTTTGCCGACATCTAAGTTATTCAAGATCCAGGATCATCATCATCATCTCATCATATGTTCAATATATGTACTTGTAACCACATTCTTATTGCTGTCCTAAGTGTTTCCTCGCCCGATTGTCAGCGCTCTGCGGGGCAGCAGTTAGATACTGTTTTTTCACTGATTTTACAATCAAAACAACAGCTACTCATTACTAAAATCAACCCTTTATCATTAACAGATTAACTTGGTACCACTTTTTCTGTTTGCAGAGTCAAACACGTTACTTTCATCCTCAACGCTATCCAATCTAATGGGCAGTTATCCAACCTGGCCAACAACCATAAACAACTTAATTAATATAGCCCTAGTAAAATTATGTTCGGCAGGTTTTCCATAGTTATTAACATATTTTTTATTTTTGTGTTAGTATAAATTAAAATGAAAAAGATTAAGAAAATCCAAAAAAAGTAGATTAGTTAGGTGTAAGAACTTGATATTTAGATGTGAGTAGGGTTCACTTGATAACGGGAGGAGTTTCCTTTTCTCCCGAAACGTCGTATAGTTTTAAACACTAGAAGCGATAGGTAAAGTCCAAATAAATCAAAAAATAAATATAGAGTTAGATACCGTTTTTAAATTTTGAACGTATACATCCGGCTGAATTTTGTTCAATTAATTATATTTTGATACCAGTGTATTTTTCCAATGGGCCCTACCTTGCTTTAAATATTTAAACGTGTTGTACAATTCGTTATCCCCACCTTTTTCCTATCAGCATAAATTTGAATTCAATTAGGAAATAATTCATACCGTTTCACGCACCATGAATTCTGCGAATGGCAGTCATAAAATGCAGGTGTTCGCCTCGTGTCATCAGGTAGTGTAGATATGAAAGACTGAGGCTAAACGAGTGATTGGGCGCGTAGCTTTCATGCGCTCAAAAACCTACTCGACTCCGCAAAATAAGAGGGTTGAGGACCCCACGCTTCGTTAACTCATCCCCCCTCCCCACGGAAAAACAACCCCTCCCCCGCTTCTTTATCAGCTGAAAATTGAGCGGGCGGGACAGCTGCTGTCTAATTGGTAATTTCCATGTTAATATCATCAGTAGGAATCTAACAACGAGGTTAATACAAGGAGGTTTATTGTATTACTGGAGGTAACACTGCTTCACTATATTTGTCGAAAAAGCGACCCGGTGATTTTGTTAGGTTGGTGCACTGGTGAGGCAAATTTCTCGATCTTTGAACTATCCTAATTGTTTTTTTTTTATTCCTATAATGAAAATCACTGGAATAAAAGTGATAAAAGTTTGAACTTTGTTATGGTTGTTTACAACTAAATTGACCTTTCGTTGAGTAAAAACTTGCTCGGATTCGAGAACAGGACAACTAGTTATTACTAGGCGATCCATGCAGCCGTTTTCACATTATTGCATTACGGACACATACACACGCGCACACACACACACACACACACACACACACACACACACACACGCGCGCGCGCGCGCGCACGCACACACACACACACACACACACACACACACACACACACACACACACAGACGGACTGACAACGAATCACTGACTATGGTAATACGTAGATACTCTCACTTCGTTCACTCATCAATAACCATTTTTCATTATAATATACTTATAACCGCATTTACCATTCGTCCAAATGTAAGTGATATATATATACTAGCTGGCCCGGCAGACGTTGTCCTGTCCTAATGTCATTGTATTTGTTTGATATAAAATACTCGTTCATTTTTAATATGAGCTCGTTCGCCTATCGAAAAAAACAAAACAAAAACCAAATAAATAAATAGTTTACGTCCTATTCTCAGACCTAACGAATATACACACAAAATTTCATAAGAATCGGTCTTGCTGTTTCGTAGGAGTTCTGTTACAAACACTGTGACACAAGAAATTTATATATTAGATTTCAATATGAGCTCGTTCGCTTCGCCCACTCATCTCCCGGATTAGCTGGTTCGCTTCGCTCACTTGCCAATCGAAAAAAAAGTTTACTTCCTATTCAATAATCAATAATCAACGTTTATTTTCAGACAGCACTACAAACATGCAAAAGACATGGTCAGGCAATATATATATATATATGCAATTGTTCAAAATTTAAGTTATAAAATAAAACAAGACATAAAAACAAGCAGTAAAAACAAGCAGTAGGCCAAGGTAATAGAATAATAACATAAATACATGCATAACAATCCATAAGTCCAAATGAGCAATTAAAATCAACAGTCAGCATTACAATTTCAAAAGAGAGTAGACAAGCACTCTACGATTAGAAACGAAACTGTGCAATCCAAACTTAGCACAAACATGCATAATAAAAAATTCAGGTACATTAACAATAACAATAAAATGGTACATGCAAATAAATCCTTAAGCGTAAGTACTGAACAATGAAAACATCTGATTTGGCAAGGTTTCTAAAATTGGCCAAGCCCTAATACTTATTTTCTCAATATTCAATTTATCAATTTCTCAATTTCAAATATTTATTATCCTCAGACCTACCGAATAAACACACAAAATTTCATAAGAATCGGTCTTGCCGTTTCGTAGGAGTTTTGTTAAAACACTGTGACACAAGAAATTTATATATTAGATTTCAATATGAGCTCGTTCGCTTCGCCCACTCATCTATTAGCTGGTCGCTTCGCTCACTTGCCTATCGAAAAAAAAGTTTACTTCCTATTCAATAATCAATAATCAATAATCAATGTTTATTTTCAGACAGCACTACAATCATGCAAAAGACATGGTCAGGCAATATATATATATATGCAATTGTTCAAAATTTAAGTTATAAAATAAAACAAGACATAAAAACAAGCAGTAAAAACAAGCAGTAGGCCAAGGTAATAGAATAATAACATAAATACATGCATAACAATCCATAAGTCCAAATGAGCAATCAAAA
Source organism: Allygus modestus (assembly GCA_963675035.1). Taxonomy (NCBI): domain Eukaryota; kingdom Metazoa; phylum Arthropoda; class Insecta; order Hemiptera; family Cicadellidae; genus Allygus; species Allygus modestus. The sequence continues at coordinate 29,217,891 of OY776112.1, read as the reverse complement.
TCAACAGTCAGCATTACAATTTCAAAAGAGAGTAGACAAGCACTCTATGATTAGAAACGAAACTGAGCGATCCAAACTTAGGACAAACATACATAATAAAAAAATACAGGTGCATTAACAATAACAAGTACCTGGGGGCCGATCTTTACTCGGGGGAAGGGCAGTAAGTTTGTATAGATGACTTGGGGTAATATTTCACCACATCCCCCTACTGATAATCAGATTTGTATAACTCATTTGCCTCTATCCAACATTTTTAAGGTCACTCCAGTTGTTATTTATAGCTCAATGTCCCTTTGATTTATTTTATTACTCTATTTATGTAATCTTCACTCAAATCTTTGAATCTCTGCTCTCAGGAAACCACATGTTAATAATCATATACAACATGAGTATTACTTTGACAGTTCCCTGGTTGATTATGAACAGCTGTTACAATTCTTTTGTTTTTATTTGAAACTCCATAAGCCCAATGTTAATTTTTTTAACTTTTTATTTTATTTTTTTTACATTATTTGATTTTTCCTGGGGATGAGGCCTGTCTAGAACTTATTTTTATCCCAGAAATTAGTTATTTCGAACATTTGAAGGAAATCGTTGGAGCCGTTTTTGAGATCGGTGTCGCAAGCAAACAAGCAAGCAAGCAAGCAAACCTTACTCATATTAGAGTATAGGATAAAATGGTACATGCAAAATCCTTAAGCGAAAGTACTGAACAATGAAAACATCTGATTTGGCAAGGTTTCTAAAATTGGCCAAGCCCTAATACTTATTTTCTCAATATTCAATTTATCAATTTCTCAATTTCAAATATTTATTATTCTCAGACCTACCACAAAAAACACAAAATTTCATAAGAATCGGTCAAGCCGTTTCAGAGAAGTTTTGTTACAAACACTGTGACACGAGAATTTTATATATTAGAGCTCAATATGAGCTCGTTCACTTCGCCCACTCGTCTCCCGGATTAGCTCGTTCGCTTCGCTCACTTCCCTATAAAAAAAAAGTTTACGTCCTATTCTTAGACCTACCGAATATACACACAAAATTTCATAAGAATCGGTCTTGCCGTTTCGGAGAAGTTTTGTTACAAACTCTGTGACACGAGAATTTTATATATATATATATATATATATATATATATATATATATATATATATACATCCTGCACTCACAAATAATGTGTGTGTGTAAGTAATCTTACATAAGTAATCAAGTGATCTTTTATTTTATTTAGAAAATAATTAAAATAATTTATAATTAAATTGATTAATTACTAAATAATTGTTGGGTGTAAAATAATAATCAGCAAATACTAAACTAATCAATAATCAATAAGTTACCAATGATAAACTTTTCACGGATTGCACAGATGTGCTACTGCAAAGAAATAATAAAACCAAATATGAACATGAAGAAAAATTCTTTAAAAAGTAGTGGTAATTGAAAACTACTTAAAGTAGAATGTGAAAGTTAACATCTAACGTTAAAATAATAAAAATTATTAAAAATTAAATTAAAAAATAGATGTGGAAACAATACGGTTTTAGTTCTCGTAAACATTTTATATTTTTTAGCTCTTTATAAAACCTAAAACCGAGCACCACCGAGGAGAGCACTTGCATCTCTAGGCCTCTGGCCTAAATATGATCTCCATAAGAATAGTGCGGAAGAAAACACATGGTTTGCAATTGGTTTACCCAATCATATGGCACTATTTTTTAACCATGTAAACAATCCACAGGATCTATATATTTACGACTTCAGTAAACTAACCATGGTAAAACTCGACTTTTATTGCTTATAGCCAGTTAATGTATGCTAATTGCATACAATCTGTTTCAAACCTAGAAAAGGTACACATGAAAATATATCAGTTGGTAAATAATAATAGTATTAATTATTAGGTTTTTATTATGCCTTTTTTGGTAATATTTCACAATTTAACACTTCTGAAATATCAACGGGAATCTATATAAATGCGTACATGAACTTACCTCTTATATGGAAAATGTAATACACGTTTCATTGTTATCTAGCACGCTCCTACCACCACAGGTTCGTATCCAATTTTTTTTAATTGGCAAAACACGCCTGGGAAAATGATCATAAATTTAGTTGGGAAGAGGCAAAAATTATACATCATGAGTCTCACTATTAGGCTATAAAAGAAAGTTTGCTGAAGGGTCATGAATTAAATTACATGAAAATCCTATATGTCAGAGTAGTATTGATGTCAGGCCACTATGGGTTCCCTTAGTTAAAAACCATTTCAGTCGAAAATCACCCCACAAACACACGCCAGTTCCTTGTGTTCAGTTGCTCCCGCGTCTAGAGTCCATACAATGCGGCTACGGGGCTACGACACATGCGTCCGTTATCGGTATCGCCCTTGGAGGAAACACGGCCACCTGATTAGTGGTGTACCCCAAAATCACGAACTGTGTTTTTATAACGGTGATTATAAAATCACGGGTGGACCTGTGATCACGACTTCTAAAGGAACAGTGATTTACAGTAATTCGTGATTCGCCGTGCTTCTCGTTATTGGTAGTACCTGACATTGCCGCGTAGCGCGCTGCAATCTTGCAATATGTTCCCGCGTTTTTATCTGTCAAACCTAGAAGATAACCTTCTAACTTTAATTTTGTTTTGTTGATTACAACGTGGGAATGCTTATCGCACACCCCCGCTCCCGCCGGGGTATAGTGTTCTTTATCTGTACTCACCTTCGGCTGATTTCTTTCCTAAGCATTATGTCGTGATTGACTTTTTATATTTTAAAATGCCCAAGCCTCAAATAAGTCCTCATTAGACATTTTTCACTGCGACCACTGATTGTTTTGCTGTAATAGATTGAAATACTGTTGGTTTCAGAATTGAGTTGAGTCGAGTTTGATTAGGCCAATTGCAAACGAGTTCGCACGCAGCACGCTGACGTGAGGGAAGTGAATTTCCACATAAATACTTATAAAACTCAAAATAAGTGTAAAAACATACAATTGTCCAATTTTTATTGAAATCTGAAAACATTGATTTTTTGGCTGTTCTGATACTCCTGGTTTCAATTACTTGCAAAGCTGGGAATACAATTTTGCGCATTATAAAGTTAGGAGAAGGTCCAGACAGGCTTGAAAGTAGGCGTGAGGTTGCTGGGGATGATAAAAGTACTCTAACAAAGGAATAACAGGCTTTTATAGTGTAAACCCCCATAAGACAACGTACTGTATTTAGTCGATACACATTTTCTTTAATAACTCGGTAAATATTTATGCTAGAATGACGAGAGAGGGCTTAAAACTTTTGCCTCACTAATTCCCATCTCTTTACGTGCATTAATTGTACATCTGGGGCTTTTCTGACCTTTTTTGGGCCCAAAGACTCGAAATTTGAAAGATTAATCACCAAAAAATGGGTTTAGAGTTTTCCGATTGTTTTGCCCAACGAACTTGTCCAACTGATTACAGAAAGGAACGTTCCTACCAAATTTGAAGTAAATCGGAGAAAAAATGCGACCGCTAGAGTGCAAACACACACATATATATATATATATATATATATATATATATATATATATATATATATATATATATAATTTTGAACGACCCCCCAAAACGTGTTCAGGGGGTCACGTTAGGAACTTCTATGGTGGTCCTGGGCTTAAGTTTCACCGTGCGGGTCATGCTTATAGTTCACTTTCCAAAGGAAATTCACTAAAAATATTACTAGCGGTAGGAAATGTGAGCTACATTTGTATGGAACAATTAATATTTTGTATAACAGTTGGAAGAAACAAATATGTTTCTAAGCATTTTCTGGTGTAAGTTTTTACTTATACAATATATTACAAACATTCTTTTAACTTTAGGGCAGTAACATTTTGTAATATCACAAAGTTCGAATAGGTTTTAATAAATTTTGTTTTGTTTTGTAATTAAAAGTAATCTACAAAGAGTAAGAACTGATGGTCAAAAAAAATCCACTTGTGTTAAAACAAATTAGACTAAAACAAAGGCACGAATTTATACCTATTTTTAGATGCTTTTATTCTTAAAGATCTTAATTACACTTAGTAAATCCGACCCTGTACAAATCACGGTAAGAGCAGAAAAAGTGAAATCACGGTAAGAACGACAAGAGTGAAATCACACGGTGAATCACTGTTTAGGAGTCACTGTTTAGGTAGCGGTGAATCACGGTTAATACAGTTTCAGCGCTCCTAGAGCTAAGTAACGAATCTTTGAATCTTTGGGTGATTAATCTTTCAAATTTCGAGTTTTTGGGCCCAAAAAAGGTCAGAAAAGCCCCAGATGTAAAATTAATGCACGTAAAGAGATGGGAATTAGTGAGGCAAAAGTTTTAAGCCCTCTCTCGTCATTCTAGCATAAATATTTACCGAGTTATTAAAGAAAATGTGTATCGACTAAATACAGTACGTTGTCTTATGGGGGTTTACACTATAAAAGCCTGTTATTCCTTTGTTAGAGTACTTTTATCATCCCCAGCAACCTCACGCCTACTTTAAAATCACAATTAAAAATCACAGGTAACCCTAGTGACCAATCATTGTTTTCACCGTTACTGTAAAGTAACGTATTTCCATCACTACACCTGATTGCATGACTAGTTCTCAATGCTCACCTTGGAGGCATGCGGTAATCTCTATGAGAATATCGTACGAGTGCCCGTGTAGCATTCTAGGAGGAATCGTGCAGTTTTTGGTTTCCGTGTCATGTACCCGTCGACACAGACGGGTGGGTAGCCACCGGTGCGGCACACGGGAGGCATTTAAGAGCCAATTTCAGGAGCCGTATGATGTCACTAAAACGCGTCATCGGTGAGGTTCCCTCATCGCCCGCCGCTAGCGCCAGAACAGCTTTTGCCGACATCTAAGTTATTCAAGATCCAGGATCATCATCATCATCTCATCATATGTTCAATATATGTACTTGTAACCACATTCTTATTGCTGTCCTAAGTGTTTCCTCGCCCGATTGTCAGCGCTCTGCGGGGCAGCAGTTAGATACTGTTTTTTCACTGATTTTACAATCAAAACAACAGCTACTCATTACTAAAATCAACCCTTTATCATTAACAGATTAACTTGGTACCACTTTTTCTGTTTGCAGAGTCAAACACGTTACTTTCATCCTCAACGCTATCCAATCTAATGGGCAGTTATCCAACCTGGCCAACAACCATAAACAACTTAATTAATATAGCCCTAGTAAAATTATGTTCGGCAGGTTTTCCATAGTTATTAACATATTTTTTATTTTTGTGTTAGTATAAATTAAAATGAAAAAGATTAAGAAAATCCAAAAAAAGTAGATTAGTTAGGTGTAAGAACTTGATATTTAGATGTGAGTAGGGTTCACTTGATAACGGGAGGAGTTTCCTTTTCTCCCGAAACGTCGTATAGTTTTAAACACTAGAAGCGATAGGTAAAGTCCAAATAAATCAAAAAATAAATATAGAGTTAGATACCGTTTTTAAATTTTGAACGTATACATCCGGCTGAATTTTGTTCAATTAATTATATTTTGATACCAGTGTATTTTTCCAATGGGCCCTACCTTGCTTTAAATATTTAAACGTGTTGTACAATTCGTTATCCCCACCTTTTTCCTATCAGCATAAATTCGAATTCAATTAGGAAATAATTCATACCGTTTCACGCACCATGAATTCTGCGAATGGCAGTCATAAAATGCAGGTGTTCGCCTCGTGTCATCAGGTAGTGTAGATATGAAAGACTGAGGCTAAACGAGTGATTGGGCGCGTAGCTTTCATGCGCTCAAAAACCTACTCGACTCCGCAAAATAAGAGGGTTGAGGACCCCACGCTTCGTTAACTCATCCCCCCTCCCCACGGAAAAACAACCCCTCCCCCGCTTCTTTATCAGCTGAAAATTGAGCGGGCGGGACAGCTGCTGTCTAATTGGTAATTTCCATGTTAATATAATCAGTAGGAATCTAACAACGAGGTTAATACAAGGAGGTTTATTGTATTACTGGAGGTAACACTGCTTCACTATATTTGTCGAAAAAGCGACCCGGTGATTTTGTTAGGTTGGTGCACTGGTGAGGCAAATTTCTCGATCTTTGAACTATCCTAATTGTTTTTTTTTTATTCCTATAAGTGAGTCTACTCATGAAAATCACTGGAATAAAAGTGATAAAAGTTTGAACAATTTCATTTTTTCGTTTGATTTATGCATCTTCTCTTATAATGCAATATATAATAAATTATGAGCAAATAAACAAATACAAGTTTATTAATGTTCAAATCATGAGTAGGTATTTGTTTGAGTCACTTTGCCAACTCGTTCGATTTCAGTGAGTAGTTCTTTGCCTCACCAAAATTTGACAAAGAACGGCTCGCAATTTTGTTCCTCTGTGTTCTCCAGTATTACCAATAGAACTCCTTGGGTTAGTAAATATAGAGCTCGTCTTGGGTAAAAAAGTGTAGTCTACATAGTTGACAGCCATGTCGCCCCTCTGTCAACTCCATATTACAGTCAGCTGACAAAGATATATCTTGTGAAGAGAGGATGTGATTGGTTGGTTACCTGAGGAAATTAGCGGTCGGAATGTAGGCTACGCTTTTTTACCCCAGACGAGAGCTCTACATATATTATTCTCGTTGGATTCATACATGACCATGATACTTGAATTATGTATAGTTTTTATTGGGAAATAATAATGCAAAGGGTAATGGTAGTACTGGAGACAACGCTAATCAACAAAATTGCGAGCCGTTCACCACCATGTTTTGGTGAGGAAAAGAACTAATTGTTGAAATCGAACGAGTCGACAAAGTTAATTAAAGGAATAATTATTTATGATTAAAAAATGAATAAACTTGTGTTTGTTAGTTTGTTCATAGTTTGTCTTTGTAATTTCACAGCAAAAATTAGATACGTTAATGAAACAAACAAAATTAAAATGTTTCAGTTTTGATTAGGCCTACTTTTATTCTAGTTAATTGAGTGAATAGATTCACTTAGAGCTGCGTAATAATTGCAGGAATCGTTAAAACAGAATCATGTGCTCCCTACTACAAGGCTTTCGATCTGCTTACCTTTCCATCTATTTATACCTTGAGTCACATAAAAAAACAGCACATTTTTCACGAATTTTTACCATCAAATAGTAAAACCAGGAACAAGCACCATTATAACATACCACCACACAAATCAGTCTTTTCCAAACACCTCACAGTTTATAATTGTATAAACATTTTGAATAGCCTTCCGAACACACTGAAACAAGAATTTAATGTAGTCAAAAGAACAAAATTTAAAAAGAGTTCAAAGGTCGATAAATTTGCCTCACCAGTGTACCAAACTGACTAAATCACCGGCACGTACTTTCGAGGCGTATCGTTAAGCAGTGTTGTCTTCAATATTACAAATACACGGGCAGGTAGAAACGCGAAAAATTTTGAGACTGCAACAACAATTAACAACTTTTACGAAATGCACCCCTTCTAAATTATCTTGCTATTGCACTACAAGGCTTAGTAACATTTTATCTTATAGCCCTACTCACTGATATTGTGGTTTTACTTACATAAAACAATAAAAACTGTATCATTTAATATCAATAACTTCGACAGATCCTTTTTACACTATTAAGGTAGGATAAAAAGCGAGAAGTGATTGAAACGGAGAGGCGGTGTAGCGGAAGTGAGGGAAATGAGGGGAAACGAGCTCGTTACAGGCGATAAGTGCGAGCTCTGGCGGCGCCCCGTGGCACTACGGGCATTGCGACTGTTGTGGTAATGTATTAATAATGGCTGGCTACGTGATTGTACGATCCAGAATATCGTATACGTAGCTAATTGTAGTAGAGTGAAAAACAATACTGATAACTTCAATGTCATTTATAAAACCGTTTGATATGAAAAACCTGTAGGCTCCTCGCGGCACTACATCCATTGAGACTGTAGTGGTGATGTAGCTACATAAAGTACGATCCAGGACATTGTATACATAGCTTAACATGCATTGCGTATATTTAAACATTGCGTTTTTCACTCGGGTATGAGAGTGAAAAACAATAGAAGCTTCAAGTCACTCACAAAAGACAGTTTCATGGAAAAACTTGTAATTTTAACATTACTACACAACTACACAGTTATCTTTATATCGTATCCGGTTTCACCGGGGAATAAAAACCAATTGTGTGTGCTGCATTCTGTGGTAAACCCGTGGAACTACTATGAATAATTGATCAGCTGTTTGAATTTTCATCAGCTCAAATCAAAGTGAATGTCCTTAAGAATAACACAGGATTGAAAATTTGACTCCCTGTGAGGCGGAGCGCTATGGGGATTTCTTAAAATCGTTTCTTAGTGGTTACCTACGTTCCAAATTTTCTGGTTGTAGAGGTAGAGGTTTGGCCTGGGGAATGATCGGTTTTTCGTATGTACAAATTGTCCATAAGAATAACATGGGGTCGGAACTTTGAAGCCTCGTGGGGTGGAGCCCTATGGGAATTTCTTAAAATCCTTTCTTAGTGGTTACCTACGTTGTGGAAAGAGTATACGAGTCGAATTTCGTGGTTATAGGTGTAGAGGTTTGGCCTGGGGGATGATCGGGTTTTCGTATTTATAGATATAGATAATGCAATTTAATTATTTATATCTTTAATGCAATTGCTTTATATGGGGATGACATAGCCCTCAAGTTAACAATGATATTAGCGAATGTCCCCTATAGGAAAGAAGCTATTAACGTAGGTCTCATGGTAAGACTTAAGCCCGAGACCATGATAACTTTTCATTTTGAGGTCCCCAGATGTAAAAAACACCATTCGTTCAAATCGTTATAAGTGTGTATATATATATATATACACGTGTGTGTGTCCGTAAGCACGATAACTCTCGTAAAAAAGGTCCGACCTTAATGAAATTTGGTACAAATGTGTAAAGTACCATTTATTTGAACGAGTTCGAAAACCAGACGAATCACACCATCCGATGGGGGGGGGGTTTGGAGGGTTTTGTACCCAACAAATTGTTTTTTTTTTTTTGGGGGGGGGGGGTTTCCACATGTAATTTTGTTGTAATCAAATTTTACCATTGAAGTCAGCATACAAAAAACAGTTTGGTATTTTTATCATTGCTCTACGTTAATTGGTTACTGATATATTGAAAGTAAAGTACTAAACACAATACGTTGTCTAATGTTATTCTTATGGAGAAAAAGAAACATTTTACATCTCGCTTATTTATGAACATAAACTGACGAAATTTGGTATATGGCTTCATCTGGTTATGGTTTATTTTTGTTTGCACAAAAATATTTTCGCGTATAGTTCCCGTCAGCAAACCTAGGTACTCGGTCCCCATGTTATTCTTATGAAAAATAATTAAAATATTATATATCGTTTATTTATGAATGTATATGGGTGAAACTTGGTATGTGACTTCACTTAGATGAGTTCTATTGATATTTGCATAAAAACCCATTATGTTGTGTTCCTTGTTGCAGCAAACCTGCTATTCATCCCCAAAATGTCATTCTTATGGAGAATAATTAATATTTTAAATATCGCTTGTTTGTGAATTCATTCGTTGTTATGAATCCTGTTAATTGGCTTAATGTGTTATGTTATATATTCATTGGAAATTCTCTGAGTATGTAGGTTTGCTGCGATGGGGGTATTTTTCATCCGTTTTCTACCAGTCCATTTGGTACTATATTAGATATAATTGTTGTTGGCTTTGTGTATAAAGCTTGGCCTTGAATCTGCTGTTGTTATTCACCCTTTCTACAGTAGATTCCTTGTAGTTCACGCCCGGAAGGTTCGGCCAACCTCACGTAAACGAATCAAACGCCTGTGAGAGGGTATTCTACGGCAGAAATCGAGAAGAGTCAACTTCTATGTTTAGTTTCCGATCAAAATGTAAATAAAACTTCTCAGTTAAGTTTACAGACGTTAATACAAACACTACCGTTGTTTTCCTTGCTTCTTCTTCTTTTGGTCCCGTTGCCTCGCTCCTGTTTACTTCTCAAACGTTTAAATTTGAAGAATATGTTTGGTAAATAAACACCGCCGTACCATTGGAGCTATTAAAACTTGAGGATTATTTAACTACGGTATTAATTATTCGATTGTACCTACAACGATTGTACAAAAAACCTTTCTCTGATTGGTTCTGGAGTGATTCTCCTATAAACGCTTCCCTAAATGGGACAATGTTGCCATTATAGCAATACGCGTACATAATCGAATAAGTAGGGACACCCCGTGATATTTATTTAAGTTATGCCTCCCAATTTAAGAGGAGGAAATATCACTAAATGTGGTCTCGTCTCGTGGTCTCGTCTCGTAGTCTCGTATCGTGGTCTCGTCTCGTGGTCTCGTCTCGTGGTCTCGTCTCGTGGTCTCGTCTCGTAGTCTCGTATCGTGGTCTCGTCTCGTGGTCTCGTCTCGTGGTCTCGTCTCGTGGTCTCGTCTCGTGGTCTCGTCTCGTGGTCTCGTCTCGTGGTCTCGTATCGTGGTCTCGTCTCGTGGTCTCGTCTCGTGGTCTCGTCTCGTAGTCTCGTCTCGTAGTCTCGTATCGTGGTCTCGTCTCGTGGTCTCGTCTCGTGGTCTCGTCTCGTGGTCTCGTCTCGTGGTCTCGTCTCGTGGTCTCGTCTCGTGGTCTCGTCTCGTGGTCTCGTCTCGTGGTCTCGTCTCGTGGTCTCGTCTCGTAGTCTCGTATCGTGGTCTCGTCTCGTGGTCTCGTCTCGTGGTCTCGTCTCGTAGTCTCGTATCGTGGTCTCGTCTCGTGGTCTCGTCTCGTAGTCTCGTCTCGTAGTCTCGTATCGTGGTCTCGTCTCGTGGTCTCGTCTCGTGGTCTCGTCTCGTAGTCTCGTATCGTGGTCTCGTCTCGTGGTCTCGTCTCGTGGTCTCGTCTCGTGGTCTCGTATCGTGGTCTCGTCTCGTAGTCTCGTATCGTGGTCTCGTCTCGTAGTCTCGTATCGTGGTCTCGTCTCGTGGTCTCGTATCGTGGTCTCGTATCGTGGTCTCGTCTCGTGGTCTCGTCTCGTGGTCTCGTCTCGTGGTCTCGTCTCGTGGTCTCGTCTCGTAGTCTCGTATCGTGGTCTCGTCTCGTGGTCTCGTCTCGTAGTCTCGTATCGTGGTCTCGTCTCGTGGTCTCGTCTCGTAGTCTCGTATCGTGGTCTCGTCTCGTGGTCTCGTCTCGTAGTCTCGTCGTCGTTTACTTTTAAACCCAACGAACTTAATTTGCTTATCTGAGGTGAAAAAGGAAATCCTCACATAATTAGGCCTAACTTTGGTAAAAAAAACATGTGATCAAAGAGAGTGATTAAGTGGTTACTAAGGAAGGTGAGGGTTTTTATATGTGTTCTAGGATTAGAGGGGAAATGGCGACAATGCGTACACAAACACTGTATTTTAAACTGTATGTCGCGAATGCATTGATGGCGGCCACCATGTAGGCTTCACTTTCTCTTGGAGATTAATATCTGCTTACACACTCTAGATCAATTAAGCTCGTCATTAAAGGAAAGGAAAAATAAAAATGTTTGCTTGTTGACAAACTGAAATATAACATACGCCTATAAATATGTTTAATCTGGCTGTTGGGGTTCTAACAGTTAACTTCATCCGTGAACTCAAAAATGTATTTGATTCAAAAATCTCTCAGAGCTCCGTACATAGTGAATATATTATGTATTCGTTAAGACGAAAGTTGTAAAGCTGCGATAAACTGGTTGAAACGCAATCTAGTTAGGACATAACGGGGCGAAATGATTGAAATAGAGAAACGGTATGACGGAAGTGATGCGAATGAGAGGAAACGAGAAATAAGTGACAAGCCCGCACTCTAGCGGCGCGTGGCACAACTGATGCTGCGGCAGGTACTGCGAAACAAGTACCAAGTATGAACACTCTGTGGTGCATGCAATGTGCATAGAAAATAGCAACAAAGTTACATATCAAATAATTTTAATGTTAGTTTAAACATTTTAAGGGTTAGTTTATAAATTTCCTCTATAGGGAAGAAGCTGTTTCTGTCGGAGGTAAGACGATGTTAACTTTTTGTTCAGAGGTCCCCAATGCCAAGAACCCTTTAAAGTTTGTATATACAAATATATAAACGAAGGACTTTAAAATTACATGTGTTTTTTCCATGAGTTCATATAAGAAAATTTTGCAATTTGACTCCCTGACCAGGTTTTTTTTGGAACAGCCTGAACATACATCATGATGTTTTTAATTGATTTCCGTGCGATTTCGGGGAAATTAATTTTACCGGGTGATTTTAGACTAAACCGTTCTCCTGGTAAACGTGCTCGATGGTTTATCTGACTCACTATGTATACAATTTTTAATCTTTACATAATTATATAGTTCACATTATAAAAAAGACGCCAAAACCTCATTAGTTCCGCCTAAATGAAGGCTTGCGCAATGCAACGTGCGGGCTGAGGTTGACTTGTTGGGGCGAGGCTAAAAGCCAATGATTTCCCATTCTACAGAGACTGTATTTTACAAGTATAGAATTCTTATTTTAAAACCTAAAAGTATCTAAACTTGCACTACGAATAGTAAATTACATTAATCAAAATAGCTGTTAAGGTCGCAGAAATTAGTGTAACATTCTTGGCAAAACCAAAGGTAACATTTAAAAATTAACAAAACTGCAACAAGTAGAAATTCGGGAAAAACTAAATAATGCTGGTTGCTTCTATGATAGTGTTATTGAACTTTATGTATTTAAAATTTAATCCTCTACTAAAAAGGTCCTGTGTAAAATTTTCGTATATTGCATGGTTTTGCCGTAAATTAAGAAAATGAGTAGAAAAACATAGACCGGAAATGCTATTTTCAAGATGGCGGCCGTTCCCAGGCCTGGACTTTTTGGGCCTTTTGTAGTTTTGTTTACAAGGGTCGTACTAACGTGTATGCCAAAAACACGTCAGAATTTTTCAGAATTTTTCCTATTGCTCACCCAATATTCTTATCTGCCTGGTCTATTATAATGATTATATCCGCAAACATTCCCGGGGGCTCAGCTCGTATATATTTATGTAATCCAATTAATAGGTAAAGGAGTAGCTGCTAACTAATTCCAGAAGCGGTTGGACTCGATAACTCTCGTAAAAAAGGTCCGATCTTAATGAAATTTGGTAAAGACTTGTAAAGTAGCATTTATTTGAACGAGTTCGAAATCCAGACAAATGGGAAAATCCAAAGGGGGGTTTTTGGGGGGTTTTGTACCAACAAAATTTTTTTTGGGGGAGGGGGTTTACATTTAATTTTTATTAAATTCAAATTTTAGTTTATACTGTTGAATTCAGATTAAAATACAAACAATTTGGTGTTTTGGTCATTGCTCTACGTCAATTAGTTACTGACAATTGAAAGTGCTAAACACAGTACGTTGTCTAATGTTATTCTTATAGAGAAAAATAAAAAGATAACTCGCTTATTTATGAACATAAACTGACGAAACTTGGTAAATAGCTTCATCTGGTGGTGGTTTATTGTTTTTTGTACAAAAAAGGGCTTCGCCAATGGTTCCCGTAGAAGCAAACCTGCGTACTCGGTCCCCATGTTATTCTTATGGAGAATAATTAAAATGTTATATGTCGATTATTTATGGACGTATATGAATGAAACTTGATATGCGACTTCACCTAGATGAGTTCTAATGATATTTGCATAAAATCCCATTACTTTGTGTTCCTTGTTGCAGCAAACCTGCGTACTCATCCCCAATGTTATTCTTATGGAGAATAATTTATATTTTAAATATCGCTTATTTGTGAATATATTTCTTATAAATCTTGGTAAATGTGTTATTAAGACATATATATTAATTGAAAATTCACTGAGTACGCAGGTTTGCTGCGACGGAGGTATTTGTTTTAGTTCTTAAATTGCCATTTAACTTTCATTGGTGTAGAATACATGGTTACATTATAGTATTGGTTAACTCTGCACGGTTTTATATGTTACACTTTGTATCTCCAACCGAATCACTAATTCCCTAATCTTTTGAGACTCCGCTACTTCCTTAGTCGCGACTCCCATAGTTCCTAGTTGAAATTGCTCCATATCCTGCTGAAACAGCAACCAGGGGTTAGAGATGGGGTGGATAACGTGATCAATTATGGTAGCAATACGATTTCCTGGCGGGACAGGTTAGGTTAGGTTAGGCGTTGCTGAGTGCTGAGCCGGGGTCGGGGGCGCAGGCGCGGCAGCATTGATCGGCAGGAAGCTGTGGATGCTGATGCCATCAGGTTGATACACATCCTCAGCCGCTGAGGTAGCCACTGCCGCTGCTCGCACTTGCTGTGAGCCGAGATTCGGCGTTGGCGGGGCACGGGGGGGAGGTGACTCTGATACTATGCAGGATCAACAATTTTGAATTAAGAATGAAAATATTTAAAGTTATAAATCTACGCGTCGCTTATTCGATACTCCTACGCGTACAAAATACTGAATTCAGGAGAAATATTTTAGAGAGCTAATGCACTGAAAGTTCACTCAGGTCCTTAAATTTCGAAAATTATTTAGGGCCCATCGGGCTTTAAATTCAAAAGTTTAAAAGGACTTTTGGATGAGCTAAACAGATTTTCTGAATTTGGGGAGGTTCAGAGGTTCGATAGTTTTGGCTGTAATCTCCTGACGAAGGGAATTTTCATATGGATTGACTCAAGCAGCACTTTTACGTTGGATATTTAGATGTTTGGGTATGACACAAGTTTTGAGTTTAGTACCTTGCATAGGATCCCATTAACCATGGTACGTATAACCTGTCAGAGAAGTGTAAACTTAATTATGCACTAGAAATTGAATTATATGCACCTAAAACATCCAGCGAGAACCCAAAAATAATCAGATAAAATTATAATTCTTAAGTTGTGGTTTGGACCCACGTTAAACTAGGTTTCCCAACTGACGTTAATTAATTATTGATCATTAATTAATTATATTTTAATTTTTAGTTAATGATCACCGACTGGCTACAAAACCAGTCAGTTAGTAAGCAACAAGGCAACATACCTCGGTCAGAAACCATTTAATGCCTGGGTTTTAAAAACATTTTTACCAAGGATTGTAGGGGATGTAAACTATGTATTTTTACAAAAAAATGTTGTTTCGAGTTGCCTTTTGCCGATTCCAGTTACACTGGGGAGATTCATAGAGATCGAACATTTGTTAGTGCTGCATAATGTTATGAGACTGATAAACAATTTGCTCTAATTAATTAACATATATGTTTCAATGAAATAACCAAATACAAATAATCGTCTGCCACAAATAAATATTGGAACTTTTTACACCAATGGAGTGAAGCTCAGAGGGGATTTTAAACATTTTCTAAATGTTGATACATATTCCGATCAACATTGGTCTATCTTAATTTATATGGCTTATTTTTCACTCACGTACTCTATATGGTTTAGAGCTTAGGGGAAATTCTGTAGAAAGTAAAAAAGTATTTAAAATTAAATACCCCCGTAGCAGCAAACCTGCATACTCAGCGAATTTCCAATGCATATTAATTTATCTTAATACCACATAAAGCCACATTCCAAGTTTCATCAATATACATTCATAAATAAACGATTTATGACATTTTAATTATTCTCCATAAGAATAACATGGCGGCTGAGTATGCAGGTTTGCTGAAATAAGGAACACTAAAAATGGGCTTTTATACAAATATCAATATAACTCAACTAGGTAAAGCCACATACCAAGTTCTATTAATTTATGTTCATAATTAAAGGAGATAACACGTTAATTATTCTCCATAAGAATAACATGGGGCTGAGTATGCAGGTTTGCTGCTACGGGAACTATCGGCCAAACTATGGGTTTTTGTGCAAATATCAATAGACCACAATGAACAATATACTAAGTTTCGTCAGGATAAGTTGATAAATAAGTGAGATATAAAATTTTTCTTATCCTCCATAAGAATAACATTGGACAACGTACTGTGTTTAGCACTTTCAATATCTCAGTAACAAATTGACGTAGAACAATTATTAAAACATCAAATTGTGCGTATTTTTAAGCTGATTCCAATCGAAAAAAATAAAATGTTACTTTTTCAAAAATTGTAAGTAAAAAACTCAAAAAACTCATTTTTGGGGTACAACACCCCCCCAAAATACTCCTTCGGATAGCTCGATCCGTCTGGTTTTCGAACTTAAAGTCATAAATGCTGCTTTTCACGTTTGTACCAAATTTCATCAAAATCGGACCTTTTTTACGAGAGTTATCGCACCCACGGACACCAATGAGGCCTCCAATGAGGGAGATGCAAACCCCTTACTTGAGCGTGCGGAAGGGAGGTACGGCGCACCCTTAAAAGGGAATGTTTTTAGTCAGTTGTAGAGTTTATAAATTTTGAAAATTATTAACGATCGATGAAATTTATCAAATAAGTAAATAAAGGTATACAGTTTAATTATTATCATTTTTAATTTCAGATTGATTTATTGTATAAATTTATATGTTACTAGTGGCTTGAAGGGGACATAGCCCCTAACCTTGCTCCAATACTCTGCCTCTTCTGATTTTGTCATTCTTTACATGCTGAGGAAAATAAAAACATGTCAGTTCGAGTTCGTAAACAAAGTAGACACTTGATTACATGTTTTAATGTAAACATAGCAGACTTTTTTAAACCCCCATGATTTTTTTAGTTTTACGTTACTTCTCGTTTGCTGGTAACTTCTTAGAAACATTTTTCCCGAGTCCTTAAAGTCAACACCTTTAATTTGAGCCGTCTCCCATCATCCTGCGATTTGCCAAATTCCCACAATTTTTACTTAAACATTTCGCTTACAGAATTATATATAAAGATTAGTTATTTGGTATATTAAATTATGAATTATTGAGATTTAAATTGTTTTATGATAAGTAAACTTGTGCAGTAACCAAGAGTTACATAAACAATAAATGATTTGAATTTGTATTATGATTCCTACCTTAACGAATAAATGCCAAAACGCTGCAGCGCGATAAACGAAGATATTCCGAAATAGCGTGTGTGGATTTGTTATATATCGCGTTGCGGCAGCAGGCAAGGCTAGTTTAGATGAGCAATATACTTAAAACATGGTAATCGGAACGTTTATTGGTCAATAACATAACTGGAGTGATTGCTCGGAGCAACAGAGACGGCGATGATTGATCAATGCGGCCAGTTGCGGTGTCGATAAGGCAATAACGAACAAACAAAAATAACGCATAGAGGGGACTGGAGCCACACCTTAAGACCAATGTTAACTTTCAAAGCCCATCCCTCTTCAACGGGTAATCCAAAGTCGTTTAAGGCTCATTGTAAGAAAAAAACCTAGAGATTTCAGTAAGCAGAATGGTGATACTCTTTAAAATTATCTATAAACCAAGGGTTTCGCTGGGACGGGCTTTGAAAGTTAACATCGCCCTCATGAGAAGAGCTGGTAGAAGCGCGAAATGTTCGTGACTGGAGTCGTGTTATCTATTGTTTCTTGGATTTAAATATATCGTAATCAAGCAATTAAAGCCCGGTATCCTTTTGGGGTATTTTAAGTGCCTCAAACGGATTTAAATTACATACAAATTGCGTCACCGACATAGTGATATCATCTAATACTATATAACCATCATATGACCATTTAAGCATTCCATCTAACTGTTCCATACATTTGAAATTAATTTGAATATACTCCTACACGTTGCGGTGGGTATCTACATATATCAATGGTATTCAATTCCACAAAGTAGGCAGTCCTACACCACCTCTCAGGCGGGTGGGGGAGGAACTGCATCAGCGGGATATCTATTGAATAAAACCGCCGGAACTGTCGGTACACTCTCAGGGGGGGGGGGGAGGCGCCCACACGGCTGAAATGTCACCTGTGGCTGCCCTCGTGTAAACTTATGGGGCTGTGTTGTGCATTACGTTTAGAAAGATCTGCTATCCATCACGTCAGCTTGCAAGTTAAACATTTATTATTTCGGTTGAAATGTCACTTGTGACAACCCTTTATGTTAGATAGCTGTGGTATGAATAATACGCTAAGGTGATTTGTGTAAATAGTACTGTTTTTCTAGTTACCGTGCTCCTCCCTTATTTATAAACCGGATTCGTTAATTGAGGTATACAAAATCACTCCGATCCTCAGTTGAGTAAATTCATTTACAATTGTCGATACCCTATTATCAAGCAAGTTCCATAGAGAGCTAAATGCTTTATTTATGTATTTATTTATTTAGTCAGTTACATAACATGAAAAGACAGGTAACGGTAAGTAGGTATTACATAAATTTGGTTTAAATATAAAAAATACAAAATAATAATTCAAATTAAGTATATGACATGCAAAGTAAAGGTGAATACAATTATAATTAAAATTTCTCCTACGGTTAGTTACCATTATACAAACTCTAACTTAGGTACTTTTTAAATTTACAAATGAAATTAAATATTCTTCAATGGAATACAAATAATTTATTAATAAATATTCTTCTAATACATATCTTGATTATAAAAGCGATCCCCATTAATAGGGTTTTCTTACAATCATGCCTAATGCGCTTCTTTAAGATCTACAAA